>OX451736.1:1804288442-1804745284 GCA_948472305.1 Vicia faba
TCTAATAAAGTATGAAGAAGTTATGCTTGGTCAAAGTTTGGTTGACTTTTCCTAAGAAACCCTAATTTAGCAACTTTTGGGTTTTGATGAATTTGGGGAATTCCTTGAGGAATCATGATCAACCCTTGATAAAATGATGAATATCACTTCAAAATGTTGATGTTGACCAAAAATCTTGAAGTTGATTGTATGTGGGCCACAGTTAACTTTTGACCTAGTGTAGTTGACTTTCAGGCATCTGAGCAGTTGACTGAGCAAACATCTTGTGAAAGGCATGAAACTTGACATGGATGATCTTGAGAACATATTAGGACCATGGAAGGCATTTGGGACCTTTGGAGTTCCTACACCCTGATGAAAATGGAAACCCTAGTTTGAGATTCATTGCTTTAGGAGAGAGTTTGTCAGGTCAACTCTTGGGCATCCTTGAGCAAGTTGGGATCCTCAATGGGCATGTGTTGAATAAAATGAAAGGGCAAATTTTGGGGTACAACAAAGTGAAACTTCAGTTTCAAGGTACCATCTTTGAATCAAATGGTATTCATATCTCAAAGGGTCTTAGGGCATGGTTCATGAAGCATTTGAAAGATAAGGTCACAATCTTTGCAATGTGCCAAGAATGGAATCAGATGGATGTTTGAGCTAAAAGTTGTAATGAGTCAAAGTTGAGAAAAAGATGTTGACTTTTTGTACTTAGAAAAATTCTAAGTTTTTCTTCAAAAGTGACCTATAGTTTTTTGATTCCAAACAAGGCCTTCCTCAAAAATATTACTTTGATCATTGATTCTAGATTGAAGTAGACTTCCTAAAGAGCATTGTGAAACTTGAATCACTAAAAAATACCAAGTACTGAAAAAGTTATGGCCTTGTGAAATTAGTAAAAATCCATGAGGTGACCTATAATCTTTTGATTTCTTAGGGCATCTTTCACCCATTTTCAAGTATTGAATATAAAATAAGGGTTGAATTTTACATCCTTAAAATCATTATGGAAAAAGAATGGGCTCAAGGAGATAAAATTTGATCAAGTTATGATCTTTTGAAATCAGATAAAGGAATTTGATGGCCTATCTAGAGGACTTATAATGTTTATTCATCATTAGGAATATTCCACACTAAAGTTTCTTGAAACTCTTGAAGTGATTAGTTGATAACCATTTAAAGAGAAGCATGTCTTTTTTTTACTCAAAAATCTCGAAAGATGAGCAAGATATAGCCCTTAGAAGTTCAAAACCCTACCTCCTCAAGCACCAAAATGACTTGGAAACCCTTTTCAATTTTGACAAACTTTCTTGCAAAATAACTTTTTCCATGTGAATAGAGGTTGTTGTTGATGATAATAAGAACCCATAGAAATAGTAACCACCTCCAAATATTAAGGATTGAGAGAGTTATGTACTTGTGATCAAAGAATCAAGAATTTCTTCAATTAGGCCAAACTTCTTCAATCAACCCTTGCATCTTTTGACTTTCTTTAACCAATTGAGGCATGATTAATCATATTAGACCTTTTCATGATATTTATTTAAAGTATTTTCAATAATGAAGCTTAAATATCAATAAAGCTTTGCTGAAGAAGGCATGGAAATAAACTCATGAACCTATGAATTCACCTGATGAAATGTGTTGTGCCCTCACCTATAACATCATCATTTAGAGCAAAAATTCATAGTATTTGTTAGTTAAAAGTTAATAAATACTAAACATAAATGATCACAATATACAAATCAAGGTGCTTGGTGATTCCTCATGAGAAAACCTGAAGATAGGGAGAAGAACCAAACCCTTGTGTGATCTTGTTGTGATTGAGTTGATATGAGATGATAGAGGAATCTTATGGGGGGAAATTTGGGTACAATAGCTTCCCTTATTTAAGTTTCTTCTATCCGGAGATATGAAGGTTAAAATCTTCGTGTCGACGCGATTGAAGATACTTAAGTATAAAATAAACCCTACTTTTGGCCCTAAGATTCCATGCAACGCATATGATTATGCATGCAAGAAAACAAATCCAAAGGTGACACAGGACACCACTAGGGATGTGGCAAATAAAATAAAGGATCAACGGAAAGTCCGACCAGGAAAATAAATCGCTGGTGAACAGAAGACTCAACTCTACTAGGGTAAAGCCCAAGGAGGAGATAAAGTTGTTGTACCCCAATTTCCCCCCTAAGATTCCTCTATCATCTTATACCATCACAATGCAACAAGATTACACATTTGGGTTTGGTTACTTCTTCTATGGTGTCTTATCTTTAAGTTTACTCTTGAGAGATCATGAAGCACCTTGAATTGTGTATCTTGTATACATGTGTTCCATATTCTTCTGACCTCTAACTAAAATCAATAAAATATGTTTTGTTTACTTTTGTTTCTTATAAGACAGGGTTTGCGATCAAAAATTCAAGTGATGGTCTTATGCTTAGGGTTGTGGTTTGTTCAGGACATAAATAGGTCGCAAAGGCCTATGTCTCATAGTGGTGATCTATAATCTTATGCCACACTATCCTCAAGCTTCACTCAGCAGGTTTAAGTCAAGCTTGGTGGTTTAATTCTCAAGACTCTTCGAGATAGGTTCATGTGTTTATTTCCATGCCTTCTTCGACGAGTAATCTCAAATTCTGACAAGTGTGAGCATGATTTGATCAAGATTAAGAGTGCTTCGGGTTATGAAGAAAGACAAAGTCTGCAGTTAATTCAAAGTTGGTTGGCTAAAAGTCAATGTTTACAAGTTTGAGTTCAAATAATCGTAACCACATCATCATTCAGTATTTTTGGCCGATTCTTCGAGCATATGAATCTCTTTGACATCATCCCCAATTTCTCTTTTCAAGTCGAGAGCTAATTATATGAAGAAGACCATCAAAAGTTTGAGTATATTAGAGGTCGTTTTTTACTTTGACTTAATTTCAATTGATTTTTGTCCAACTTTCAAGAATCATAACTCGTTCAATTTTCATTGTTTTGGGATGATTATTTTTGCACCATATCGCAAATGGTGTTATCTATAAACTTGCTTTAAGGGTCGAAGTTGAATTGTGCTTAGAAGGTTATGGAATTTGTTGAAACTTGATAGGTCATTTCGACTTAGGTTGATTTTGATCTCTAAATTCAAATTCATGCCATAATTATCATCTTGAGATCATTCTTTTCAAGTGGAATTTGGTTGTTTCTCAAATTTATGATTTAATGGAAGTGTGGTTCATGGTTATGAAGTGTTTATTTCAAGTTTAATTCTAAAATAATTCTTCATTATTGATTTGTGTGGGATTCAAAGTTGTTGATTCAAACACATTCTAATTTTCTCAAAAATTGAAGAAGTTCAAGATCATATGTCGTACCCCAAATTTTCCCTACCTCAATGATTTTATTTTTAAGATTAAAACAGGAAAGATGTTTAATTAAAGATGGTACAACGGTATCTGATGGTCCATCTTTATTTAAGACAACTAGGGGGTGTATTTTAGTTTAGGGGAGTGGGGATTTCTAAATCAGAAAGACCCATATATCCATAGGCCCATTTACGAAGCATGTTGGCCAATTGCCCATGCGATTCGAAAATGGAAAAGTTATTTCAGAAAATTATTAAATTTGAATTCTTAAAGCCCATTTACATTTAAGTTGTTGGTAGTAAAAGAGAGGGTGAAATTGCAATTTAAAAATCCATTAGAATTCAATATATGAGCCCATTTTGCTTGGCCCATTTGTGTTGTCAAATAGAAAGATGAGGGTATGCTTATTAATTTATAGGCTCATTAAGGTTTTTAATAAAACTAATACATTTGTGGTTTTATATTATTACTGATTTAGAGAAAGGACATTCTTATCATAACCTCTTCACTATTATGTTTCTTATATTTTTTATTAAACTATTAAAAGGTTTTTATATATTTTGATGACTTGTTATAAAAAAAGAGAGTATGTAGTTCTTTAACGTCATGTTTATTACTGTTAAAACTTTTTATAATTCATTAAGAATTTTTTTGAGATAATCAGCATTGGGTTACGAAAAAGGCCGATTGGGCCCGGTTATGCCAAAAAACGTTTGTTGTAATAAAAACAAAAAAAAGGTATTGTTTTGGATAAAGCGAAATTGTTGACAGGCCTAAATTCGTAAAAAAAAAAAGTTGGGCTCAATAAGAAAGGTAAGGCGATGGCCCAAACCAAAGAAACAAGCACTGTATCAATTTTGCCAAAATTACGCACGCTTTTTATCAATTAACATTTACTGTTGAAATCCAATCTAAAACATAATCGTTCTTGCAAATCAAATCTAATATATACAGAACTGGAAAAAAATATATTCTATCTCATAATTAATCTTTAACGCGGAGTCAAATCCAGGAAATTACAACAAACTGAATCAAATCCAAAAATGAAATAAAATCTTGAAACAAAATATATAGAGTTGAATCAAAAGCCCAGAACAATCCAATTCAAATCTCTAATACACATAATACTCTCATTCAAATCAAATCTCAGCAAAAATATATTACATTCAATAATTTGAGTCAATTACAGAGATTTGAAACCCCTAATTTCTCTAAATGTCCCTAAATCTAAGCTAATCGAATTATAACAACAACCTAAAATTAACCCTATAAATACTAATAAAAAAACCACATAGGGAAGGGGGATGGCAAGGCGTTCGGTTACAAAAGAAAGAAAAGGAAGAACAGGGGTCGAAGAACTGGAAAACAGAAGAATCTCGAGGACAGAAAAAAAGAAGAAGAAGAATATACAGGGGAGGAAGAACAACAAGTTCGGTATCAAGAACAAGAAGACGAACAACAACCCTACCTAGGAGAGTTACTGGGGTTCCAATATCTGGAACCCTAGTCACTGTCTCTCGACGCTGTCACTCTAGTCATCACCATCCTCGAGCAGCGCTACTCCGCCGTAACCTGCAACTCAAAGAAGACGAAGCAAGCTTAGCCGAATCGGAAGAAGTTCAAGATTCAGAATTTGAAATAGTGAAAAAGGGTAAAAATTGTCTTAACTTCCTTCGTTGTTCGTGCTTGCATTTGGGATGTTTGCGGGGAAGGGTTGTGTTAGAGCTTGCGCCGCCACGATGATTGTTTGGTTGTTAGTGTTTGTTTGTGAGGGTTTGGGGGAAGAGGAAGGAGATAAGGGTCGTGTTGGGTCTGCGCGAGAGAGAAAGATGAACAAGTTATAATAAAAATGAAAATGGTAATGTAAAAATAGCATATATTCCATTTAGATCCAGTGCGCGTGCATTCACAATAATTAGTATGTGTCCTTAAATCTCATCTGTTAGATCACGATTGAACGGTCGTTAGGCCAGATTCACCGTAAGCCTCATACTCCCTCACACACGCGAATAATCAGACCCGTCCCAATTTTCTTACTGGGTTGAGCCCATTAATTCCTACACTCCATTTTTTCCTAATTTCTAAACTCCTGAACAAATTACACCCCCTGTCTGAACAATAATTGGGCCCGGCCTAAGCTTGACTTTGGACACCCCAGCTTTTTACTGCACAACTAATAATGCACCCCCCTTTGATTTTAATTAAATCTTTTTTTTAATTCTTACTTTTAATTCTATTTTTCTCTCATATTATTTATTTCTTTTTCTTTATAATTATTATTATTAGTAATATTAATTATCATATTTTTATTAATACTATTATTATTATATTATAATTATTATCTATTAATTATATTTTCTTATTACTATTATTATATTTTATTTGCTATGTAAATATTATTTATTTCTTATTTTTGTATAAATAATTATATTATTATTTATTATAACATTTAAATTATTTTATATCAAAAATGCTTGTATTATTTTATTATCTTATTTGCATCAAATATTATTTAATCATGCATTAACAAGAGTTTTTTTGCAGTTAATACGATTAAAAAACACTCAACAAACAACAAACTATTTTTTTTGCAATCAACTAATCTAATCAATTGTTTTTGCATAAGGGTTTCAAACGGATTTGACTTACCGCGCATTTAGCCAAAATCTCCGCAATCACTACTCCCAGCCAAAATGTGAGGTAATTTAAAGTACGTTTGCGACCACTAAAAAACACCAACCCCATGCGAACTATGAAATGGGACTCTGATTCCTCCTCCTCTATTAAAAAACTAACCATTTCCCCTATTAAAAATTAAAACCCATTAAACCTAAACCTAAACCTAAACCTAGTATCCTTACGAATAAGGTAGATGAAAGGTGCCTAACACCTTCCTTTCGTCTAAAGAAGTCCGAAACTTAGAATCTCTGTTTACAAAATTAGGGTTTTCTATCAGATTCCCTTCCTTAGGATGAAAACTAGTAGTGACGACTCTAATTTTAAAACCAGTCGCTACATCATCCATGTCAATTTCAAATTTTTATCAAGTTTGTGATTCAAAAACTCAAAATCCAAATTATATGTTCTATTCATTACCATCCATGGTTCAATCTATTCAAAATTATTCTCATTCATTCAAGATTATTCATGAAAGAATCCAAGAGATCTCAAACACTCTTCCATACACGTTTTCTTTCAAGATCATTCAAAATTCTTATGATTCATTCAAAGCTCCCTCTTACTCAATATATGGTTATTCAAAGTTGCCAAGATTTGAATCGCATTTCAAAGGAACTTAATTTTCAAGCTCCGTCACTTATTCAAGATTTACATCTTCGACTACAAATTTTACAAGTCCAATTCAAGGCAAGCTTTGTTACACCAATAAATTACAAGCAAATACAAGGCTCTTCACAAAGATTACAAAGAAACTATGTATTCTAAAAGTTATAATAACCACATTTCCAAATTACATCATCATCTTTGCCATTTACAAAAGGGATCCGAAATTTTCCTATACCTAAGCTACATCACAATATCTTGATTCCCTCCTTGAGCTTAGAAGTTTCTCAACCTCGCCTTTTCCACCAATCCATATTTTCACTTGAAATAAGTAAAAAAAGTCGTTAGTACGAAGAATAACAAAGAATTTTCAAGAAAGAGTTTTACAATCTCATCATTAGGTTTTTGTTGCAAGGAATCAGAAAGTTAAGGGGGTGTATTTAATCATGTTCAAGTCCAACAATAAGCCTCTTAATTTGTCATAAAAATTAGATTTTTAAGCAATATTCATGGGCCTAATTCTGTCTACTGCAAATCACAAATGAATTTGGATCATAATAGAGGTTGAAAAAGCAATTTACTGCGCAAATACGAGTTTAGAAACAAGCATCAAAGCATTCAGTAAAAAGTAGTAAGTTAGGAAACTGCCAAGCCTAATAGCAAAATCAACCAAAGCCTCATATTGCTTTTGTTTCACAAAAAAATCATATGCAAGTATCAATCATGGGCCCATTTCCTACTACAAATCACAAGCATGTTGGTTCATAGTAAGACAGATCAAAGGGAAAGTCATTGCAAATGCAGCAAAAAAAGAAAGGGCCATATAATCACGGTAAAAAATAATTTTGCAGTAAAATCATAAAGGCTAAGACCACAAGCATAATCCCAACCAATAAAACAACATCACGAAGTTAAAGCCCACTGAAGATTTGTTCAAAGGTGATAACAAACAAAAAAAACTCTGCAAGCCTGCAAAAGGAATGGAAGGCCCAGCATCACCGCAACAACATGGAGAGAAAAAAAAGCAATGCGAAATTACCGAAATCCAAATGCTAATGACATAAATTATAATTTTCAGCATGGCTATATAAGCATCCATTTTATACAAATTCAGGGGACGTTTTCACAAAAATATCATAAACACAAATTGTAGCAAGTTGTCAAACCCATTTTTCTATTCATCATTTTCCAGAACAATAAAAAACCTTCCAAAATTTCGTTAGTTTCAGAGAGAGAAGAAGAAAGAATAAAAAAGACATCACTCGAAGAAGATCTGAAGACAGAAGTTATTGCTTACGTCCAGATGTTGAAGACTCACGTTTTTAAAAGACAATGTATTTCAAGAAACAAAGTTAGAAGATCTGAAGACAAAGTTTATACTGAAGTCCGAATGCTAAAATCTTAGTCTCTAAAAGAAAACTTGTTCCAAAGAAGACAAAGTTAAAAGATCTGAAGACAACGTTTCTAATTGAAGTCCAAATGCTGGAGACTTTGTGTTTCTAATAGCTCGGTTCTGAAGATAAGGATTCTTAAAGAACCAAGTGCTAAATATTCTAAAGACAGAAGGTCTGAAGATTCCAAAGACTTGAAGTTATAAAGGTCCAAGGTTATCTACAAACAGGTTGTGAATACCAAGTGCTGAAGACTCTAAAGACGCAGTTCTTAAGACTCTGAAGACTTGAAGCTCTTCTGATATAAAGACTCACTACAACGGGTTCTCACGACCAAGTGTTGAAGACTCTGAAGACAAAGTTCTAAAGACTCTGAAGACATAAAGTTCTGAAGAATCTGAAGACTTGAAGTTCTGAAGACCTTATGTTATGTTCCCGCTTCTAATCTCATGCTCGTAGAAGCCTCTAAAGTGTAGAAGGAAAGAATATAACGGTAACATAGTACAATAGTACACAGTACGAAAAGCTTTATGCCACTACCTCTCCACTAACTTAATGTTTGGAAGAGATAAGGACATTGTAGTACTATTTGTAATAACTCTTTTTTAAATAGCCAACGACTCTATTTTTCTTGGCTATATAAGAAAAGAATTGTATGTTTAAAACTGTTGGTTGGTTGGTTAGCTGGTTGCTCAACACATGATGTCGAACAAGCTAAACATTGATAAGCTTGCAATAAGCTGATTGGCTAGGTACTAAAAGTTGAAAGTTACAAGTCACGGGTGTGGATGTTCAAGTTAAGAAGAAAAGCTATCATTATTAGAACACAACCAAAATAAAGTTATCATCCACTATAACAACAACCGGAACAACTGTTATTAAATGATTCTTCAATCATGTTAATGCTAATTACAATGAAATCATATATTCACAATGTGCTTAATCCCATATGTTGCACAAAGCTTGCTAAGCCGTAGAAGATAACAATGATGATCATAAAAGCTCCAGTTACATATCCACAACATCAATGTTATGCTCTAAGGTGATCATTGAAGAAAGTGTAACAAGGGCTGTTGTCCAGAATGTTCTAAAGTGAATCTAGATGAAGAAGTTCTTCTCTTTACTACATTAAGATCAACAAAGCCTTCAGAAGCTTATGAAGATGAAGACTTCAGCAATTCAAGTGTTTTGGGTTGTTTTCTGAGAAGAAGCTACTTGAAGAAAAGAAGACCACACATTGAAGCTACAATAAAATGTAATATCCTTTAGTGTGTATTAGCTTCTTCTGATGTACTTAATTCTGTTTACATCTAGCTTTTGTAGAAGCGTTATTACTGTAAACAAAAGTTAATCAAATAGTTGTTTGATGGTTCCTTGAGAGACTCAGTTGAGTCAGAATTCTCAAGAAGACTTTGGTTGCAGCCATCATAGATGAAATACTGGTAGTGGATTCTATTGGGTTAATGGTAGTCATATCTCAAAGGGGACTGGATGAAGGTCATCCTTCTGAGATCACTGATGGATATCATTGGAAGGAAATCTTGATAGGAGATTCTGGAGAATCCGATTATGTTGGGTCAATGAACGTTATATGCAGTTTGGATCCCTGAAGGTTTCATTGGATGTTAGTCACCAGCGGTTGCCCGTGCGATTGTAATCAGAATGATTATAGTGGATTAAGTCCTTGAGTTCAAGGCGAAATCACCTCGGAAGGGTGGATTGGATTAGCTTGGGGGTTTCTCAAGTGAGCCAGGATACACCGTGTGTTTTTTACTTTTGCTTATGCTTTAGAGTTTATGATTTCTAAACCAAATTAGAAGCATTAATTAGAAACAACAATTAGAAGCATTGTTCAATGAATAATGCTTAGAAGCGAAAGTTTTACAAGAAAGGAAAACTCAATTCAACCCCCCCCCCCTCACTTTCTTGTGTTTTCTTCACACCTTCAACCATGAAACAAAAAATAGAAAACTCTGGGTTAAAAGAAATTAATTCTAAGCTTAAAAATGAATTACATAAAATTCAGAAATAATTTGTTTCAGAAGTTTCAAATAGTTCTGATAACATCATAATAGAATATGATCACGATTTTCAAAAATTTCTAGCTAGAAACATAGATAGAAGCAAGATGGCTTCAATGATCTATGGAGTTAGTAGAAAAGGCGTAGGATATGTAAAACCAAGAGGATAAGAATCATATCAACAAAAGAAAGTTGATGACATGGTTATAAAACACACACCTTTAAACTCACACTTTACATATGGACACTCACATGATAAAAAATATACTTGTGAATCTTACTCTACGAAACCAAAATTCAATCAGAATTTAGGAAACTCTAACAAACAAGGACCCAAAAAGATATGGGTACCTAAGGATAAAATCATCTATGTTCTTTAACGGAAAAGTTGAAACACCAACCTTGGTACCTGGACTTTGGATGCTCTCGACACATGACGGGAAGAAAACATATGTTCCAAAGTCTGGAACTTAAATCTGAAGGATACGTAGGTTTCAGAGGCAATCAGAAAGGAAAAATTATTGGCTCTGGAACCATTGGTAACGATACACTTCCCTCTATAACTAATGTTCTGTTAGTAGATTGATTAATGCATAACCTGTTATCCATAAGTTAATTAAGTGATAACGGTTATGATATAATCTTTAATCAAAAGTCTTGTAAAGCAGTTAGTCATAAAGATGGAACTATCCTTTTTAATGGTAAGAGAAAGAACAACATTTATAAAATAAAACTTTCTGAACTAAAAAGTCAAAATGTAAAATGCCTTATGTCTATTAACGATGAGCAATGGGTCTGACGCAAAAGATTGGGGCATGTTAGTATGAGAAGAATATCTCAGATTAACAAACTCAATCTAGTCAGAGGACTTTCTAAATTAAAGTTCAACTCAGATGCTCTACGTGAAGCATGTCAAAAAGGCAAGTTTGCAAAACCCTCTTTCAAATAAAAAATGTTGTTTCTACCTCTAGACCATTAGAACTTCTACATATAGATCTGTTTGGACCAGTGAAAAATGCATCGATCCACGGCAAGAAGTATGGATTAATGATTGTAGATGACTATAGCAGATAGACATGGGTAAAGTTCTTAAGACACAAGGACGAGTCACACTATGTGTTCTCTACTTTCCGCAACCAATTTCAAAATGAAAAATAATTTAGAATTGTAAAAGTCAAAAGTAATCATGGTGGGGAATTCGAAAACAAAAGCTTTGAAATTTTTTTAATAAGAATGGAATTTCTCATGATTTCTCTTGTCCTAGATCTCCTCAACAAAACAAAGTTGTAGAATGAAAGAATAGAACCTTACAAGAAACGGACAGAACCATGATCAATGAGACTAACATTGCTAAAAACTTCTGGGAAGAAGTCGTTAACACATCATGCTATATTCAGAATAGAATCTCAATAAGATCTATTATGGAAAAGACTCCATATGAACTGTGGAAGAATAGAAAGCCCGACATCTCTTATTTCCATCCATTTATATGTACTTGTTTTATATTGAACACTAAATAACATCTGAATAAGTTTGATTCTAAGGCACAAATGTGTTTTATGTTAGGATACTCTGAACGCTCAAAAGGTTATAGAGTATATAACACAGAAACACAAATTATGGAAGAATCTATTAGTGTCATATTTGATTATAAGCTTGGTTGTCAAAAGTCAAAGCAGGGTGAATCTTTTGCAGATATAAAAGTTCAAATTACAAGTACTGAAGACAGATATTCCGAAAATAAAAATTTAGAACTTCAGCCAAATACAGAAGAAGACATCACAAATATTACATCAGCTTCTGAAGAATCCATCCAGAAAAGACAATCTAGAAGCAGCTTAGCACATCCTGAAAACATGATTATGGGAAAGAAAGATGATCCAATCAGAATAAGATCTACATTCAGAAATACTGAAAAATATATTATGGGATTAGTATCTCTGATTGAACTGACTTCCATAGACGAAGCACTTCTAGACAATGATTGGATCCTTGCAATGTAGGAAGAAATAAATCAATTTACCAGAAGCGATGTATGAGATCTAGTCCCTACACCAAAAGGCTTCAACATGATTGGAACTAAATGGGTCTTTAGAAAGAAGCTAAGTGAACAAGGAGAAGCTGTCAGAAACAAAGCACGACTGGTGGCACAAGGTTATAGTCAGCAAAAAGGGATAGACTATTCAGAAACCTTTGCTCCAATCATCAAGTTAGAATCTATCAGATTCTTAATTTCATTTGCTGTAAATAATGGCATCACCCTTTATCAGATGGATGTCAAAAGTGCCTTTTTAAATGGATACATTAATGAAGAAGTTTATGTGCACCAAATCCCTGGTTTTGAAACTACAAAACATCCAAAATATGTTTATAAATTTAAGAAATCATTATATGGTCTGAAACAAGCTCCCAGAGCTTGGTATGAAAGACTAAGTAACTTTTTGTTAGAAAATGAGTTTACCAGAGGGAAGGTGAACACAACTCTATTCTGTAAACCATTTAAAAATAACATTTTGGTTTGTAAAATTTACATAGATGATATAATTTTTGGATCTACTAAAGCCTCCTCGGGGAAAGAATTTGCTAAGACTATGCAGGCATAATTTGAAATGAGCTTGATAGGTGAACTCAAGTTCTTTCTGGGAATTCAAATCAATCAAACTCCAGAAGGAACTTACATGCATCAAATCAAGTATGTTAAAGAACTTCTAAAGAAATTTGATTTATTAGAAAGTAAGCCATCCAAAACTCATATGCACCTTACATGCATTTTAGAAAGGGAAGAGGTAAGTAAGAAAGTAGAACAGAAGCTCTATAAAGGTATAGTTGGTTCTCTCTTATATCCAACGACTTCAATACCTGATATTCTATATAGAGTTTTCCTTTATACTAGATTCCAATCATATCCTAGAGAATCTCACTTAACAACAGTTAAGTGAATTTTCAAGTATCAGAAAGGTACTATTAATCTTGGTCTTTTTTATAGAAAATCCAGAGAATATAAATTAGTAGGGTATTATGACGCTGACTTTGTTGGAGATAGAATAGAAAGAAAAAGTACTTCTGGAAAATGCCAATTTTTGGGAGATAACTTAATCTCATGGTCCAGCAAAAGACAATCCACTATTGCTATCAACTGTTGAGGCTGAATATATAGTTGCAGTTGAATGCAGTACTCAGATGCTCTGGATGAAAAGTTATCTTGAAGATTTTCATATTTATGAGAGTAACATTCCTACCCTATGCAATAATACTCCTGCTATCTGTCTTTATAAAAATCCTATCTTACATTCCAGGGATAAACATATAGAAATTAAACACCATTTCATTAGGAACTATATTCAGAAGGGAATTCTTTGTTTAAAATTTATAGACACAGACCATTAATGGACTAACGTTTTCACTAAACCCCTTGCTGAAGATAGATTTAATTTCATTATGAAACACCTCAGTATGGAATAATGCCCAAAATAAAAGTGTAGTTTCTATATATTTAATCCTCATAAATTTTTAATTTGTTTTTGGGAACATCTGAACAATAGTTCTTTAGAAGTGAGAATGAAAATTGTATCATAAACTATCCAGAAGATCTGAACATTTTCCAAAAATGCTTCATTTCTAAGATAGAAGCAAGCAGTTCACCGTATTAACATTTGTCAACTCTAAACTCTAAGTCACTCTCTAAGGATGAACACGTGTTCAAAATCTAAGGAGCTGAAATGGTTGAGTTGATGCTTTGACGTGCAAGTCAAACCAGTAATTGCTCAAAATCTTCACGTCATCCCTCCTTTTCAGAAATCATTAATGCAGTTAATCATTTTGTTTATTTTATTAATTGAAATTAAAATTCATGTTTTCTCCCTATTGGCTATTTATACCTCACTCTCTCACAAACACTTTCACACCTTCACTCTCACTCACCTTATTCTCTCTGTATTTGTTCCTTTTCCTTTTGTGTGCTCTCAAAACCGTAAGTCTGTGAATAATGGCTTCCTTTCAAAAAATGTCTCAATATTCTTAAATCAACATTCCTGGTTCATACTCTACTACAAATGAAGAAAGGTATGTTGAACCTTCAAGAACTCTCCTCACTCATGTTGATTCTCTGGAAGTTCTCTGTGAACTCATAGTTGATTTTGAAAGCATGAAAGAAAATGGGTATGACCTAACGCCTGATGTTAAGTTTCAAGGGTGGAAAAATATTTTGATCGACTAATTGGTCTAGTTTTCCCAAAACTAGTTAAAGAATTTTGGATTCATGCTACTACATCAAATCATCAAGTAACCTCTTATGTTATGGAAAATAAGATCGCCATCACCAAAGATCTCATTAGAAAGCTCATTGGTCACGAAGGAAGTGACATAAGATGCAGTGAAATGGTAGAAAAAGGTTCTGACCTAACCATCATATCAAAAGAAATATTCTTCTCTAGATAACCCTCAAACAAGATCAAAGATCTGAAGGACTATCTCAGAATTTGGTCTAGAGTAATTCTGGGGTGCATCAATAATAGGAAACTAACCAGTTCTCTGGACTACATCAATATTGATCAATAATACTTGCTCTACTTCATTGCAACTAAAACAAAAGTCCACCTCCCTCATATTCTATTCAATCATCTGAAGACAAGTGTCAAGGAAACAAGGTAAGAAGAAAGAACCAAAAGAGATTGGATTCTGTTGGGAAGGCTTATCTCAGATATTCTGACAGAGAATAAACTTATAGAACATCTGAGTGAGGCTTAACAAGCCAATGTTTTAGAACCATGTGCTGAAAAGCCTCTCAACGCCAAGAACCTGAAGAAAATGAAGATAATATAAACCATTAAGAAGGATCCCACACTTACTACAAATTAAGTCATCACCACCAGAAGAGTTCCTCTAAAGGATTTTCCTCTCTTCACTTAAGCAGATTCCTCTCTAGAAATTGTCCTCAAATATCTAGAAGCCTGCAAGAGTGATGGAATAATTCCAGATGTGAATATCCTTGATCTTAGGTAACAATCTCTAGAAGTTGCTACCAGAAAGGCAAGAAAAAGGAAAGTTGTTGGAGAAGGAACTTCTCAGAAAACTCCCAAAGCTGCTAAAAAGAAAGGTAACCCCTCTTTTGTTTTTGTTATCGAATCAGTTTTCTTATCAACATCTGAAACCTCCTTATCTCTAAAACCTGCTGAAAATCCTTCACCTCAAACCATTGATGATTTTGACATAGAAATTGATACCTCAATACCAACTAATCATCCTCTAATTAATCCACCTTCTACCCAATTTGTTCAAACTCAGCCAGAACTTACACAAGTTCTTTCTGATATTGATCAATTTGACCCAGTTTTTGAACCTCCCCAAATCAAAAATCCAAATATTGCCTCTAAAACCACATCAACCATTTCAGGCATCACTTAGCCACTCAACACCTCTCTACCACCAAATATCTCCACCATAACATCATAAGACTTCTCCCTTTCATATATTCCATCTCCCTATAATTCAACACCACCTAACTCTCCTATAATTATTTTTTACTCTCCCACTCCCACTGACTACTCAGAAGATCCCTTTAGAACCATAATTGATCTAGAAGCCTGGGACAATCTTGTCATAACTTCTCAAAATATAGTCATTCCAAAACCAACACCAAATCTATCCAAATCAGATGTTGGTAAATCTCTGCTGGCTTTTGAAACAAAAATACAGGAATGGGTTAACTCCTTAAAACAAGCTTGCATGGATAATCTCAACCCAACTGCTTCTGATTCTCTTAGACTCAGTTCAGAAAATGGTTTAATTCTAAACCTCTAAAGATGAAGGTACTCAGTTATGAAATTGCTCAACAGAACTTCTGCGATCACTTGAAAATCTTCAAGGATCAAGTGCTACGTGACTGGGTAAGGAAACCCCTCCTTCTTCTAGATAACACTTGTTGGGAAGCCTCACAGGAATTAGAATATAATGAACCATCTCCTGAACCACACCCTCTTCCTTTGGTCATTTTTAAAGACAGAGGCAAGTCAGTTGAAGAATCTCCTAAGAAAGAATCTGTTGCAGCAACTTCTTAGAATGTGGGTTCTTCTGTTGAAACAACTTCCTCTTCTATTGTGTTGAAAACTCTAGATGAGTTGAAGAAAGAGAATGCAGCTGTTAAGGAAAGGATGGACAAACATGATGAACAAACAAAGAAATTAAGGGCATGTTAGGGAAGCAAGAGGAATCAAACAATCAGATCAAAAGTATATTGGAAGCCTTGTTCTCTTTACGTGTTTTTATTGCTTTTTGATTTATGACAAAAAGGGGGAGAACGTAAGATATTTTGAATATAACAGTGTCGAGACTTATCCTCAAACATTTTGATCACACAAATATTCTGTTTGTTCACTTTTTGAAAGCAAAACAGAAAAAGTCTCTGGAAAGTAACTTCTCTGAATCTCACCCAGAGTCAGAACATGATGCCTGCTCTGATACCAATTGAAATTCTGGTATACGGATCTCAGATATCCTAAGAGATGTCAAGACACTGATCTCTGCACAACAGCATAATGAACAATTTCAAACAATAAAGAAGTGCAGAAAAATAAAGGAATACACAAAATTGTTAACCCAGTTCGGTGTACAACAACACCTACTCTGGGGGCTACCAAGCCAGGGACCAAATCAACTAAGCAGTATCAATTTGTAGACCCACAACAAACTCTCACTAGTTTACAATATACTCACATAATCACTACCCGTGCTTAACTTCTACCTAAGACTCACCTAGGTATGAGACCTTTCTCAAATCCCTTTCAATCACAATAGTGATTGAACAACTCTAAATACTTAAACAATAGCAGAAGTCACACTTCAAAAACACACAATTATTCAATGCTTAAAAGTTTAAGAATGACTCACATAATTTACAACTCAATAGCAATCCTATTCTTTTATCAAGATGATATTAGAGAGGCTCATAATTAACAAAATAATCCTAATACATTTACTTAGACTCAATGTTCAATCAACTCACAAGAACCCACAAAATCACGTTTTGCAATGCTACAAAAATACACTCTAGTTCCACACTTGAATTAGGGTTGTAGCCTTCTATTTAAAGTAATCTCTTGGACTGGACTGAGCTTCAAAAATGCAGCAAATCAGCTGCTAAAAATCTTTAGAAATTTCTACATAAAATTAGGACTTCAATCATTAGTTTCCTAAATTATCTCCATAATTAGAAAAAATAAAAATACTCCTTGAATTAAGCTGGAATCTCTTAATCCTTAAACTGAGCACCACATAAGAAATCATAATATCCCAGAATATTCTGCATCTGTAATAAACTAAAAACATCTAACTGTCCAGCTGTACACAAGCACGATGTCGAATGATTCTGCATAAGACATCTTGTTCAACATGTTTCTCCAGTTGATAGAACATCTTATTTCAACATGTTTCTTCTAAGTTAGTTTTACCAAACATAATGCCAATCACAAAAAAAAAAGAGAATTAACATTTCCTTTTATTATTCAGCATAATTTAGTGGCTCTTAACAGGGTAACAGATGCATTAAGTATGCAAGTTTCCTTTCTATTTACCTTAGCGAATGAGATAATAGGATTTGAGTGCCTAAAAGAGTTGTATGAAAGTGATGTTGAGTTTAAGAAGTTATGGGCCAAGTGTAGTAGAAAACATCCTTGTGTAAAATTTCGTATTAGAGATGACTATCTTTTTAAAGGGGATCAATTGTTCATTCCTTGATCCTCTTTAAAAGAGAAGATAATCTAAAACCTACATGGTGGTGGTCTTAGTGGTCATCTGGGTATAGACAAAATCATTACTAGCTTGGAGGAGAGATGTTATTGGTTACAATTTAAGAGGGACACTGGTACTATAGTCATGAGGTGTTATACTTGTCAAGTTTCTAAGGGTCAATCTCAAAATACTGGTCTTTATATGCCTTTACCTATTCCTAATAATACTTGGCAAGATTTAGCCATGGATTTTGTATTGGGCTTGCCTCGCACATAACAAGGTGTAGATTATGTGTTTGTTATAGTATATATAGTATCTAGGATGACCCACTTTATTACTTGTAAGAAGAATGTTGATGCGTCCAACATAGCCAAAATGTTTTTGAGGGAGGTTGCGTGCCTTCATGGGGTTCCTAAGTCAATTACTTCAGACGGAGACACCAAATTTCTCAATCATTTATGGGTTACTCTTTGGAGATTGTTTGAAATCGTGTTGGACAGGAGTTCTACAGCTCATCCTCAAACAAATGGGAAAACTAAGGTAACCAACAAAACTTTGGAAAAATGATTCGGAGTGTTTGTGATGACAAGTCAAAACTGTGGGATTTAATTTTGTCCTAGATCTATTTTCTTACAACAACACCGTGCATTCAGCTATAGAGAAATCACCATTCTTTATGGTATATACTTTTTTTATCAGCAACTTGTATTCAATGGAAGTGCTAGGGATACTTCAACCCGATTACAAAAAGAAACCACCAAAAACAAGTAAACATAAGACAATTTAAGATAATCTATGTGACTTTTGCATCATTCATAGAAATCACAATGTAGCTTTCATTTTGACCCAATACTAACCACCACCATGAATACATTTTTCTTGGAATATAATTTCCTCCACATTGCTAGCAGTTTCTTTGAATGGAATAATATTTCTACTTTTCCATATACACCAACATGTTGTTAACCAGATCAGCCCGACTCTTCTTCTACATTCGAATTTCTTCAACAAATGTGTCATGTTCAGAAAATGGTTGCATCAATCATCCATGGTGACATAATCTAACCCCAGCCATTGGTGCACCTTATTCCACACCAACTTTATCATTGGACAATTACAAATTAGGTGCTCAATATCTTCATCTTGTTTGAAACAAAATACACATTATTTATCGTGCTCATTTTGCAGAATTTCTCTCTTACAAGTTGCATCCTTGTAGCTAGTCGGTCATGAAAAAGTCTCCACCCGAAAATCTTTACTTTGGATGGAACATTTGTTTCCCACATTATTTCTAAAGCTTGCTTCAATGATATGTTGGTTAGTCTTGCTTCCTTCCCCTGTACCAGTTTCTGATAACAAGATTTTACTGAGAATAATGTATCTTTATGGTATATACTTCTTTCCTAAGCATGTGGTTGCTTTGGTTAAGTTTTCTAAAGCGTTTGGAGTTAGTGCACGTGCTCAGAATATGGTCGAGGAAATGGTGGTTGTTAAAGATAATGTCAAGGCCAAGTTAGAGGCTACTGGGCAGAAGAATAAAGTAGCTGCTGACAAACGCATGAAAGTCAAAGTTTTTAATGTATGAGACAATGTGATGGTGTTTCTGCACAAAGAGAGATTTTCAGTTGGTAATTACAGCAAGCTGCAGTCATGCAAATATGACCCGTTCAAAGTGGTCCAAAAGATCAATGATAATGCTTATGTGGTAGTTCTTTCGAATGTCATGAATATATCAAATACCTTTAATGTTACTAGCATTCATGAGTATCAAGCAGATGAGACTCTTTATCAAGAAGAGAACCTGGTGTTAAGTTCTTTACGGGTGGAAGAGATTGATGTAGGAAGGCTGGCTGCGCATATCGAAGAATAAATTGCGCTTCGAAAAATATTTTAATATTTAAGTGATTTTTTATTTTAATACTTAAACAATTTTTAGTTTTATTTTTGTTTTGGATTAAAAGTCTCTTAGAGTCTCTTTAATCCCATAATTTTTTTTTGTATTTTCAATAAAATTGAAAGTTTTTTTTTTATCCAGTAGATTCCAAAACTTATCTGACATATTTTATGTATACAATTCTATGATTTCATTCTAAGTTTAATGTTTGCTATTTCCTAATGTTTCCAATTGTGTCACTAATTATACAAGATAAAATTATATGACCTACATAAATTATGTTTGCTGGGTTATTTATGCAAATAATGTGTGGGTTTTTCTACTATTGAGAATTCATGATGTCCCATGTTCGGGTCGATTCTCTCATTTTTTATAGCATTTTTCTCTATTGACATAAGCACTGCTCTATCTAAGTATGGTTCATTGTTCCTAAATAATTTAGGGCATGGGGTTGTTTGACATGAGTCACATTGCACTAAATATGTTTCCCAATGATTGGAGCATGTTGTGTAACCGGAATACAATTGTGATGTATGATATCATAAAGACATAAAGTAAACCATTCATTATTTCATATCAATAAACTTTGCTATGATCAAGACATGGCCACAACAATATTGTACTAGTACACACTACTTTAATATCTTATCCTTCTTATGCAAGCCAACTTCATTTGTTCCTTTCACAAGGACAATAACTCATGGCAATTGCCTCTTAAATTTCAGTTTCAATGTCACATTTTCTTTAGTACAACTTAGATTCATATGCATATGGTTTGGTTTATTATGACAATAGGGTACATCTACAGTACTATGATGCCATTCCGTTTATTCCTTAAATTTAATCCAACTTTGAATAAGGATTGGTTTTAAGAAGAGATTCTTTTTTGAGTTGTTTTCATTTGAAATGCATGCTTGTTTTAACCATTGACATTCCAAGTAGCTTCTGCTTGCACTGACTCTAAGAAAGTTATAGAATCTAATTCGTTCCTTTTGGGAAATGCATCATCTCATGTTGTTGTGTGATGGAAACCATGTCCTTCCTCTCTTTATGAATTTTGTAATTTAGTTTTTACAGATTCATTTGAGGAACAAGAATAAAGTTTTTAAAGAACAAAGCAAATTTGTAATCACATTTTGAGCCATAGTATAATATATTCTGGCCGTTTTAAATTTTTAAAGACTTTATGCAAGTTAGACATAATATAATCATAACTAATAAATACAGATTTTATTTTGTTACAGTTAAATCGTGACAAATATTATATAAATTTTATTAATAATAATTAAACTGTGACAAATTTTAATTCTTGTACAGTAATATAAAACATTTTCCAATGTAATATTTAGATCTGCTTCACATCCCAATGCTATATTCACCCTTAAAAATGGAGAAAGCTCCAAATTATATGACAAGACAAACTCCTAGTGAGAAAGTATTCCATCCAGAATACAAACACATACTAAAAATACATGATTTTTCTAATATTTTAATGTTTCTAATTTTAACTAAATAATTTTAAAAATAATTCTTTGTGATTCATAAAGAATATATATTAATTCCATGAATATATATCATGTAGTAATAAAAGACTATACGTGCCTTTAAGTCAACTCACTTAATAATTATATAAAAATATCAAATGCAACATTCCACTTATTTCATCTAACTAATAAGTTACTTGACCAAAAAAGAAACTGCAAAAATATTTGACATATTATGACACAAGCTTAATCTAGTTATTAATAAAAGATTAATTGAATTAATAAAAAGTTAACTCATATATTAAGATTTCTGGTAATTAAGTTGTCAGAATCCAACTCACATTAATTTTGTATTACCAAAAAATACATTTAACTTCTCTATTTTGCATACTTGAGTGTGGTCACAAAATTCTCTCTCCAAGAACGAACCAAAAAAAGTGACTAATGAAGTGTTAATGTCAAGTGTCAAGTGGGAAAATAAGTGGAGACATAGAATGTTTGTACATAAGAGAAATAAATTTGTTTGCACTTGTTGGAATTTATAGGCAAACACGAAGCTATACTCCAAGTATGTAAGCACAATTATAACAACAAGAATAAGGTCCTAGAGCCATAGAACATAGACAGCGACTTCTCAAAGGTGATAGAAAGAGAAAAAATATATATTAGTGGTGCATGTTGAATTGAAACAATAGCACTCTTTCCTATGACATGAAGTGTCATACATTTTCCTTTCAACCTTGTGAATGAATGAATCACTTCATTCAATTTCATCTTACATGCAATACAACAAACAATAGCACTCTTTTCCATGTTTCTTTTTCTTTTTTGATCAAAGAAAAAGAACAAGATTATCCTCACTTTTACTTTTCAGCCCTCTCTTTAAGACTATTCCATTCATTTACATAAATATATTAAATTAATACTTAAATACCATTTTATTGATAATTGGTTTCTGCTCTAAAGGACACAGAAAGAATAAAGTTGAAAAAAATAAAAGCTTCTTCCATGCAATGGAATATAATTATATATTGATCATTCAAACTCATCATTTATTAATAATCAACCCATCATAACTTTACTTCTTACAATCTCTGCATTTTTCAGGCACATGTTTTGTAATTCCAAGATCTCTTACTACTACTAAAAGAGAGGTTCAATATTGTGTGACACTGTCAACCTGTTGATAGTACATTACACTTTGCTTGGGAAGAGAAACTCATACAATCACATCTATAGTAGATACTACACACACTTGCATTTAATTTATCATTTATCCAACAACCAATCAAAATTAGACACATGTGCTGCTCACAACATGGCATGACAATACATACACTATGATAATGTTAAAAACTACAAGCCTATCCTATTTAGGTTTGTTCCGCAAAAATCGGTAGAGTAGGATGAATACAAATATAAAATTTTGATATATCCTTCAAAAAAAAAAGTACAAATAGAATAGAGTCTGATGGTCCAGATCGATTTTGTCACTCTAAATTAGAGTGATCAAATGTTTTGAGTTGGATCTCACGAGAATCATATCCATAGATATTTTGATGTTTAAGTAATAACGAAAAAAATTATTCATAAATTATTCAATAAATTTAAAAAATCAATTTTAATTATAATAACATGCAATGAAGCTATACAATTGTGAGTCCCACTAGGCACTATATACTGTTGGTTTGACACGGTCTTAGTCACTTTCCATCTTTTTTAATTTTTTCTCTAAATAAAAATATCCATAGCATACTACTATGGTGGAAAGATATGCATTTTGATTCATTGAAAGTGCAATTCCATCACCTCTCATTCAAAGCAATAAAGAAGACTAGTAAAGAGCTACTATACTTTGATTTGATTAAAGCTAAAGGGTATTTTTGTCACAAAAAAGAAAAAAAGAAAGCATCATCAACTTTTACTTTAATTTATTTTCTTAACATAATCTAAACTTTAAATTTCTGTTATCCAACGGCTTTATTTAAAACCAAGACCAAAAAACAAAACAAAAAAAAAGTTGATGATTTAACAATTTTCACAAAACCATTTGTTTCCTTTTTCTTATTCCATAAAGCAAAAATATAGATAACAAAGAAAGTGATATATGTAGCTATATTCATCTTCTTCTTTGTTGTTTGCACTCAAAGCAAAAGATAGTAAAAGAAAGTTAAAGAGAGAAAAAAGGAAAGGTTTAGCTTATTCTCTTCCTTGTATTTCAAGACTCTTTCCCTTTGAACATGTTTGATTCCATTTCCATTTCCATTACTTCAACTTTCACTTTTCTTCTTCCCTTTTTCCAAGTGTTTATAACACTCCTTCATCTTTGCTAAACAAAAACACATTCCAAAATGATTCCATTTACCTTAATACTCTTCACTCTGTTTTCCTCTGTTTTTTCATCTTCCTTGCTCAGTGACTTTCATGCTTTGGTAACACTTAAACAAGGTTTTCAATTCTCAAACCAAGTTCTATACACATGGCAAGGTTCAAATTTCACTTCGGTTTGTTCTTGGGCTGGAATTCAATGCCGCGATAATCGAATCGTGTGGGTCGACTTAACCGATTTGAATCTGTTCGGCTCTGTTTCACCTTCAATCACATCACTTGATAAACTCACACACCTTTCTCTAGCAGGAAACAACTTGACAGGAACCATTGACCTCACAAACTTAACCAATCTTGAGTTTCTAAACATCTCCAACAACATGTTGAGTGGCCAGATGGATCATTGGAACTTGTCCACCATGCAAAACCTACAAGTTCTTGATGTCTATAACAACAATTTCACTTCCTTCCTACCATTAGGCCTTGTTTGTTTGAAACAAAGCCTCAAACACTTGGATCTTGGTGGTAACTTTTTCTTTGGCGAAATCCCGAAAAGCTTTGGAGAATTAGCTTCTCTTGAGTACCTTTCACTAGCTGGAAATGATATCACAGGAAAAATCCCTGGTGAGTTGGGAAATCTAAGTAACTTGATGGAAATTTACTTGGGCTATTTCAACTCCTTTGAAGGTGGAATCCCAGTGGAATTCGGAAAGTTAAGAAATCTTGTTCATATGGATCTTTCAAGCTGTGATTTAGATGGTTCAATACCAAAAGAGTTAGGTGAATTGAAAAAACTCAACACACTTTACTTGCATATAAACCAGCTTTCAGGTTCACTACCAAAACATCTTGCTAACTTAACAAACCTTCTCTACCTCGATCTTTCCAGCAATGCACTCACCGGTGAAATTCCATTTGAGTTCATCAATCTCAACAATCTCAAGCTCTTGAATCTTTTCCTCAACAGGTTACATGGTTCTATACCCGATTACATTGCGGATTTCCCTCATTTAGAAACACTTGGTTTATGGATGAACAACTTCACGGGTGAAATTCCATATAAACTCGGTCTCAATGGGAACATTCAAGTCCTTGATTTGTCTTCTAATAAACTCACCGGTGTTATTCCACCTCACCTTTGTTCTTCAAACCAGCTTAAGATTTTGATTCTTCTTAACAATTTTCTGTTTGGTCCTATACCACAAGGTTTAGGAACATGTTATAGTCTCACTAGAGTGAGATTAGGAGAGAATTACCTTAATGGCAGTATTCCAGATGGTTTTCTTTATCTTCCTAAGCTGAATTTAGCTGAGTTGAAGAACAATTACTTGTCAGGAACATTGTTAGAAAATGGTAACGCTTCGTCTTCTCTTTGTTTACAACAGCTTGATTTGTCAAACAATGCTTTGTCTGGTCCTTTACCACATTCCCTCTCCAATTTCACTTCGCTTCAAATCCTTTCGCTTACTGGAAACCAATTCTCGGGTCCCATTCCGAGTTCCATTGGAGGACTTAACCAGGTTTTGAAACTTGACCTTAGCAGAAACTTGTTATCAGGTGAAATTCCGCCTGAAATTGGAAACTGTCTTCATCTTACCTATCTTGACATGAGCCAGAACAATCTCTCTGGCTCCATTCCGCCCTTGTTTTCTAACATTCGTATTTTGAATTACTTGAACTTGTCTAGAAACCATTTGAACCAAACCATACCAAAGTCAATAGGAACAATGAAAAGCCTCACAGTTGCTGATTTCTCCTTCAACGAATTCTCTGGTAAATTGCCCGAATCAGGCCAATTTTCGTTCTTTAACGCGTCCTCCTTTGCAGGGAATCCTAAACTATGTGGTTCTCTATTGAACAATCCATGTAAATTGACAGGAATCAACTCCACACCAGGAAAAAAAACCAATGCGGATTTCAAGCTCATATTCGCGCTAGGCCTATTGATGTGCTCGTTAGTCTTTGTTATCGCAGCGATTATTAAGGCCAAGTCATTCAAAAAGAATGGTCCTGGTTCTTGGAAGATGACTGCCTTTAAAAAGCTCGAGTTCACTGTTTCGGACATCCTCGAATGCGTGAAAGACGGTAACGTGATCGGAAGAGGAGGTGCAGGGATAGTTTACCATGGAAAAATGCCTAATGGTGTGGAAATAGCAGTAAAAAAGCTACTCGGGTTCGGTGCAAATAGCCATGATCATGGTTTTAGAGCTGAAATTCAAACACTTGGAAACATAAGACACAGAAACATAGTGAGACTACTTGCATTCTGTTCAAACAAAGAAACGAATCTTCTTGTGTATGAATACATGAGAAATGGAAGCTTAGGTGAAGCGTTGCATGGAAAAAAAGGCGCATTCTTGAGTTGGAACTTTCGGTACAAGATATCTATTGATTCTGCTAAAGGACTATGCTACCTTCACCATGATTGTTCTCCATTGATCCTACACAGAGATGTGAAATCTAACAACATTTTGTTGAGTTCCAATTTCGAAGCACATGTTGCTGATTTCGGGCTAGCGAAATTCTTGGTGGATGGCGCTGCATCAGAATGCATGTCTTCGATTGCAGGATCATATGGTTACATTGCACCAGGTAACTTTTCTTTTCTCATATGCCTTTTTTATTTTTTACTATTAGTATTTTCTTTCTATTCATTCGTATTCACGCACCATGTTCAATAGAACCTACGACAACGTGGTTAAAAGTCATGCCCTGCGCTCTACCAGCTGAGTTACTAAGTGCTCTATCAACCGAGCTACTAGAAGAATAAATAAATTTTCTTAACTTTGTGCATGTGATCTAGTATCATTTTAGTAATTCACACAACTTGGGTAATGATAAAAAAAAAAACAATGTGATCATGATTTTAATTATGACAATCCATGATACTAGTATAATTTAGAGTATAGTTGCATAACCATAATGATTAAAAATCTTTAATCATGTTGCTAACACAATGATAAAGTGAGGAATGGCATAGCTGGATTGGGTTGAAAGAATGATGAACAAGTGTTTAAGATGGAATTTTATTGAGAAATGAAAAGAAGAATAGTTTTGGAACACGATAAAATGTTTTTGCAGTGGTGAGAGTGTCTGTGAGACTGAGACACTGACCTTAATTCATTTGGATGGGACCCTCTTAAGAATCCAATATACACAGGTCAATCTGACACTTCATCTCTCCACTCTACCCATTCTTCTTTTGTTTTTTTATTTGCTAGTTGTCATAATTTTGTCTTGGACCAATTTGTATCTTTAGAGTCAACTTTTGTTCTCAAACATTCTTAAAAGAATGTTTCTTTTTATGTTTTTATTACCTTAATTTATGTTTTAAATTATGACTAACAAATAATTTGGTTTGTCTTGATAAATGACAGAATATGCATACACATTAAGAGTGGATGAAAAAAGTGATGTCTATAGTTTTGGAGTAGTTCTACTAGAGTTATTAACCGGTAAAAAACCAGTTGGTGATTTCGGAGAAGGTGTAGATCTTGTACAATGGTGCAAAAAAGCAACAAATGGAAGAAGAGAACAAGTTGTCGACATAATCGATTCAAGGCTCATGGTAGTGCCAAAAGAACAAGCCATGCACATGTTCTTCATTGCAATGTTATGCTTAGAAGAAGACAGTGTTCAAAGACCAACCATGAGAGAAGTTGTTCAGATGCTTTCTGAATTTCCAACACAATCGCAACAAGATCAACAATCTTCTTCTTCATGTTCTTCTAGTATTAATCCACCAAGCAAAAAGTTAATTCAGAATCATAAATTACCTTGTTCTCCTACTTTTAAACATGATCTTTTGGTTTAATTTAATTGAAATCAAGTTTTTTTCTTTCTCTTTTTGAAGTAAATTTTAATGTTCATTATATATATTTTGGCTTTGAGTTTTGTTTAGAATAGAGAGATTTGGTAACTATAAGGGTGTAGGAATGAATAATTACTAAAGGGTGTTCTAGGTAGATAATTAGGTTGGTGAAGCTCAAAATCATAGTGGGTTCATGAACCCTAGCTCTTCACTTGTATTTATTTTTATATCTATGTATAATATAATATATACATGCCAAAGTTGATTATCCTATAAATGTTTTACTTCTTAATTATCCTTAAAAATAAAATTTTACATGCTTTAAGATGATTTTTAAATATAAATCAAATATCTTTTAGGTATAAATTAATATCTCAAATCAAAGAGCACCACAATAAATAACATTTAGAAAATAAAATCTAAGGCAAAAATTGCTCCATCAAAATATTTAAAATTGACTACTAAAACAAATAAAAAAATAATTAAGTTAAAAACTATTTCATAATTAAAATTATTTTCGTTTAATTTGGATGTCAAGAGTGTACATGGATTTAGAAACATTAGTGTTAACCCGAGCCCAATTTTATTTGAAAAAGAGAATTTCTTAATATATTTTTATGGGATGAAATAAATCTCTGAAAATCTCAAAATACTCTTCGAAGATGTATCTCCGAACGCGCTATAAAGAGGTTTTAAAAAATTGGTTCGGAGATGTATCTCTGAAAGTACCCTAAAGATGCGAGAATAGATGTTTCGGATATGTATAACCGAAAGTCTGGACATAATAGTTAACTAAAAACAAAGAATTGTTTGTGGCATTTAAAAAAAAACATCAATGATGGTACGTAATAAACACAAAGATAAACGAACATCAATACATTGTTTAGAAATACCGAAAAATAATACATAAATTGTTCAAAAAATACGGAATGTAAAATGATTACATCAGTAAATAAAAAAAAGGCATAGCCAACTGTGTATGCCTAATCCTAATCCCCTAGCCCTTCCTCTACCTCTTGTATCTCGCCGGACTCGTTGTCTCCCTAACCATCATCTTTATGATGGTCACTGCCTCAAGACTGCCCATCTCAATGATCCATAAGTCCAAAGCCTCATGCCCAAACAACTATATCCGCTGACAGATCGACAAGAGATCAGTAGCAAGATCATCATGAGTCTGCTGGTTCTCCAAGATCTCCTCATGAGATAGCCTAAGTGGACGTCCAGGAGCATCCAATGTCATGATAGGGTGTGACATTGTGTAGAACCTTGTCATGTATTTGTTGGCTGGAAATTTTGACTAAGGAAAAGTTGAGCTGAGTCAATGGTCTGAAAATTATTTGGCTATTTGGTTTGTTGAAAACCATGAAGATTCGAATTCGAAATTGATGGATAGTTTATGAAATTTGAATTGCGAAATAAATTATTATTCGAAGACATGGCTTAAAACGTTATACTTCGACCGTGGCAAGATTTCATTGGTTTTGGCGCTCAAGACGGATAGCAAAGAGTTTTTGAATGCAAATGTTCATTCTTATCCAGAAGGACGCGTGGAATCTCCTGGATTGCCGAAGACATGCTAGCGGAAACGTGGCTGTGATACGGTGGCCAGAACCGGGACGTGGTTTCCCTATTTCCTTAAGGAAATTTGCTGGTTTGCGTTTTGCGTTTGTGTTTGCAAAATATCGCGGTAAGCAAGAGTCGCCACCGACTTTTATTTTATCCAACAAGGAAAGGAAAAAAGCACAGGAAAATTCCTTTTTCGAGATATTTCTGAGTACGGGGGGTAGATTATAGAAAGGGAAGGTATTAGCACCCTTTCTATCTGTAGTTATCTACGGGCTCTTAGGTACTTGCTCATCATTTTCAAAATTGTTTTCTTTGTGTTTATGGGTTTTGAAAAGTTTTTGTTTTGACTTCGATTTAACTCTTGTTTTTGTGTTCAAGAGTGTAATGAAGTGTTTTTGAAAACTTTGTTTGTAAGGGAGTGTAAGTGTGAAAATTTTGTTTTGGATTGAGCAAGTACTTAAGAACTAATCTACCTACTCGAAAAAAGAATTGTTCTATGTTTGTTTCCTTTAGACAATGCTATCCCACTATTAGTGAGTAGGTAGCATCGTCGTTGAAGTTTTGAGGGTCAATTCGAAAGGGACGTATGGCCACTAAAGCCACGTTAGGACATCTTAGTAATAACCCTAATGTCTTAGATCATTTATCCGAGACAACAATATCCGAGGCAACCTTTCCGAGGCAACTTTGATCTTTGGACAAAAGGACGACCACTAAAACATCCTATACTCAATGACCGTTTACCAAAGGCAACCAAGTGGGAGTGTACCCTAGGAGTGAATATGTGCATATGATTTGTTTCAGTTATTTAATCTTTGCACATTTAGGGTGATCTAACTGTTTTAAACTTAACATACATTCTTGTCATGCAAACCCTAATTATTCATACATCTAACAGTTAATAATTTGCGGAATTTAAAATGCGGAAATTAAACTACGCTATTACAAGGCTTCGGGTATTTACATAGCCAAAAACAAACCCTTTTAAATAAAACGATAGTGAAAAGTAAAAGTCCTAATTAAAATTATTACAAACTGTGAGCAGATACAATAATTGGGTAAAAAATAATAATAAAGCACACGATGAAAATTAGATCGACGAGAAACTAGGGTTTTGACCCTCCTAACCAAAAGAAAGAAAAATTGTTTTTTTGTTGTTTTTAATAAAAGAAATAAGTTTTTCTAAATTAAATACAAAAATTAATTAGTGATTAAATTAATTAATAAAAATAATGGCCTATTTTTTGGTTTTGGTTAGTTTTTAGGAAAAAAATATATAATTAAGTTAGTAATAAAACCTATTTGTTCTAATTATTTTTAATTATGTACAAAATAATTAAAATTGTCTAAATTAACAAACCTAACTAAATTAATTAATTTTTTAATAAAAATAAATATTTTAAATTTAATTGGACATAAAAATATTTTTGGTGATTTTTGATAAAAAGAAAATAATTGATTGGTTAGTAAACAAATAAATAAATAATTAAATGAAATAAATATAAAAAGGAGAAAAGAAAATGGGCCTGAAATAATGGGGGGTGCCAATAGTCAGATCTGGGCCCAAATGTGGAGGTCCACGTTTGACCTTGTGGATCCAGTGTTATGCGTTTGACTTGGCTCATGGTGCACCTTCAGATGATGGCCATCAGATTTGGCCATCTGACACTTGGCTGGCTGGATCTGGAGGGAGTATAATAGGCCTTGGATTCATGCATGCATGTGATTTCCTGAAACAAATCAAGAAAAATACAATTGTTGGAGGCAGGGGTCGAACCCCTGACCTCAAGCACTCCCACGCCTTAAACGCTGCCTGGCTACCACTGCACCATTTGTTTTTATTTGTACATAATGTAGGTGTTTAGGTATTGGCTTGCATTTTTGGTAAATCCCAAGTGTATGTGTGAATGTCATGACTGATGTCATAACATTCTAGTTCAGGTTGTACTGACTCATTAGGTACCTTTGCAGAAAAATATTGTAATTGTAATACTGATGTTTATAAGTGTGTATGTGAGCATTTTGCAAAATGATCACATTTTGCTAAATCAGTAGACAGGTTTTCTCAGATGTCATAACAGATGTTATGACATCCTGTTCTGAACTAACAGGATTGCAGGATTGGATAAGTCTGAGTTTTTTCAGGAAATAACTCAGTCCTTCCTGAACAGAATCCTGCGTTTTCTGAGGGGTAACCTAGCTCAACCCTAACCTGGTTAATAAAGTCCTGTGACCTGGTCTTTAGGTCAAACGGAATTAACCCTAGGTTTTTGGAAACCCTAACTGAAGTTGCAGCTGCTATATATTCAACAGAGCTGTTGTTTTTCAAGGATCCCTGCTGATTGATTAGAAGATCAATTTGTAATCTGTATAGATTTGGTCATTGTACTCCAAGCAATTATCATTGTGATAAGTGCCTTGGAATAGGTTTCTATTTGTAAGGGTTGTGTAGCACTCAAAGCTTTGAAGCAAGAGTGTTTGAATGTTCCTTGACTAAAGCTGTGAAGCAGAGTCAAGATAATTGTGTACATCACTCAAAGCTGTGAAGCACGAGTGATTGTGTTGCTTGATTAAAAAGCTGTGAAGCTTAATCAAGTGTGTGTTTTTTTGAAGAGTGTCTTCATCAATTCTTAAGTCAAAATTGGTTTATGTATCACTGCTGTGATTGAGGGGGAGTGAGTAGGAACTCAGGTTTAAGTTGTACTTAGATTAGAATTGCATTGGGTAGGTCTTAAGTGAAGGAGATAAACTGGTTGGTTTATTCCTGAATTAACATCTCTTATAGTGGATTCTCTCCCTGGCTTGGTAGCCCCCAGAGTAGGTGTTGTTGCACACTGAACTGGGTAAACAATTGACTGTGTTCTTTATTGCTTTTATATTTACTGTCATATAGTAAGTCAGATACGGTGTCATAACATTGAACGTGACATTGAGTATCTGCAGCCAGAATTTCAATTGGCATCAGAGCAGGCACCCTGCCTGTATTACTGGGTGAGATCTAGGGATATCACTTTCTGGCACTATGGACAAAGAAGGAGTTTTTGGAAATAGACCACCCATTCTGGATGGAACTAATTATGACTACTGGAAACCTCGTATGATTGCCTTCCTAAAATCTCTGGACAAAAAGGCTTGGAGAGCTGCTGACAAAGGATGGATTCATCCTACCATAACTGAGATAGATGGGACAATCAGTCTGAAGCCTGAGGAAGATTGGAGTAAAGAAGAAGATGAGTTAGCTCTGGGAAATTCAAAAGCTTTAAATGCCTTGTTCAATGGAATTGATAGAAACATCTTCAGACTAGTACATCAATATGAACTGGCCAAGGAAGTTTGGGACACTCTCAAAACTACTCATGAGGGAACTTCCAAAGTAAAAATGTCAAGGCTTCAGATGTTGACCACCAAATTTGAGAATCTAAAAATGATGGAAAATGAAACCATTCATGAGTTTCACATGAACATCTTGGAGATTGCCAACACCTCAGGAGCACTGGGAGAAAAAATGTCAGAAGAAAAACTGGTGAGGAAGATTCTCAGATCCTTGCCTAAAAGATTTGCAATGAAGGTAACTGCCATAGAGGAAGCCCAGGACATTAGCAAGTTGAAAGTGGATGAACTTATTGGGTCTCTTCAGACTTTTCAGATGGGGATCACTGATAATGGTGACAAGAAGAACAAAAGCATAGCACTTGTATCCAACACTGATGTTGAATACAAGGAGGATGAAGAAGAAAACATATCAGAAGCTATTGCCATGCTTGGAAGACAGTTCAACAGGCTCATCAAAAGAATGGACCCAAAGTCAAGGTCTAATGTTCATAAAATTCCCACTGACATTGACAGTTCCAGCAGAAGACCAAGGTCAGAAGATAAGGGAAACCAAGGCAGAGGTATTCAATGCCATGGATGTGAAGGATATGGACATATTCGAGCTGAATGTCCTACCTTTCTTAAGAAGCAAAAGAAAGGAATGACTGTTACTTGGTCTGACTATGATTCAGAAAGTAATTCTGAAGAAGAATCTGCCAAACTAGTTACTGCCCTAACTAGTGTTTGTACTTCTGAAAGTGACACTAGTGATGAAGAAGTGACATTTGAAGAACTGGCTGATACCTACAAGAAATTGTGTATCAGAAGTGCTGAAGTCTGTGTGCAGAATGAGAAACAATCAAAACTCATTATAAAGCTGGAGGCTAAAAAAAGGGAAAATCTTGAAACTATAAGTCATCTAGAAGGAGAAGTTCAACTGCTGAACTCATAACTGAATCAAATGACCAAATCTGTCAAGATGTTGACCAATGGAACAGACAAATTGGAAGAGATCCTTCAGGTTGGACAAAATGTGGGAAATAAATCTGGACTAGGATTTATGGAAGCAAAGAAATCTGGTACTGGTAAGCAAATGTCAAAACGGATGTCTCAACACAACTCTCAACATCAGGAACAGAGACATATGAAGAAAAGGTACCAAAGATGGAAATGCCATCATTGTGGTAGATATGGCCACATAAAGCCCTTCTGCTTCAGATTACATGGATACCCTAATCAGATCTCAGGTGTCAAACCTAAGTCTAAAAAGGTACCACATGCTCCTCAATGGAAGAAAAAGGCTACTGCACTGATAGCTCACACTTCCCTGAGGGTCTCTGCAAAGGAAGACTGGTACTTTGACAGTGGATGTTCCAGACATATGACTGGAATCAAGAACCTCCTCAATAATGTTAAGCCTCACACCACCAGTTTTGTGACCTTTGGAGATGGGGCTAAAGGTGAAATCAAAGGAGTTGGTGATTTGGACTGCCCTGGAGTTCCAAGTCTGAATGAAGTACTGCTGGTGAAAGGACTGACCGCTAATCTCATTAGTATCAGTCAACTGTGTGATCTAGGATTCAAGGTCAATTTCTCAAAATCTGAATGCCTTGTAATCAATGACAAACAAGAGATAGTAATGAAAGGAGTCAGATCCAAAGACAACTGCTACTTGTGGGAGGCTGAGAACACTAATTCCTCATCTGTGTATTCCATTGCAAAAGAAGAAAAAGAGGTGAAACTGTGGCAGCATAAGCTTGGTCTCCTTCATCTAAGAAGAATGAAGAGAGCTATCTCTATGGAAACTGTCAGAAGAACTCCAAAACTACAGGTTGATGATATCTGTGATGTGGGAAATAAACTTGAAGAAGAATGTGTTGTCAGAACCTTAAGTCATCTTGACAAGGATGTTGGAAATAACAAGTCTCATAAATTCTGTTCTCAAAACATCTGGTCAAAACAGATGCTCCCTGAATACAATGTTACACAAGATGTTGTGACATTGTGTTGTGACAATCTGAAAACATTCAACATTTCCTTGAACCCTATTGACTTTGAAGAGAAGAAGTCATTTAAACTGGAACATAGTTTCTCTAAGCTTCAGCTGACTGATTCTTCTACCAAGGCTCTTGTTGGAAATAAACTTGAAAATTTGAGGGGCAGGTTGGGTATTCACCAACATGAGAAATTATAGCAATTAGTTTTGCTTAAAACAAGGGTTGAAGGGATTAATTTTATTAAGTCTATATTTAGTGGGTTAATCATATTTTTTCACAATTCCTTCAAAAGCTTTAAGAAGTTGAAGAGACTCCCTTTTACCCCCCTACCTCTCTCATCCTTGCAACCTGTTTCCTCATCCCAATCAAAGATTTTTCTCAAACTGCTACTATTACTCAAAGTCAATCAAAATGTCTCAGACATCGTCTTCCACCATGGCGGCTTCGTCTTCCTCATCATCGTCATCATCTGATCAAGATTCTAGGGCAATCACTACATGCATAGAATCTGAAGTTCTTGAGGTCACTCCTCTCAGGGAGATGGCAACTGACCCAGCCATAGTCAAAAAGCTCAGAACCAGACATGCAGGAAGAGCTCAAGCTACAGCCTCTGGTAATTCTTCTCATCCTTCGTCTTCTGTACCTAATAGAGAAGGATCAGTTCAAGTACACCAAGTTATTTCTAGGCTGGTTACTAGCATTCTGAGTGGCAACCAATCTGTACCGGGGATTTCTATCCCTTTAAATCAATCAGAAAGTCCAAATGTGGAAGGTTCTGAAAATGTAGATGTCACTGAGGATGTTGTGACACCAAAAGACAACATTCAGAACCCCTCTGAAAAGGCTGCTGATCCACCTATCATTGATGTGGATGAAGATTACTCAGATAATGAACTGATTGCTAATGTGAACCCTATCATAGCTAGGAGATTGATGAAAAGAAAGAGTAGTCAGAATGATAAACCTGATGCTAAGAAATCCAAGGCTGAAGGCATGGCTGAGAAAAGTATTCAAACAAAAGGGAAGAAGGCACAGGTGCAGACTGCTAGACAACCAATCTCTAAGAAAAGTAAAGAACCTGAAACTTATGATTCTGATGAGGAATCAGAATTTGAGATTGATATTGAAGAAACTCCCATCAGAAGGAAGCTCCCCTCCAGCAAGATTGCTAGAGTGCCTGAAGTGCCAACAGACAACATCTCTTTTCATCATCCTGACAATGCAAACAGATGGAAGTATGTTTGCTTAAAGAGAATAGCCTTGGAGAGAGAACTCAACAATGATGCCTTGGAGTGCAAAGACATCATGGATCTGATCAAGAATGCTGGGCTAATGAAGACAGTGATGAAGTTTAACAAATGTTATGAAAATCTGGTTAAGGAGTTTGTAGTGAACTTGTCAAATGATTGTGCTGATGGAAGGTCAGCTGAATTTGAAAGTGTCTTTGTTAGAGGAAGAAGGGTCAAGTTCTCTCCATCAGAAATCAACAAGTTTCTTGGAAGAACAAATAAGGACTGTCCTGATCTAGAGGCAACTGACAATGAAGTTTGTCTAACCATCACAGCCAGGCAAGTAAAGTACTGGCCCTTGAAAGGGAAGTTGAATGCTAGTAAAACTCAGCATGAAATTTGCCATCTTGCATAAAATAGGAGCAGCCAACTGGGTGCCTACAAATCACAAATCAACTATCTCCACAGGATTGGGGAGATTTATCTATGCTGTGGGAACCAAGACTGCTTTTGACTATGGGAGGTACATCTTTGAACAAACTTTAAAGCATGCTGGCAGTTATGCTGTCAAAGGACCAATTGCCTTTCCCTCCCTCCTTTGTGGAATCATCCTTGCACAATTCCCTGATATCCTTGTGGCAAGAGATACAGTCTGCAAAAGAGCTCCTGCCCTTGGCCTGCACTACAAATTGTTTCAGGGATCTCATGCTCCAGACATTGTCATAACATCAGCTGAGACATCGTCTGTAAAGACCCAGTCCAAGACATCAGACGTCATAGGTGTCTTAAAAGAAACTTGCAAAGAGCTGGATGCTAGAAAAAGGACCCTAGAAATTCTAATTGTCAGGCTAGAAAAGGAGGAAGCTGAAGAAAGCAGAAGGGAAGAAGGTGTAGAAGCTGAAGGACAGCTCAACATTGAAGAAACTAGCTCCTCTGAGTCTGATGACAGTGCTTGAAGGTTGATTGCTGCTTGGTGGTGTTGATGGTGGAGTTTAGAAGTGTGTTCTGTTGTTGTCTGCTGCTGATCTTATTATTTTGTTTTGGATAACTGTAAAATTTTCTGAACATGTATCTTTGGCCCATTTGTGGCTAAAGAGGGGGAGAATATTTTGGTACTTGCTTAATTAGTACTTGACATTTTATTTTTCTGCTGTCACTTATTTCTGCTGCTATCTATCTCTGATTGTTTAGGGGCTTTAGCCAAAAATCTTCCAAAGGCGGAGTTTGTAGGTGTTTAGGTATTGGCTTGCATTTTTGGTAAATCCCAAGTGTATGTGTGAATGTCATGACTGATGTCATAACATTCTAGTTCAGGTTGTACTGACTCATTAGGTACCTTTGCAGAAAAATATTGTAATTGTAATACTGATGTTTATAAGTGTGTATCTGAGCATTTTGCAAAATGATCACATTTTGCTAAATCAGTAGACAGGTTTTCTCAGATGTCATAACAGATGTTATGACATCCTGTTCTGAACTAACAGGATTGCAGGATTGGATAAGTCTGAGTTTTTTCAGGAAATAACTCAGTCCTTCCTGAACAGAATCCTGCGTTTTCTGAGGGGTAACCTAGCTCAACCCTAACCTGGTTAATAAAGTCCTGTGACCTGGTCTTTAGGTCAAACGGAATTAACCCTAGGTTTTTGGAAACCCTAACTGAAGTTGCAGCTGCTATATATTCAACAGAGCTGCTGTTTTTCAAGGATCCCTGCTGATTGATTAGAAGATCAATTTATAATCTATATAGATTTGTTCATTGTACTCCAAGCAATTATCATTGTGATAAGTGCCTTGGAATAGGTTTCTATTTGTAAGGGTTGTGTAGCACTCAAAGCTTTGAAGCAAGAGTGTTTGAATGTTCCTTGACTAAAGCTGTGAAGCAGAGTCAAGATAATTGTGTACATCACTCAAAGCTGTGGAGCACGAGTGATTGTGTTGCTTGATTAAAAAGCTGTGAAGCTTAATCAAGTGTGTGTTTTTTTGAAGAGTGTCTTCATCAATTCTTAAGTCAAAATTGGTTTATGTATCACTGCTGTGATTGAGGGGGAGTGAGTAGGAACTCAGGTTTAAGTTGTACTTAGATTAGAATTGCATTGGGTAGGTCTTAAGTGAAGGAGATAAACTGGTTGGTTTATTCCTGAATTAACATCTCTTATAGTGGATTCTCTCCCTGGCTTGGTAGCCCCCAGAGTAGGTGTTGTTGCACACTGAACTGGGTAAACAATTGACTGTGTTCTTTATTGCTTTTATATTTACTGTCATATAGTAAGTCAGATACGGTGTCATAACATTGAACGTGACATTGAGTATCTGCAGCCAGAATTTCAATTGGCATCAGAGCAGGCACCCTGCCTGTATTACTGGGTGAGATCTAGGGATATCACTTTCTGGCACTATGGACAAAGAAGGAGTTTTTGGAAATAGACCACCCATTCTGGATGGAACTAATTATGACTACTGGAAACCTCGTATGATTGCCTTCCTAAAATCTCTGGACAAAAAGGCTTGGAGAGCTGCTGACAAAGGATGGATTCATCCTACCATAACTGAGATAGATGGGACAATCAGTCTGAAGCCTGAGGAAGATTGGAGTAAAGAAGAAGATGAGTTAGCTCTGGGAAATTCAAAAGCTTTAAATGCCTTGTTCAATGGAATTGATAGAAACATCTTCAGACTAGTACATCAATATGAACTGGCCAAGGAAATTTGGGACACTCTCAAAACTACTCATGAGGGAACTTCCAAAGTAAAAATGTCAAGGCTTCAGATGTTGACCACCAAATTTGAGAATCTAAAAATGATGGAAAATGAAACCATTCATGAGTTTCACATGAACATCTTGGAGATTGCCAACACCTCAGGAGCACTGGGAGAAAAAATGTCAGAAGAAAAACTGGTGAGGAAGATTCTCAGATCCTTGCCTAAAAGATTTGCAATGAAGGTAACTGCCATAGAGGAAGCCCAGGACATTAGCAAGTTGAAAGTGGATGAACTTATTGGGTCTCTTCAGACTTTTCAGATGGGGATCACTGATAATGGTGACAAGAAGAACAAAAGCATAGCACTTGTATCCAACACTGATGTTGAATACAAGGAGGATGAAGAAGAAAACATATCAGAAGCTATTGCCATGCTTGGAAGACAGTTCAACAGGCTCATCAAAAGAATGGACCCAAAGTCAAGGTCTAATGTTCATAAAATTCCCACTGACATTGACAGTTCCAGCAGAAGACCAAGGTCAGAAGATAAGGGAAACCAAGGCAGAGGTATTCAATGCCATGGATGTGAAGGATATGGACATATTCGAGCTGAATGTCCTACCTTTCTTAAGAAGCAAAAGAAAGGAATGACTGTTACTTGGTCTGACTATGATTCAGAAAGTAATTCTGAAGAAGAATCTGCCAAACTAGTTACTGCCCTAACTAGTGTTTGTACTTCTGAAAGTGACACTAGTGATGAAGAAGTGACATTTGAAGAACTGGCTGATACCTACAAGAAATTGTGTATCAGAAGTGCTGAAGTCTGTGTGCAGAATGAGAAACAATCAAAACTCATTATAAAGCTGGAGGCTGAAAAAAGGGCAAATCTTGAAACTATAAGTCATCTAGAAGGAGAAGTTCAACTGCTGAACTCACAACTGAATCAAATGACCAAATCTGTCAAGATGTTGACCAATGGAACAGACAAATTGGAAGAGATCCTTCAGGTTGGACAAAATGTGGGAAATAAATATGGACTAGGATTTATGGAAGCAAAGAAATCTGGTACTGGTAAGCAAATGTCAAAACGGATGTCTCAACACAACTCTCAACATCAGGAACAGAGACATATGAAGAAAAGGTACCAAAGATGGAAATGCCATCATTGTGGTAGATATGGCCACATAAAGCCCTTCTGCTTCAGATTACATGGATACCCTAATCAGATCTCAGGTGTCAAACCTAAGTCTAAAAAGGTACCACATGCTCCTCAATGGAAGAAAAAGGCTACTGCACTGATAGCTCACACTTCCCTGAGGGTCTCTGCAAAGGAAGACTGGTACTTTGACAGTGGATGTTCCAGACATATGACTGGAATCAAGAACCTCCTCAATAATGTTAAGCTTCACACCACCAGTTTTGTGACCTTTGGAGATGGGGCTAAAGGTGAAATCAAAGGAGTTGGTGATTTGGACTGCCCTGGAGTTCCAAGTCTGAATGAAGTACTGCTGGTGAAAGGACTGACCGCTAATCTCATTAGTATCAGTCAACTGTGTGATCTAGGATTCAAGGTCAATTTCTCAAAATCTGAATGCCTTGTAATCAATGACAAACAAGAGATAGTAATGAAAGGAGTCAGATCCAAAGACAACTGCTACTTGTGGGAGGCTGAGAACACTAATTCCTCATCTGTGTATTCCATTGCAAAAGAAGAAAAAGAGGTGAAACTGTGGCAGCATAAGCTTGGTCTCCTTCATCTAAGAAGAATGAAGAGAGCTATCTCTATGGAAACTGTCAGAAGAACTCCAAAACTACAGGTTGATGATATCTGTGATGTGGGAAATAAACTTGAAGAAGAATGTGTTGTCAGAACCTTAAGTCATCTTGACAAGGATGTTGGAAATAACAAGTCTCATAAATTCTGTTCTCAAAACATCTGGTCAAAACAGATGCTCCCTGAATACAATGTTACACAAGATGTTGTGACATTGTGTTGTGACAATCTGAAAACATTCAACATTTCCTTGAACCCTATTGACTTTGAAGAGAAGAAGTCATTTAAACTGGAACATAGTTTCTCTAAGCTTCAGCTGACTGATTCTTCTACCAAGGCTCTTGTTGGAAATAAACTTGAAAATTTGAGGGGCAGGTTGGGTATTCACCAACATGAGAAATTATAGCAATTAGTTTTGCTTAAAACAAGGGTTGAAGGGATTAATTTTATTAAGTCTATATTTAGTGGGTTAATCATATTCTTTCACAATTCCTTCAAAAGCTTTAAGAAGTTGAAGAGACTCCCTTTTACCCCCTACCTCTCTCATCCTTGCAACCTGTTTCCTCCTCCCAATCAAAGATTTTTCTCAAACTGCTACTATTACTCAAAGTCAATCAAAATGTCTCAGACATCGTCTTCCACCATGGCGGCTTCGTCTTCCTCATCATCGTCATCATCTGATCAAGATTCTAGGGCAATCACTACATGCATAGAATCTGAAGTTCTTGAGGTCACTCCTCTCAGGGAGATGGCAACTGACCCAGCCAGAGTCAAAAAGCTCAGAACCAGACATGCAGGAAGAGCTCAAGCTACAGCCTCTGGTAATTCTTCTCATCCTTCGTCTTCTGTACCTAATAGAGAAGGATCAGTTCAAGTACACCAAGTTATTTCTAGGCTGGTTACTAGCATTCTGAGTGGCAACCAATTTGTACCGGGGATTTCTATCCCTTTAAATCAATCAGAAAGTCCAAATGTGGAAGGTTCTGAAAATGTAGATGTCACTGAGGATGTTGTGACACCAAAAGACAACATTCAGAACCCCTCTGAAAAGGCTGCTGATCCACCTATCATTGATGTGGATGAAGATTACTCAGATAATGAACTGATTGCTAATGTGAACCCTAGCATAGCTAGGAGATTGATGAAAAGAAAGAGTAGTCAGAATGATAAACCTGATGCTAAGAAATCCAAGGCTGAAGGCATGGCTGAGAAAAGTATTCAGACAAAAGGGAAGAAGGCACAGGTGCAGACTGCTAGACAACCAATCTCTAAGAAAAGTAAATAACCTGAAACTTATGATTCTGATGAGGAATCAGAATTTGAGATTGATATTGAAGAAACTCCCATCAGAAGGAAGCTCCCCTCCAGCAAGATTGCTAGAGTGCCTGAAGTGCCAACAGACAACATCTCTTTTCATCATCCTGACAATGCAAACAGATGGAAGTATGTTTGCTTAAAGAGAATAGCCTTGGAGAGAGAACTCAACAATGATGCCTTGGAGTGCAAAGACATCATGGATCTGATCAAGAATGCTGGGCTAATGAAGACAGTGATGAAGTTTAACAAATGTTATGAAAATCTGGTTAAGGAGTTTGTAGTGAACTTGTCAAATGATTGTGCTGATGGAAGGTCAGCTGAATTTGAAAGTGTCTTTGTTAGAGGAAGAAGGGTCAAGTTCTCTCCATCAGAAATCAACAAGTTTCTTGGAAGAACAAATAAGGACTGTCCTGATCTAGAGGCAACTGACAATGAAGTTTGTCTAACCATCACAGCCAGGCAAGTAAAGTACTGGCCCTTGAAAGGGAAGTTGAATGCTAGTAAAACTCAGCATGAAATTTGCCATCTTGCATAAAATAGGAGCAGCCAACTGGGTGCCTACAAATCACAAATCAACTATCTCCACAGGATTGGGGAGATTTATCTATGCTGTGGGAACCAAGACTGCTTTTGACTATGGGAGGTACATCTTTGAACAAACTTTAAAGCATGCTGGCAGTTATGCTGTCAAAGGACCAATTGCCTTTCCCTCCCTCCTTTGTGGAATCATCCTTGCACAATTCCCTGATATCCTTGTGGCAAGAGATACAGTCTGCAAAAGAGCTCCTGCCCTTGGCCTGCACTACAAATTGTTTCAGGGATCTCATGCTCCAGACATTGTCATAACATCAGCTGAGACATCGTCTGTAAAGACCCAGTCCAAGACATCAGACGTCATAGGTGTCTTAAAAGAAACTTGCAAAGAGCTGGATGCTAGAAAAAGGACCCTAGAAATTCTAATTGCCAGGCTAGAAAAGGAGGAAGCTGAAGAAAGCAGAAGGGAAGAAGGTGTGGAAGCTTAAGGACAGCTCAACATTGAAGAAACTAGCTCCTCCGAGTCTGATGACAGTGCTTGAAGGTTGATTGCTGCTTGGTGGTGTTGATGGTGGAGTTTGGAAGTGTGTTCTGTTGTTGTCTGCTGCTGATCTTATTATTTTGTTTTGGATAACTGTAAAATTTTCTGAACATGTATCTTTGGCCCATTTGTGGCTAAAGAGGGGGAGAATATTTTGGTACTTGCTTAATTAGTACTTGACATTTTATTTTTCTGCTGTCACTTATTTCTGCTGCTATCTATCTCTGATTGTTTAGGGGCTTTAGCCAAAAATCTTCCAAAGGCGGAGTTTGTAGGTGTTTAGGTATTGGCTTGCATTTTTGGTAAATCCCAAGTGTATGTGTGAATGTCATGACTGATGTCATAACATTCTAGTTCAGGTTGTACTGACTCATTAGGTACCTTTGCAGAAAAATATTGTAATTGTAATACTGATGTTTATAAGTGTGTATCTGAGCATTTTGCAAAATGATCACATTTTGCTAAATCAGTAGACAGGTTTTCTCAGATGTCATAACAGATGTTATGACATCCTGTTCTGAACTAACAGGATTGCAGGATTGGATAAGTCTGAGTTTTTTCAGGAAATAACTCAGTCCTTCCTGAACAGAATCCTGCGTTTTCTGAGGGGTAACCTAGCTCAACCCTAACCTGGTTAATAAAGTCCTGTGACCTGGTCTTTAGGTCAAACGGAATTAACCCTAGGTTTTTGGAAACCCTAACTGAAGTTGCAGCTGCTATATATTCAACAGAGCTGCTGTTTTTCAAGGATCCCTGCTGATTGATTAGAAGATCAATTTATAATCTATATAGATTTGTTCATTGTACTCCAAGCAATTATCATTGTGATAAGTGCCTTGGAATAGGTTTCTATTTGTAAGGGTTGTGTAGCACTCAAAGCTTTGAAGCAAGAGTGTTTGAATGTTCCTTGACTAAAGCTGTGAAGCAGAGTCAAGATAATTGTGTACATCACTCAAAGCTGTGGAGCACGAGTGATTGTGTTGCTTGATTAAAAAGCTGTGAAGCTTAATCAAGTGTGTGTTTTTTTGAAGAGTGTCTTCATCAATTCTTAAGTCAAAATTGGTTTATGTATCACTGTTGTGATTGAGGGGGAGTGAGTAGGAACTCAGGTTTAAGTTGTACTTAGATTAGAATTGCATTGGGTAGGTCTTAAGTGAAGGAGATAAACTGGTTGGTTTATTCCTGAATTAACATCTCTTATAGTGGATTCTCTCCCTGGCTTGGTAGCCCCCAGAGTAGGTGTTGTTGCACACTGAACTGGGTAAACAATTGATTGTGTTCTTTATTGCTTTTATATTTACTGTCATATAGTAAGTCAGATACGGTGTCATAACATTGAACGTGACATTGAGTATCTGCAGCCAGAATTTCACATAATATACATAATAATAATAATAATATATGAAACAAGCGAAGCAATGAAATTTTTGCGCGAAAATTCAAATGGCCAAATCAAATGAGGCCACGTCTTCGTCTCCTTCCTCTCTCAGTGGCTAAAAGTCTTGATAACCTATACCTACAGACAACGTCCGTCACTACAGCCATGCCAATCCTCAAAATCACATACACGTGATATAAATGACCACCAAGGCCATGGTTAGATTCGTATCATCCTTCTGAACACGATGGTACCTTTTATCAAGGCCAATTTCACCTGCAAGCAAAAACTCTAAAACGGAGCTACGAACCCTAGCCATGGTGAATTTTAGTACAAGCCATATAAATGTAATTAATCAATGCATGAAGCTTTCAAATGTCTCATAGATCAACAATATATGATTAATTCATCCTAACAATGCCTAAATCATGCTATTCGAATTCAAGAAAAGAGCTATATCGTGAGCGACTTACAGTGTGATTTGGGGCTTGAAAATGCTTGGTCTGGATTGCTTTAGCTTGCCGAGACTCCCAGGAATGGATTGGGATAGGCAAAGAGTCTTGTATTGGCCTCTAAGTGCAAATTTGTTTCAACACTTTTTCTTGATTTTTTGAGTTTTTGTTCTTGTTCATGCGCCTCTTTTCCAACCCGTTTTTAGGTCTGCACGTCCTCTATATGTATCAAGGAATGCATTAGGGTTGATAGCTGATCTCAATATTCCCCCATCAATGATTTGGATTCTTGATTTGATTCACTTTGAAAACTTTCCAAACTTGGCCTATTTCAATCTTTTTGTTCACACCATACCTTGATACGAATTTGAATGTTTGCTAGCTGTATAATAAGACCTGAAACAAGCATAAAATCTTTAGTTTTCAATACTTTGGATTTTATATGATTTATTTTGATTTAAATTGAATTAATTCAAATAAAAATCAAAATAAATAATAAAAACATGATAAGGACAAGTGGCAAGGCCTATAGTGCGTGGACTATGTTTCCAACTCAAGACAAGTGAAAAAGATTGGGCCCATTTGGCAAAAATTGAAGTTTTAGGGATAATTGACTTTTGGCAATTTTGCAAAAAAGGTCAACTTCACCAATGCATAACTTCCTCAATTTTGACTCTTTGGATTGTTCTTGGACTTTTTAGAAAGCTTGAGATGTCCTATAATTAACCCTTTTGGTATCATATCAATTTGATATTCCATGCTCATGTATGAAGCTTTGACAAAAAAGGTGTTTTTGTTGACTTTTCAAAATGACCTATAATGCCCAAATTTATAACTTCTTGTGAATCCATATTTTGAACTTGGGAGCTGAAGATGGATTGTAGGGAATTTCATCCTCTTCAAAATGAGATTTGGATGGGTCATTTCTCATAAAGTATGAGAAAGTTATGCTTGGTCAAAGTTGAGTTGACTTTTCCTACAAAACCCTAATTTAGCAACTTTTGGTTCTTGATGAATTATGAGCAATCCTTGATGAATCGTGATCAAACCTTGATAAAATGATGAAATATCCTTCAAAATGAGAATGTTGACTAAAAATCTTGAAGTTTGACTGTATGTGGACCACAATTGACTTTTGCCCTAGCACAGTCGATTTTCAGGCCTTTGAGCAATTGACTGAGCAAATTTCCTCTGCAAAGCTTGAAACTTGACATGGATGATCTTGAGAACATATTAGGACATTGGTGAGCATTTGGGATCCCTTGGACTCAAGTAACTTGATGCAATATGAAACCCTAATTTGAGGTAGACTGCCTTAGGAGAGAGCTTGTCTGGCCAACCCTTGGACTACCTTGAGCAACTTGAGGATCTTTCTTGAAATGTTTTGAGAACTATGGGAAGGAAAATTTTGGGGTACAACAACTTCCCCTGTTCAATCTTCTTAAACCTGAGGATGTATATTGGCTTTCGTGCCTTTCGTGATCCAAAGGTGGAAGATGATTGAACACTAGAGTGCCCAGAAATTTGCACTCGCATGAAGTAGTACCCGTCTTGCGATGTCGGGAGTGGGCTTAAAGATGCCATCCGAAGGAGTGTCGATCTCATAAGATATTCCTTAGCGAGAGCTTGTATACCTGTCATTAAGGAAGATTCCACTGGGGAATGCTGATCTTTGTCTTGAGAGAAATAAAAATTTTGGAGCTTCGGTCGTCCGTTATTCTACTAGGGAATCGTCTCTGTTGAATTTTAGGAACTTCGATCGTCTGTTATTCTACTGAGGAATCATATCTGTTGAATTTTAGGAACTTTGATCGTCCGTTATTCTACTGAGGAATCATCTCTGTTGAATTTTAGGAACTTTGGTCGTCCGTTATTCTACTGGGGAATCGTCTCTGTTGAATTTTAGGAACTTCGATCATCCGTTATTCTACTGAGGAATCATCTCTGTTGAATTTTAGGAACTTCGATTGTCCGTTATTCTACTGAGGAATCATCTTTGTTGAATTTTAGGAACTTTGGTCGTCCGTTATTCTACTGAGGAATTGTCTCTTAGTCGAGGAGGTGAACATGAATTGTTATCTGATCATGGTCCATGCTTCATAGTAATAAGACTGATTGCTATCTGGTCGTAATCCAGGCTTTACAGACTTACTGGGGAGATGAGATTAAACTTGCTATCTGGTCGTAACCCATGTTTCACAACTTCTTAATTCTTATCTGGTCGTAATCCAGGTTTCGAAAGGAATTCAAATGTTATCCGGTCGCATCCGGGCTTTAACTTGAATTTATGGCACACTAATATTCGGTCGACTCCGGGCTTCTTAGTAACTGTCCAGGTAAACTGCTATTTGGTCAAAATCCAAACTTTGCAGGGTCTTGTACTGCTATCTGGTTGCAATCCAGGCTTCAGTCTTTTTATCGTTATCCGGTCGTAATTCAGGCTTCATGGTGTTCCGTACTACTGTCTGGTTGTAATCCAGGCTTCACAATACTTTACTTCTTATCTGGTCGTAATCCAGTCTTCAGAACACTTTACTTCTTATCTGGTCGTAATCCAGTCTTCAAACGAGATCAAATGGCTATCCGGTCGTAATCCGGGTTTCCCTTTGGCCTTGGGCCAACTAACATCCAGTCGTAATCCGAGCTTCATAGTATCTGGCCGGGTGAACTACTATTTGGTCGTAATCCAAGCTACACAGTATCCCTTACTGTTATCTGGTCAAAATCCAGCCTTCAGTGTCTTTAACCGCTATCTGGTCGTAATCCAGGTTTCACAGGAACTTGTATTGTTGGCTGGTCGTAATCCAGGTTTCACAATAACTTGCTGAGCTGCTATCCGGTCGTAATCCGGGTTTTACAGCTTGCTGAGGATTTAAACTATTGTTCGGTCGAATCCGGGCTTCATAGCTTGCTTTTGTGAGAATTTGATTGTATCTTTCCTAAAAGGTAAAGGTTAGCTGCATGTAATGCATGATATGTATCAGGCAATGATGTTCTCAAAATAAATGAGATTGTGATGTATGATGCGTATATGCATGTGTCATGATGTATGGAAATGTGATGTTTTTAGTTAGGGAAAATAAATCCCGGATTGCTGCTGGAGAAAAGAGTTGAATTCTTCGTTTCCGCTGGGGATAGTGAATGAAGATGATTGTGAGAATAAACCTGCATGAGAGGATAACTCCGCTGGGGAATAAACTGGTGAGGAAATGGATTTGTGGGGAGGACATATTCTGCTAGAGAACCTGTTGATTTGGAAGAATAACCTCGGCCGGGGATGAATTACCATTTGTTGGCGATAATAAACTCTATTGGGAATTAAGTTTCTGTTTGTGAAAGGAATGAACTCCGCTGGGGATGATCTTTTAGTTGCAACTTCATTGGGGATAATATTTTAGACTCTACTGGGACAGTCTTCCAGAGTCTACTGGGGATGATTCTCCAAACTTCCACTGGGGAAGATTTTCCAGACTCCGCTGGGGATAATTGTCTAGTGCTAATGGTGGATAAACTCTGCTTGGGGAGAACATTGCCGACTCATTCACGGTTGTGAGCCTCATCTGGGGAGAGTTAACATTACTGTCTTTTTCTTACTCCGCGGAGAGTGAATATACCTTAGTCATATTCTTCAGCTAAATCTATCCATGTACCTGGTGGGTAGAGCAACTGTAAGGTCTAGACAATTCTTATTTGCCCATATCTCTGATATTACGAGTAATCGTCTTTTGTTTTGCATGTAAATATTCATGAGCAGTAATTAATGTCAAATGCATATATCAAGAATGAACATTGGACGTTCTTGCAAAACAAAACAGAAAAAGAAAAATAATTTGAAATTTATTTGTGAAAATGAATTGTATTGACTTTGAAGTTTTTCCTGTAAATAGGCGTTTTTGTACAAGAGGATGACGTCCTAGTAAGAGAACACCGCCGAAAAAATAGAATTTATACAATTTGCATAAAAAATAAAGAAAAACAGCTATGTGAACACTCCCACTGGGTTCCAACTCTGCTATCTCCTTTATGTCCTCGAGCATCTCATCACTTTGCTACTTGGTTGAAGGTAGATCAGTTTGTTTAGCACCGTCCAAGCTTGATAGTCGATACCGAAGTCTGTTTACAAGGTGATCCAATGAGACATAGTATTACGCTTTAATCCCTAATTTTTTCCTGGACCGCTCTTTCGGGTTTTCAGTCCACCGAGATACCCCTTTTTGCCCAAGCCACCTTTTCAGGTTTTCGACTTGTCGGGTGTACAGTTTTTTTTCATTTTCATCCCTTACTTTTCCCGAACCCTTTTGGTTCGCCGGGAAGCCCTTATTTTTTCCTAGGCCAATCAACCTAGCAGGTCTTTGATTATGCGTAGTATTTTTTCACTATGTCTGCATTGACGGGGTGAGGAAGCTCGTCACCATCCATGGTGGTTAGAATCATAGCTCCTCCTGAGAAAATGTTCTTAACCATAAATGGCCCTTCGTACGTAGGGGTCCATTTTCCCCTGGGATCACCTTGAAGTAGTATGATGCGCTTGATTACCAGATCCCCAACTTGATACTCTTGTCGTCTAACTTTCTTTTTAAATGCCTTGATCATCTGCTTTTGATACGTTTGACCGTGAAAAATAACAGTAAGTCTCTTCTTGTTGATTAAGTTCAGCTGATCAAGTCGGGTCTGAATCCAGTCATCTTCGCTCAAACCTGCATCCTTCATAATCCGTAGAGATGGTATCTGAATTTCAAGGGGCAAGACGGCCTCCATACCATATACCAAGGAATAGGGGGTTGCCCATGTTGACGTCCGCGCTGAGGTACGGTACCCATGAAGAGTAAATGGTAACATCTCGTGCCCATATTTGTATGTCACTGTCATCTTCTGCACAATCTTCTTAATATTCTTATTAGCTGCTTCAACAGCCCCATTCATCTTTGCCCGGTAAGGAGAAGAGTTATGATGTTGTATCTTGAACTATTTGCAGAGCTCAGTGATCATTGTATTATTGAGATTTGTACCATTATCCGTAATGATCCTCTCTGGTACACCATATCAACAAATCAGATTGTGCTGAATAAACCGTGCCACGACGTTCTTGGTCACTATAGAAAAGGAAGCTGCCTCAACCCATTTTGTAAAGTAATCAATTTCTACCAAGATGAAATGGTGCCTGTTGGACGCAGTAGGTCTGATCTCACCAATCATATCGATGCCCCACATTGCAAACGGCCAAGGAGCTGTCAATACGTTCAAAGGAACTGGAGGTATGTGCACTTTATCAGCATAAACTTGGCACTTATGACAGGTCCGAGAATGCTGTTAACAGTCGGCTTTCATAGTAGACCAATAATATCCTTCCCATAGGATTTTCTTTGCCATGGTATGTCCACTGGAATGAGTCCCGAAAGTACCTTCATGTAACTCTACCATAATCCTTTCTGCTTCATTCTTGTCCACACATCGCAGCAAGGTTGAATCATGATTACGTTTATAAAGGATACCATTACTGATGAAGAACTTCGCCGCGAACCTCCTCAGAAACTTCTTATCATTAACAGATGCACCCTCTGGATATTCTTGAGCCTCAAGATACCTTTTTACCTCGTGAAACCAGGGTTTATCTGTTACCTCTTCAGTCTCAATGTCACAGCAATGTGCGGATTCGTCCAACCTCTCAATGGTAATCTGGGGAGCCTCGTTGTCCCACCTAACTTCAAAAAATACGGAATGTAAAATGATTACATCAGTAAATAAAAAAAAGGCATAGCCTACTGTGTATGCCTAATCTTAATCCCCTAGACCTTCCTCTACCTCTTGTATCCCGCCGCACTCGTTGTCTCCCTAACCATCATCTCTACGATGGTCACTGCCTCAAGACTGCCTATCTCAATGATCCATAAGTCCAAAGCCTCATGCCCAATCAACTATATTCGCTGACAGATCGACAAGAAATCAGTAGCAAGATCATCATGAGTCTGCTGGTTCTCCAAGATCTCCTCATGAGATAGCCTAGGTGGACGTCCAGAATCATCCAATGTCATGATAGGGTGTGACATTGTGTAAAACCTTGTCATGTATTTGTTGGCTGGAAATTTTGACTAAGGAAAAGTTGAGCTGATTCAATGGTCTGAAAATACTTAGAGAAATTATTTGGCTATTTGGTTTGTTGAAAACCATGAAGATTCGAATTCGAAATTGATGGATAGTTTATGAAATTTGAATTGCGAAATAAGGTATTATTCGAAGACATGGATTAAAACATTATACTTCGACCATGGCAAGATTTCATTGGTTTTGGCGCTCAAGACGGATAGCAAAGAGTTTTTGAATTCAAATGTGCATTCTTATCCAAAAGGACGCGTGGAATCTCCTGGATTGCCGAAGACATGCTAGTGGAAACGTGGCATTAGTTTGTTAGAAGACTGTTAGGGTCGAAATTTTATAAATAGTAGATTTTGTGTTTCAATTCAAGGTGTTCACATCTTTGTACAAAATACTCAAAGTACCAGTGTTAGAGAAAAGAGTTAACAAGAATGTACGTATGATGCACCACATTTTACAATTCAATGTCATTTACATTCAATGAGATTTCTTTACGTTATTTATATTCTTTACAATTCTCAGTCTAGACTAGTTTATATTTAATTACCTTCATAAAGAAGTTTCACTTTGACATACAAAGTGATTCCTTTTGTTTAAAAAAGATTATCATTGAAACATACTTTCTAAATAATAGAACATAATAGTCCTGAGATCAATCTGATCGATCTCGTGAGTAACTGGATCTGCTAAAGGATTTAGAGGATCAGCGGTTGTTTACCAAATTCCAGGGTAAACAAATTGGCACGCCCAGTGGTACTCTGTGTCTAATATTTAGTTCTTTTTATTTTCGATAATCTGTGTTTCCTAACTTGTTTGTTGCATGAGATTAAAAAGTGGAAAATTAGCCAATACCACAGATCTTATACCAAAAAGGAAATACATCAGGAAAATGGCTAACCCACCCGTTAGTGGTGCACAACAAGTTCCTCCTCCCACAGGAGGGAATACGAGCGCTTCAAATACAACCGAAGCCATGGCAACAAGTCAAGAGATTGTGATTATTCCTTCGACTACAAATACTACAGTCATACCCCCAAATATAAATGCTTCAGCCATATTATCAAACACACAAAGTAAACTTTTTTATAATATCAGTGGCCAGTTAAATTCCACCCATAACCCCCAGACCTTCAGTAACCGGTGTTTCTAGAACATATGCACCAGGATTCACAATCCCAACATCAGATCCAATATATGGCATGCCAACTTCGTTCATGGCAGGACTGCAAAATAAGACTTCGACATATACACGTCCTTTAACATTTACCTTATTGCCATTACAAGGATCAGGTTCAGGGGTAAACCTTATGGAACGAAATAATTCGCAACCAGGATATGTTGCTCAATTGCCTCATATTACTACAAATACACAGGCAGTTTTGAGGCAACAAATGGATGATAGTAACCATGAAATGATGGGAGTACTCGCCCAACAAATGAGTACAATTTTTAACCCTTTAATCCAAAGCACCACACAGACGAACTTGTAGAATGCCCAAGCAAACCAACAAATGGAAGCACAAATTGTGCGCCTTACAGATTTCTTTGGTGCACCCAGAGAACCAATTCGACAACCATAACCTACATGGATAAGGGAGAATCAAGGCATCGTGTTTCAAGAAGAACCAACCATTGACCAGACCCAACCAATGATACACCCAGAAGTTGAAATTCAACAACCAATTCGAAGGGAAGAACCACCCAGATTTCAACAGGCTATTCCCAGGGAGGAACCACGAAGGAGGGTAGTCATGGTGAATCGAAACCAAGATGCTGACAAAGTCCTCCAAGGATGTTGGCAAGATGATATGGTAGGAAATAATAATCTAGAAGCCATAGCCGAAAGAACCATGGCACGAAATGGAGTAAATATTGGCATGCGGAGGCCAAATTATACATCCCCTTTGTCTGAATACATTTAGCAAACTGAGTTGCCTAGGGGATGGAAAGTGCCAAATTTTACAAAGTTTTCTGGTGACACCAGTGAGTCAACCATAAAACATGTATCTAGATATCTTACAAAAGCAGGGGATATAGCAAACAATGAGAATCTAAGGATTAAGTATTTCCCTAGTTCACTAACCAAAAAAGCTTTTACTTGGTTTACTACTCTTGCAGCAAACTCCATCCATGATTGGACTCGCTTAGAGAGATTATTTCATGAACAATTTTATGTAGGTCAATCTAAAATTAGCCTGAGTGAATTGGCAAATGTTAAGCACACATTTAGCGAGCCTATAGATGATTATCTTAACAGGTTTCATCTTTTGAAAGCAAGATGCTTCACACAAGTGCTTGAATACGAGTTGGTCGAAATGGCAGCAAGAGGATTTCACTTCTCTATAAGGAAGAAGTTGGATGCCCAGTATCTGAGAGATATAGCACAAATGGCTGACAGGGTTCGACAGGTGGAGCGTTTGAAGATCGAAAAAGAAAGGGCTAAAAAAATCCACGGGAAAGAAAGAGTGGCTTATATCGAAGCCTGCTCAGATGAAAGAGATGTCGAAGATGATTTTTCATAGGTTGAAGAACATGAGATAGATCTTGCAGAATTAAAGCAAGGATCATTATATCCTTGCAAAGTGCTAACGCATGCGAACAGGAAAAATCTCGTCGAACCATAAAGGAATGACAAATTCCCAAAGAAAACCTATACTTTCGACATCACCAGGTGTGATGAAATATTTGATTTATTAGTAAAAGATGGCCAGATGATAGTGTCCCCTGGTGTTAAAATTCCTTCGTTAGAGCAACGAAAGAAAAGGGGTTTTTTGTAAGTATCATAATTTCTTAGGCCATAAAACCTCACAGTGCTATCTTTTCAGGGATTTGATATAGAATTCTATCAAAGAAGGAAGGCTAAAGTTTGGAGAGAAGCCCAAGAACCTGATGAAGGTCGACACAGATCCTATTCATATTATTGAGACAAACTTTGTGAAGCATGTAGATATCAACATGGTTGATGTTGTCGAAATCGAAGGAGGTCAACTCGATGCAGACAAGGTATGTGAAGATACTCAGGGGCTAAATACTGTTGAGGGTCTCATGGGCCAGGAAGAAGGCAATGCTGTTAATGGCAATGCCAAAGTTATTGGTGAGGCTAAGACTGATGAGGGTCTTTTGGGCCAGGAAGAAGGCAATGCTGCTGATGGCAATGCCAAAGTTGCTGGCTAGGCTAAGACTGCTGAGGGTCCCATGGGCCAGGAAGAAGGCAATGCTGCTGATGGCAATGCCAAAGTTGCTGGCAAGGCTAAGACTACTGAGGGTCTTAGAGTCATATTCGAAGAGCTTGAGATTGCTTAAGGTCCCAAGTTTGAAGTAAACATGGTGGATCTGGATCAGTTGTCCCCAGAAATGGTGGAGATCGAAAGACGTTTGAAGATGGAGAATGATAGGATGCGAACTGGGCACCAAAAAGTAAGCCTGGTCGAATATCTTTTTCATTTCCATACGAAGAATCCTGAGGGACTAGTGTGCCCTAGGTGCAGCATAATGAATGATCGAGGCGCTGCAACTACATACCAGAAAGTGTACCAAGAGAGGGCTGGAAACGACCAGAGGAATGATAAGGAGTTGCTGCCATACCCAAAAATGGGAGAAATTTTGATGGTTTTTCTGGTTTGCTGTCATAAGACAGGATCAAAAGTCTTAATGTGCCCATGGTGTAGCGCTGTTTATGATAGAAAGGCAGCTGAAGCATTTGGGAAAATTCCATATGCTCAATGCTGGAACAATCAGAGGAGTAGCAGGGGGAGGTATGTAACCAATGCAAAAGGAATTCCAAAAAGGGCAGATAGCCCACACCCCAAAGTGAATCGACAAGTCACCTTCAAGCCACCTACCAACATCCCAACATACAAGTGGTTGAAGTCTAGTCAAAGAAAGGGGGAGTAAAAGACAAAGGGAAATGGAAGAGTTTCGAGGAAGGTGGCAGATTAGGGTGGGCATATCGAAGGCAGTTCCAGTCAACAAAGCAACGAGCCTATGTGTCTGAGAACTATAAAGGAAAAAAACCCAATGACAAGGTCCCAACGGCGAAGGTTCCAGAGGACCAAGAAGGCTCAAAGAGAACTCACAAGAAACGAAGTGGGGGAATCTAGTACAAATCAGACTTTGTTTGCTGCACCTGTCAAAGATAAGTCCCCAACACAAAGAAGGCTCCCCCCCCCCCCCCCCAAGAATACGGAGGTGTCTGGCAAAAGGAATACAGGGGAACCAACTAACGAAGAACCAACCAATGATAAGGACAAGCTTACTGATAACTTCGACACAAATGGGGAGTCCTCTTTGAATATCAACTAAAATGTAGTTTATGTACTACCACATGAATATGACCAAGTGATGGAGGTAGAAGATTCTAAAGAAGCAGATGAATTAGAGATGGAGAAGCACAAGCCTATGTGCTATTATGTGATGAATATCAGATCAGTCAAAGAACATAACTCATTTTTTCAAAGACCATACCAAGGTATGGAGAATCACCTGAAGCCTGTATTTATTAGAGGAAAGATCTAACAAGTAGGGATCAACAAAGGGATGGTAGATGGGGCGTTGATGTCAACCTAATGCCTCAGTTCTTGCTGAAGAGGATAAGTATGTATGATACAGATATAAAACCCCATAATATGGTATTATCTAACTACAAAGGGAAGATTGGTCATACTCTCTGCGTGGTTCAAGTTGATCTCACTGTAGGAACCAATAGAAGGCCAACTATGTTCATGGTCATACCGGCCAAGACAAATTATAACTTACTTTTGGGCCGTGAATAGATTCATGGAATAGGCGCAGTTCCCTCCTCAATGCACCAGTGTGTGGCAATTTGGAGAGAAGATGGAATTGTAGAAAACATCGAAGCTGACCAAAGCTATTATATGGAAGAGGTGAATCAAGTTGATCAAAGGAATTTTAATCGAAATTTGGCCAACATAGGGCCTTGCAGTGCTGCAGATGGCGAATATGCGCCAAACAACAATGTTATGTATTTTCTGACCCTACATCCAAGGCATGGATTTTGCTGAGATAAGGAGATTCTAGGGCAAGAAGATGATGCACTTGGACTCCCAGGAATACGACCTACAAGATGGGATGACAAAGACATTGATCATGTCTGAGTCCTCCTTCTTCGAAAAGATTTTGGCCTATTTGGCTGAAAACAAATTAAAATCGGCTTTGGAAGCCGAAGTGAAAATTATGGCTACGGAGGCCAATGAAGAAGCAAATCATACCAAAGGACCTGAGGTGTTCTTCAAACCAAAACCCCCCGACAAAGAGAAATTTGACGAAGAAAAAGACCAAAGGCTGGATGCTATATATGATGATGGGCCTTTGAGATTCGAGAAGGATCCAGTGGCCTCAAACGTGAAGATGCTAGCACAGGACCCTCTTGAATTAGTGGATCTAGGAGATGGGACTGTAAAAAGACCCATGTATGTCAGTTTGAATCTTAGTCCATGAGTAAAAGCAGAAGTGATCCAATTGCTTAAGGAGTACAAAGATTGTTTCTCCTGGGACTACGACGAAATGCCTGGTTTGAGCAGGGACCTGGTCAAATTGAAGCTGCCTATAAAGGATGGAAAGAATCCTATCAAGCAGACGCCAAGAAGATTCACACCAGAGATTCTCTCGAAGATAAAGGAAGAAGTCAAAAGACTTCTGCGATGCAAGTTCATTCGAACCACAAGGTATGTCGAATGGATTGCAAATATAGTTCCAGTAATTAAGAAAAATGGATCTCTTAGAGTATGCATAGACTTTCGTGATTTAAATTCGGTAACTCCTAAAGATGAATATCCAATGCCTGTGGCTGAAATGTTAGTAGATTCTGCTGCTAGTTTCAAATATCTTAGTATGCTTGATGGATATTTAGGATACAATCAGATTTTTATTGTAGAAGAAAATGTGCCAAAGACAGCATTTTGATGCCCTGGGGCAATAGGCACCTATGAATGGGTGGTTATGTCATTTGGTTTAAAAATTATGGGGTAACTTATCAAAGAGCAATGAACTCTATATTCCATGATTTCATTGAGACTTTCATGCAGGTCTATATTGATGATATAGTGGTCAAATCTATATCAAGATCTAGTCATTTGGATCACCTTCACCAGTCATTCAAAAGAATGAGAAAACATGGCCTGAAAGCCTTCTCAAGCCTTTTCTCCATTCTCGAATGACTCAAGCATTCTATCCATTCTTGTGGATGAAGCAAGGAGACTTCGCTTGGAATGCAGAACATCAAGAGGCATTCAAGAAAATCAAACAGTACTTGGTGCATCCACCTATTATGCCGCCTCCTCGAAGAGACAAGTGCATGAGGTTATACATATCTGCGTCAGATAAAACTATAGGAAGCATGTTGGCTCAAGAAGATGAAAATGGCGTCAAAAGGGCCATTTACTACTTAAGTAGAGTACTGAATGACGTAAAGACTAGATATAGTACAATAGAAAAACTATGTCTTTGCTTGTACTTCTCATGTACCAAATTGAAATATTATATAAAGTCAGTCGATGTTTATGTTTCTTCATATTTTAATGTTATTAAGCATATGTTGTCTAAACCAATTTTACATAGTTGAATTGGTAAATGAGCATTGGCTCTAACAAATTGCTCTTTGACTTTCATGCCTTTAAAATCAATGAAGGGGCAAGTAGTATCTGATTTCATTGTCGACCATGCATTGGTTGAAGCATCCCGGAATCTTGTGGAGGTAGAACCTTGGAAATTGTTCTTTGATAGTTCTACACATAAGGAAGGAAGTGGAGTTGGAGTTTTGATTATTTCTCCAGATAAAATTCCAATAAAGCTTAAGTACAAAATAGAAGGACCCCCTTGTTCGAACAATGAGGCAGAATATGAAGCATTGATAGCAGGACTTACAGCTTTATTGGAATTTGGGGCAACTAGAGTCGAAATAATGGGTGACTTTGAATTAGTAATCAAACAAATTACTAAAGAATACAAGTGCATAAAAGAAAACTTGATATTTTACTTTGTGATAGCAAAAAGGTTGCTTCAAAAGTTTGAGTATGTAGATATCAAGCACATCCCCAGGTTAAATAATCAAGAAGCAAATGAATTGGCTTAGATCGCTTCAGGATATAATGTATCAAAAGAAAGATTGGAAGAGTTGATCGAAGTACGTGGCAAGGTACTAACTATTAAACTTTCTCCAGCGGATTTAAAAAATTCAAGTCTAGGTTATGCAAACGAGGTACATTTTGAAATATTAGCCATAGATAGCCCGACAGATATAGATTGGAGAATTCCAATAATAAATTATTTGAAAGATCCAACAGCAAATACTGGAAGAAAGGTAAAATATTGTGCCTTAAGTTATGTGCTAATAGGCAACGAATTATTTAAGAAAACTCTAGAAGGAGTCTTACTGAAATGCTTAGGAGAAAGTGAAGCTTATTTAGCACTAGCAAACATGCATAGTGGGGCATGTAGAGCACATCAAGCAGGACACAAGATAAAGTGGCTTTTGTTTCGATATGGCATGTATTGGCCTACAATTTTAAAAGATTGTATAGATTTTGCCAAAGGATGCCAAGAGTTCCAGATTCATGTAGGGATTCAACACACTACTGCAAGTGAACTACATTCAATTGTCAAGCCATGGCCTTTTAGAGGTTGGGCATTGGATTTGATTGGCGAAATTAGACCATCATCTTTAAAGAATCAGAAATACATTTTAGTGGGAACATATTATTTCACAAAATGGATAGAAGCAATACCTTTGGTGAATGTTGATCAAGAAATCATCATCAAATTCATCCAGAGGCATATTATTTATAGATTTGGAATCCCAGAAACCATTACAACAGATCAAGGATCAATATTTACTGGTTGAAAGATGCAAGAGTTTGCTAAAGATATGGGTTTCAAATTACTAACATCTACGCCTTATTATGCACAAGTAAATGGACAAGTCGAAGCAGCTAATAAGGTGATCATTAGGCTAATTAAGAGACATGTGGGCAGAAAGCCAAAGAATTGGCACAAAACCCTAGATCAAGTCTTGTTGGCTTGTCGAACATCCCCCAAAGAGGCAACGAACACAACTCTATTCCGTCTAATGTTTGGACATGATGCAGTTTTACCAGTGGAAATTTACTTACAGTCAGTCAGAATCCAAAGACAAAACGAAATACCCACAGATATCTATTGAGAGATGATGATGAACGAATTGGTGGATTTAGATGAAGAAAGGTTACATGCTTTGGGAATTATAAGAAGACAAAATGAAAGAGTAGCCAGAGCATATAATAATAGAGTTAAGGGCAAAGCCTTCTCAAATGATGATTTGGTTTGGAAGGTGATTTTTCTAATGGATCGAAAGAATAAGTTATTAGGAAAATGGTCCCCATATTGGGAAGGCCCCTTTCGAATCATTCAAACATTCACTAACAATGCCTATGAAATTGAAGAACTGGCAGAAGATCGAAGAGTCTTGAAAATTAACGGTAAGTATTTGAAAAAATATAAACTTTTTCTTCAAGATTTAAAAATTACGACAAAGTAGTAAGGTAGTAAAATAACGAAGCCAACATGGTATAAAATAAAAGGGTGCCAAAATGGCTCTGTCAAAATATTACAAAAAAAAGGCTTTGTGGAGAAGCTAATGCATAATGAAGGAAACATTCATATACAAATTTCAGAAAGGCAAGTTATCCTTCATCTTGCAATACTTTACCTTCAAGAACCCTAGCCTGCAGCCAATCGAAGCTTTAGTTGTATGAAGAACAGTGATCTCATCTTCTAAGCCTCTAGCTTCATCAATGAATTGAACGCTTTGAGTCAGCTCTTTGTTGGCCTCGTCATTGTTCATGTCTTCGAGAACTTTCTGACGGTCCTCTATTTGAGAAATTTATTTTTGCAACTCTTCGATTTGTTGCTTCCAGAGCATGATGGACTTATCATTCTTATCATGTTCCTCTTGGTCAAGCTTGAGAGTTTCTTCATGTTTTTCAGCTTTCTCTGATAACTCGGAGGCCTTGGACCACTTAATCTCTTGAAGGGTTTGTTTTTCTATGATCTTCGAATCCATATTTCTATCCATGAGAAAGTATGCTTCCAGATTGTTGATGAGAGTAGTCATGTCGATCTAAAACTCAACTGTTGTAGAAGGGAAATTAACCAGATCAACCCTGTTAGTGAGCCTCCTCAAAGAGACGCCAACAGTAGCATTCGCCTTCACAAGTGCGAATAAGTCGACCCCAAAGACTTTTTCCTTAATCTTTTGGAAAAGTGCTTCATTCGTTTCATCAAACGAAGTGCCACTTGAAGTAGTGGTTGGACTGAGACAAATACTTTGTGCAAGCAACTCTTTTCGAGATTTGAAAAGTTTGACGTACTCCAGAGGCTTAGTCTTTTTTAGAAGCTCCATTTATTCGATTGAAGGAAGTGTATTTGCAGTAACCATAGGGATGGACATTTGAGCCTGGGCCACTTCAGCATTGTCGATTTATTGTGGATTTTGTTAGGGTTGATCATAGTTTTCATCATTGCCTTGCTTGTTTGTATCATCTTTTGGTGGATATTACTTCTCAGCAAAAGTTTCATTGGCTTCACTCATCGAATCCTCATCTTCATTAGAAAACCATCTATTTACTTTTAGGGAAGAATCAGCAGAATGATTTTCTTCTAAGCTTGCGTTATTAGGTTCGTCTTGGTCAGCAGTGTCTCCCTGATCATCATCAAACTCCTTTGTCTTTGACTTTTGGGAGGAATGAGGTGAAGTTAGGACTTCTTGCTGAAGACCTGGCATGTGAGTGTCAGTAGTGGAACCCTTATTGGAATCCTTCGTTGAGGAAGGATGGATTGATGGAGTGTTGTTGCTACGAAGTACTTTGTAACGAATTGGAGATTCAGTAACTTGAATTGGTTGATCCTGCGAAGTGAAGTGTTAGTCACCAATTAGAAGATTTAAAGGAAGTTTAAGGTCTCCTTTTGTGGAAGGTTATTAACTTTGTTCCCTCCGCCACAGGGCTCGAATTATCACTTTCGATTTGCTCCAAGATATGGACCACATTCGAGGCTAAACTTTCTTTCTTTTTCTTTAGTCTGGGAGGATGGTTTTCGACTATACAAGTTCCATGCGAAGGAGAATATGTACTGGAAGGATTCAATTCCTTTTTCTTCTTAAGCTTCTTTTCAATGTCTTTAGAAGACGCTGCATCAGCCTTTTCTGTAACAGTGGTCAGATCATAATTGGTATGCTTTCTTTTCTTGGGAGTGAGAGGTGGTGTGATACGGTGGGAAAACTGACTAGTGTTTTGCGTTTGTATTCGCACTTGTTCGGTTGAGCAAGAGTCGCCACCGACTTTTTATTTTATCCTAAAGGAAAGGTTAAAAGCACAGGAAAAACCTTTTTGAGATGTTTCGTGGGTTCGGGGGGTAGATTATGAAAAGGGAAGGTATTAGCACCCTTTTCATCCATGGTTATCCATGGGCTCTTAGTTACTTGGTTTTTTAGATCACTTGCCTTGATTTTCGATTGCTTTGAAATTATGGTGTGTGTTTTGAAAAATGTTGTTGAAGAGATGCCTTGTCTTAGGCAACCAATGTATTTGACTCGTGTTTGAGTGTTTTACAAAAGTGTGTATCTTTTCGAAAAGATGTTTCAAATGTTTTTGAGAGTTTGTTTTGAAAGTGTGCATGAAGTGTGGTTTTTGAAAAGAAGGCAAGTGTTTTTGCAAATTGATCTCAAGTAACTAAGAGTTTTGTCTACCCCTATTGTACTCAAATGTTTTCTCTATGTTTTTAACCCTTTTTTAACAATTTTGTTCCACCATTGAATTTGGTGGACAATCTTGCGTTTAGGAAGTTTAACGGGACGGGCGCGGGTCATCGTATGGACCATGAATGCAATGGTGCCAAGTGTCTTTGGCAATTTTCTTTGAAGGGACTATGATCATTCCATTTAGGCAACTTTCGAAAGCGTCATCGAGGGACTTATGATCATTTGAATTTGTTTTGCCAAAGAAACTCGACGTGCAAGCATGGCCCATTTTGGAAGGCAACATGTGGGATTACCCTAGAGGGTGCAAGTGTGATTGTGTATTGATTTCATGTATTTGTCTTGTATTAGGTTATCTAGCGTTTGATTTTATGTACATGCAAACCCTAGGTCTAAGCATGGTATAATTGGAAAGCGATAAATTGCAAGAATTTAAAGTCTATGCTATTACAAATAGTATCCGGGAGTGGGGGTACAAATTCACAAATGGGGATGAGACTTTAGGAATGTAGTGTCCAATAATTTACAACCAAATCGAATTGCGATAAAAGTGTAAATGTAACGAATATACAAAATAAGCAAATGTATAATGTATCAAATGTAAGTATATTGTGTAAGTGTACGTGTACGTATATGAGAATTATTTACAAGTGCGAAATGTGATTTTTACATGTATTATTAAGTATTGTTAACCTAATGGTGAGAATTAAATGTTTATTTATTTAGTCTTTTGTAATCTTGTATATTTCTTTAATATGTACAAAAAAAATATTTTAATTAAATGTTTTAAATTTTAATTAAATTATGTATATTAAAAATATATTTGTCTTGATTATGTACAAATTATTTCTAAGAAAAGAAATTGTATTAACTTAAAGAGAATTTATGTATAAATCAAAATAAGTTTTAATAAAATAACAAAAAGTGTTTTAAATAATGCATTTTTATGTATTTTATGTATTAAGATATTAATGTACAAATAAAAATATTTTAAGTTAGAGGAAAAAAATATATTGTGTTCAAAATTATGTTATAAAAAAAATTGATGTAATAAAAAAAACTCATGTTAATTTGTAAAAAGAATATGGATAGTTTTAAAAAATGGTTTTGAAAGAAATCAGAAATGGGCTTTAAGGTTTGAGGCCCAAATGCAATTTAGAGGAAATGAATAGAACAGGGGGTATGAACTGGAAATTCGTTGGGCTTCAGTGTGGTTGAAACGGGCAAGGCCCAACATGCTAACAATGTTTTTAGGGTTGAAAACGTTTGTTCATTTGGAGGACAGCTAGGGTTTGACAAGTTACAGCGTCGTTCTTCGTTTTTCTTCGTTCATCTTCTTCATCTTGTCTCTGAGTCATGCTTCTGACCCCTCTCCATCCCTAGCCACCAGACGCCATTGTTCATCTTCTTCCCTCCATGGTTGGGCAACGCGAAAACGAGAGAAAAGGTAATGATTTCGTTCCCTTCCCTTTTAGGGTTTTACGTTTTTATAATTTTTGCATGTATTGCTTCTGGTTTTTAATGTTTGTTATCTGCCTTCTGTTTGAGGATCATGAAAGGGAAGAGAAGTGGTACTACCTTCGATCTTGGAGATGGAGGAGGATGAACTGGAGGCGTCGAGGATGGCTGAGGGCGGAGAACTTAATGAGGCTATGCTTCCTGGTACCTTTGTATTTTCACCTCTTTAGGTTTAATGATGCTGTCTGAAAGCCTTTTTGATATTCCTTCTTTCTTCTTCTCTTTTACTGTATGCTTGTGGCACTTCTGGATATACTTCGTATGTTTCTTTGTTGCCTCGATTATCTCTGATGCTCGCTTTCTGAATTGATTGCCTTGAGTTGCCTTGAGTTGCCTGATGCTGTATGATTCTCCTATGAAGAAACTTTTCTGAGGCTTTGTGTTGCCTGATGTTTTGTGTGTTTGATTCCTTCTTCTCGTTGCCTGCCTTGTATGCCTGACTGTTGTATGATTTTGGCTTGTTAGCCCAACGATGAGCCTAGGGTTCTGAGGGTTTAGGTTGGTTCTGTATGTTGCCTTGAAAAGCTTAGGAAACAAGTTATGGGTGTGAGGGCCTTGTGGCTTGATGCAGGTCTGGATTTGGCTTGATGTTATGTGGGCTTGGTGTTCTAATTGGTGAGGCTTTGGCTGAGGTTAGGCTTAGCAGGTTATTGTTGGTTGTTAAGGCTTATGAGTTGTTTGGAGTTTTGGTGTTTTTGTTTGGATTATTTTGTTTTGATTGAAGCTTGTGGTTTCAGCAGGTTATACTGGTTAAGGCTGTAGGTTTTAGTTGACAGGGTTTGGCCTTGCTGGCTTTGAGGCTTTGATTTCTGTTTGTATCTCTTTGACAGTTTTTAGAGTTTGAATCTTTTTGGATATGGCTTTGACAGTTCAGGTTAATGGCTTTGGTTAGTTTATGCTGGTAAAACAGGTTGAAGGTTTTTGGCTTTGGCTTGCTTCTGTCTTGCTTCAGCAGGGTTTGGCCTTTTTCTCAGCAGGTTTTGCCTTTGGTTCTTATGCCTGTAAAAACAGGTTAAAGGTTTTGAGACTGGAGGCTTATGCAGGTTTCTTGATGGTTGAGTTTTGTTTTTTTGTTAACTGTTTGATATCTCCTGCCTTTTGACTGTGTTAGCAGTCTTTTATCTTCTATGCCTCTAGCCTAAACCTGCAAGCCCAGAACTCTTTTCTCTCTTCTTTCTCTCTCCAGTACACTTCAAAATAATAACCAATGTTTTATGTGTACTTTTCTGAAAGGGCAACACTTGGGAAATGATGAAATGAACAGCTTGCTTGCATACTAATCTTTCTCTGCATATCTTTTCATATCTTCTTTTGACAGCTTTGCTTCCTTGTGACAGTATCTTGTACTTTTGTATCTTTGATATCTTTGACAGTTTGTGGACAGTTTGGAATTTGTGATTCAGTTTGGACTTTGTGGTTAGGCCTAGTTCAGTTTGTTTTGAAATATGCAGTATGTAGTGGTTTGACAATTTTGACTTGTGAATTTCAACTTGTGCATTCCAAATTAGCAAGCAAATATTCATCCCTCTTTGTGAACCGGGAGAAATCCCGTGATTTGCAAAGAGGGCTAACTGATCCCAGTCAGTTGCCCTTAATGATGAACTTTATTTTTATCTGTCTCTTTAATTGTTTATCTGCTTCTAACTTTTCTTCTTTTCTTTTGCAGATAAAAAATGAATGGAGAGGATTTAGCAACAGATGAAGAATTGAAGATTTAGAAAAAATTAGGATAGTCCTTTTTTTTTAGGTTTAAATTACTGTAAAATCATTGTTGTAAACAATTTGTAAACAAAACAATTGTACAAATAATTTAAAAATGAATAAAAAGTTTTTTATCCAATTAATTCTTTTCCTCTTTTTACTTGTTTACTTTACTATTTATAATTCTTTAAATTAAATAATTGAAAATAAATTCCAACTATTTAATCTTAGAATATAAATAATTAAATAAACAAAGCTTCAGCATTTGATCAATTAAACTTGGCGCTTCCAACATCCAGAGCAAAACAAACAGTCAATCACAGTAATTGCCCAGACGTTTTTTCCCTTTATTGACTTTAATCAAACATTGCAAATTCAAACCCAATGCAACCTTTTACTGATTCAGTCAAACAAACGTGAATTCAATCCAAATGCATTCTTTTACTGATTAAGTCAAACAATGCGAATTCAATCCAAATCTCGGAATAACTTGCAAAGCATCGTAGAATTAAATCTTTTTGAGGAACCGCGCACGAAAACCCTAATTCCTGATTAAATTCCAAAGAACATTCGCCTGATCAAAGTTGAACCAAAATCAATCAAAACCCTAAGCAAAATGTGTGAACTGTTCTAGAGCCATGAAAATCAATAAAACCCTAATTGTGTCTGACTGACGAGAAAAGTCTGTTTGACCGATTCTTGAGCCAGTTTGAAAAATCAGGAAACGCCTGAAGCTGTGATTTCTTGTGGAAAAATGCGAGGGCAAATTTTGGGGTACAACAGTTGCCCTTGTTCAATCTTCTTGAACCTGAAGAGTTAGATTGGCAAGTTTGCCTTTCGCGACTCGAAGGTAAAAGAAGATTGGACACTAGAGTGCTCTAAAATTTGCACCCGGTGATGTGACGGTAGAGGGAATGGGCTTAAAGATGCCATTTGGTGATGGGCTTAAAGATGCCATCTGATGCGATAGAATCTTGTCGGGGGATGGGCTTAGAGATGCCATCTGAGAATGGGCTTAAAGATGCCATTTGGTGACTGCTGGTAGGAGGATGGGCTTATAGATGCCATCTGGAAATGGGCTTAAAGATGCCATCTGGAAGAACCTGGCACAAGTATCAGAATGTCGCCGTGTCTGGATCACATTTGAACTGTCTCTGAGTGAACCTGGAATAAGTATCAGAATGTCGCCATGTCTGGGTCACATCTGAACTATTTCTGGATGAATCTCGGGAGATGATATTTGTCTGTCGACTGATCTTACCTGAAAAGGTAAAGGGTTAGTTGTATGCAATGTTATGATGCATGATACAATGTATGTGACATCAATGTTTATGACATGAATGTGATGAATGCGCATGTAAGCTGATGAGCTATCTTGCTGAGGATAAATGAATCCTGGATGGCCGAAGATAAAAGAATCTTGACTGCTGCCGGGGAGGGCAAGAATCTTCTGATTGTTGAAAAATGAGAAGTCTTGGGACCACTGTTGGGGAAATCAGAAGTTTGGGTTGTATGCCAAACTACTGGGGACTTCCTGTTTTGAGGAGATCTGTGTAGGATTTCCTGATGATGAGTCCGTGTAAAACTGCATCGGGTTTTTGAACACTTTTGACATTCGAATGCCCCAAGTGGTGATGTAGATAATTTCCTGGCTTGTTACGGGTGTTAATCCACAATCGGGCGTTCACAGATATTTTCCTGGCTTGTTACAGGTGTTGATCTGGAACTTAAGAAAAGTTGGTCAATGAGATATTGTCCTGGCTTGTTACAGGTGTTGATCTCTGACCTGAGAAAGAAAGATGGTTCCCTGGCTTGTTACAGGTGTTGATCTTCAATCTCTTCAGATGTGCCCTGGCTGGATACAGGAATCGACTCTGGAAATAGTCGTCAACAGATATGCCCTGGCTGGATACAGGAATCGAATCTTCAAACTCTTCAGACGTGCCCTGGCTAGATACAGGAATCGAGTCTGGAAATAGTCGTCAACAGATATGCCCTGGCTGGATACAGGAATCGAATCTTCAAACTCTTCAGACGTGCCCTGGCTAGATACAGGAATCGAGTATGGAAATAGTCGTCAACAGATATGCCCTGGCTGGATACAGGAATCGAATCTTCAAACTCTTCAGACGTGCCCTGGCTAGATACAGGAATCGAGTCTGGAAATAGTCGTCAACAGATATGCCCTGGCTAGATACAGGAATCGAATCTTCAAACTCTTCATACGTACCCTGGCTAGATACAGGAATCGAGTCTGGAAATAGTCGTCAACAGATATGCCCTGGCTGGATACAGGAATCGAATCTTCAAACTCTTCAGACGTGCCCTGGCTAGATACAGGAATCGAGTCTGGAAATAGTCGTCAACAGATATGCCCTGGCTGGATACAGGAATCGAATCTTCAAACTCTTCAGACGTGCCCTGGCTAGATACAGGAATCGAGTCTGGAAATAGTCGTCAACAGATATGCCCTGGCTGGATACAGGAATCGAATCTTCAAACTCTTCAGACGTGCCCTAGCTAGATACAGGAATCGAGTCTGGAAATAGTTGTCAACAGATATGCCCTGGCTGGATACAGGAATCGAATCTTCAAACTCTTTAGACGTGCCCTGGCTAGATACAGGAATCGAGTCTGGAAATAGTCGTCAACAGATATGCCCTGGCTGGATACAGGTATCGAATCTTCAAACTCTTCAAACGTGCCCTGGCTAGATACAAGAATCGAGTCTGGAAATAGTCGTCAACAGATATGCCCTGGATGGATACAGGTATCGAATCTTCAAACTCTTCAGACGTGCCCTGGCTAGATACAGGAATCGAGTCTGGAAATAGTCGTCAACAGATATGCCCTGGCTGGATACAGGAATCGAATCTTCAAACTCTTCAGACGTGCCCTAGCTAGATACAGGAATCGAGTCTGGAAATAGTCGTCAACAGATATGCCCTGGCTGGATACAGGTATTGAATCTTCAAACTCTTCAGACGTGCCCTAGCTAGATACAGGAATCGAGTCTGGAAATAGTCGTCAACAGATATGCCCTGGCTGGATATAGGTATTGAATCTGGAATTGTGATAGTTGATTTGTTGGTGGTTGTGATTTCCAGCAGGTGGTGAAGGAATGATTGAACACTTTTGACATTCGAATACCCCAAGTGATGATGAAGGAGTCTTGAATCAGACTACTCTGCGGATTGAGAGATTTCTTGAAATCTTGACTGGACTGCCCCCAGGTTAACTGAACTTTGAAAGATCTGTTGAAACCTTGACTGGACTGCCCCAGGTTAACTGGATGGTGCTATGTCATGCCCCTTGTTGATAGGAGATTCGTAATGGAAGTGTCATCCTTTTGAAGTGATTTTGTTCACTGAGGGAATTTTCGTTCCTCCGAACATTCGCTGTATGAATTTCTTCGCTGTCAAACAAAAAACCAAATGCAGACAGTGATATTCAAGCAATGCAAAGTTTATGTTTGTCTCGAAGTTTTGCAAAATGCATTTTTAGCAGAAAACTTTTTATAAGACAAGTCAACACAAGATTTAGAGCAAAGCCTTACAGGAGTCAGGATACCTTTTGTAACAGTATGCTTTCGAACTAACCCATGCTTCAATTAGGACTTTTGAAGGGTTGTAACGTGGCTTGGTTCACGGTTTAAGAAACAAAGGATAAAGGCTCAAAGTGTATTTGTACCCACCCGCTCTTCGTGATGTTCTTCAAACCTAAGCTCAGTTAATTGCGTGTCGCACTCTGTTTTGAGTTTGGAACGACCTTTTGGGCGATGGTTCACCAGTTGAATTTGGGAGACAATCATCGTCTCGTTTTTCTTTTTCAACATTTTTCATGCTGTTGAGGATTTGTAATGACTTCACTATTTTGATTTTGATTTGTTATCCCCAACTTTTGCCTGACTGTTCCCGTTTTTCGAGATTACAGTCAGCGGGATGCCCCATCTTTCTTAAGCCTCCTTTATTGGTTTTGGCTTGGTGGGCTTTTCTCTTTTGAGAGATTGACTGTCTATGTGATAGGGAACCAACCTTGTCTTTTGATTCCAAAGGAATGCTTTCTTTTTCGACGTCGTTCGTTGTGTTACGAACTGAGAGTTTGCGACTTCAATGCGCATTTTCTCTTGAATTAACTGAGATACTACCCTGCCCCGGGTTTATATCAAAGGTTTTGATTGTTTAGAACAGAAAACTCCTACTTCTTTGGCTCGAAGGGGTTGACTAGGGATTAACTTCCTTATAACTCCAGTGTTTGGGATTTGAAAGAAATGCCTGTACATCATCAGCAAGGTCTGTTCAAAAGCATACTGTATGAGATTATGGTATTGTTTCGTCATCCTCCCTCTAAAGGCTTGCAGCTTTTTATCAAGAGTTAAATATCATAAAGAAAGCATAAGAGTAGTGAAACGAATGGATGAATTCAAGACAAACATATGCAATGCATTAATGAAAACAGAGTTTTGACATCAACAGTTAATTGTTTGAATAACAAAAGAAAATTACAACTTTGAAAATCCAAATGAAGCAAAAGTCTCTCAGTTTGAGCTTCGTCACTTCAGGTGGAGAACCCCTTAACGGAAGATTTTCATCTCGCCGTCTGGCATGAATTCCAGCACTCCAATGTCGACCAGATCTTGAATCTTGTTCTTCAAGGCCCAACAGTCGTTGGTGTCGTGTCCCGGGCTGTAGGAGTGGTAAACACAAAATGCGTCGGGACGATAGTTAGGAGAAGAGGTATTGAGCTTCTGAGGAGGATCCCTTAGGGTAAGCAGGTTGACCTCCAGCAGGCGCTTCAGTATGAAGAATGATGGTATCTCAGTCTCCGTGAACTGTCTTCCCGATGTTTCTTGCTTACACCGATTACCCCGTTGACGCTGGCGAGGTTGTTGATGGGCTTGTGACCCTGAAGCAAGCGAAGGAGCCTTCCCCTTGTCTTCTTGAGTGGATGGAGGCTGAGCGGTGACCTGCTCTTCAACCTCAGATGTTTGCCCCAATTGGTTGTTTGGAAGCAGTTGGCGGACAAGAACTCTGAGTTCCTCTTGTCTTTGAGATAGGTCTTGGATGAGAGCCATCTGGCCCACCAACTGTCCCATCACTTGGGTCCTCAATGTTGTCAGATAAAACTGCAGCTCCGCAAGCTGATCACTCCTGGCATTGTTTGAATTCTCCAAGCCCTTTGTGAGGAGAGCTTTCATTTCTTCTTGCCCCAGAGACAAGTTCAGGAACATTTCCTGCAGCTGAGCAGTCTGGTCTTGGATGTCTTTGACAGACCTTTCTAGAGCCATCCCTTACTGAAATAAACATCAGGAGAGTAAGGAAACCTGAAAAAGGAAAGATCGTTAAGATGCAATGCATGATATGTGGATGCATGCTTTCAAGGATCTCTTGGGGTAAACACAAGAAAATGTTAGAGGTTGAACTTTGTTCTTGGATCGGAGAACTTTGCACCGGTGGATGTCTTTCCACTAGAATCAAGCTCACCATGTCAAGTGGGTCATCGCCACTGATTCAAGTTGTTGCACTTGGTCTTTGACTGGAGAACTTTGTATCGGTGGATGTCTTTCCACGAGAATCAAGCTCACCATGTCGAGTGGGTCATAGCCCCTGATTCAAGTTGTTGTACTTGATCTTTGGTTGGCATTGGTTAGAGGAGAAACCTTTTGCCCCTTGGTAGACGTCTGGTTCAACGTAACCCTGCATCAACAGAACCTTCGAGATCCTCGAAAAGGTTATTGAAAATGCTATGGTATGATGTTATGATGTACATGTATGCAAAAAGCAAGTGAGTGTATATACAGGTAATCATATTCACACAAAGCAAACAAGTACTTAGGTTTAGGCTTGTATGGGGTTTAGGTAAGTACCCTCTTGAAGTTAGTTGGCTCATCCTGTCCTAGAAATAGAAACCGGGTTCTAAAGAGCTCAATGTCATTGGATTGTTTTCTGTGTTCATTGTTTTGGTTTAGCCACTTAACTGGCGACCAAAATATTCCAAGAAAACAACCCTCAATGAGTGTAGTATCGAGTATCTACCAACTTCGGACTGCACCAAAGTCGGTCATCTCACTACCCCTAAAAAGGCTAAGATGGTCAATTAAGGTTCTAAGAGTTCGTTAGTGCTTCACGACATCACTCAGCGGTCCCGTACTCTCCTTGATTGAACTCAAGGGTTACCGGTACTCACAAATATGTCACACTAACATAGCTTACTGCTCAACCGTGTCGGTATACCCCGCACAGTTCCCTCACAGTTTTATTGCTATTTACCTAAAAAGGTGCCCCAAATCCGGGTGTAGGATTTACAACAAACCCAAACAAGGAACCAAAAGATAAATCAATCAAGGCAATCAAAGCAAGAATGTAAAGGTGATCTAAACCCTAAGGTAACCCCACTTTCGAGTTTGTCCCCAGCAGAGTTGCCAGTTCTGTGATACGGTGGGAGAACTGACTAGTGTTTTGCGTTTGTATTCGCACTTGTTCGGTTGAGCAAGAGTCGCCACCGACTTTTTATTTTATCCTAAAGGAAAGGTTAAAAGCACAGGAAAAACCTTTTTGAGATGTTTCGTGGGTTCGGGGGGTAGATTATGAAAAGGGAAGGTATTAGCACCCTTTTCATCCATGGTTATCCATGGGCTCTTAGTTACTTGGTTTTTTAGATCACTTGCCTTGATTTTCGATTGCTTTGAAATTATGGTGTGTGTTTTGAAAAATGTTGTTGAAGAGATGCCTTGTCTTAGGCAACCAATGTATTTGACTCGTGTTTGAGTGTTTTACAAAAGTGTGTATCTTTTCGAAAAGATGTTTCAAATGTTTTTGAGAGTTTGTTTTGAAAGTGTGCATGAAGTGTGGTTTTTGAAAAGAAGGCAAGTGTTTTTGCAAATTGATCTCAAGTAACTAAGAGTTTTGTCTACCCCTATTGTACTCAAATGTTTTCTCTATGTTTTTAACCCTTTTTTAACAATTTTGTTCCACCATTGAATTTGGTGGACAATCTTGCGTTTAGGAAGTTTAACGGGACGGGCGCGGGTCATCGTATGGACCATGAATGCAATGGTGCCAAGTGTCTTTGGCAATTTGCTTTGAAGGGACTATGATCATTCCATTTAGGCAACTTTCGAAAGCGTCATCGAGGGACTTATGATCATTTGAATTTGTTTTGCCAAAGAAACTCGACGTGCAAGCATGACCCATTTTGGAAGGCAACATGTGGGATTACCCTAGAGGGTGCAAGTGTGATTGTGTATTGATTTCATGTATTTGTCTTGTATTAGGTTATCTAGCGTTTGATTTTATGTACATGCAAACCCTAGGTCTAACCATGGTATAATTGGAAAGCGATAAATTGCAAGAATTTAAAGTCTATGCTATTACAAATAGTATCCGGGAGTGGGGGTACAAATTCACAAATGGAGATGAGACTTTAGGAATGTAGTGTCCAATAATTTACAACCAAATCGAATTGCGATAAAAGTGTAAATGTAACGAATATACAAAATAAGCAAATGTATAACGTATCAAATGTAAGTATATTGTGTAAGTGTACGTGTACGTATATGAGAATTATTTACAAGTGCGAAATGTGATTTTTACATGTATTATTAAGTATTGTTAACCTAATGGTGAGAATTAAATGTTTATTTATTTAGTCTTTTGTAATCTTGTATATTTCTTTAATATGTACAAAAAAAATATTTTAATTAAATGTTTTAAATTTTAATTAAATTATGTATATTAAAAATATATTTGTCTTGATTATGTACAAATTATTTCTAAGAAAAGAAATTGTATTAACTTAAAGAGAATTTATGTATAAATCAAAATAAGTTTTAATAAAATAACAAAAAGTGTTTTAAATAATGCATTTTTATGTATTTTATGTATTTTATGTATTAAGATATTAATGTACAAATAAAAATATTTTAAGTTAGAGGAAAAAAATATATTGTGTTCAAAATTATGTTATAAAAAAAATTGATGTAATAAAAAAAACTCATGTTAATTTGTAAAAAGAATATGGATAGTTTTAAAAAATGGTTTTGAAAGAAATCAGAAATGGGCTTTAAGGTTTGAGGCCCAAATGCAATTTAGAGGAAATGAATAGAACAGGGGGTATGAACTGGAAATTCGTTGGGCTTCAGTGTGGTTGAAACGGGCAAGGCCCAGCATGCTAATAATGTTTTTAGGGTTGAAAACGTTTGTTCATTTGGAGGACAGCTAGGGTTTGACAAGTTACAGCGCCGTTCTTCGTTTTGCTTCGTTCGTCTTCTTCATCTTGTCTCTGAATCATGCTTCTGACCCCTCTCCATCCCTAGCCACCAGACGCCATTGTTCATCTTCTTCCCTCCATGGTTGGGCAATGCGAAAACGAGAGAAAAGGTAATGATTTCGTTCCCTTCCCTTTTAGGGTTTTACGTTTTTATAATTTTTGCATGTATTGCTTCTGGTTTTTAATGTTTGTTATCTGCCTTCTGTTTGAGGATCATGAAAGGGAAGAGAAGTGGTACTACCTTCGATCTTGGAGACGGAGGAGGATGAACCGGAGGCGTCGAGGATGGCTGAGGGCGGAGAACTTGATGAGGCTATGCTTCCTGGTACCTTTGTATTTTCACCTCTTTAGGTTTAATGATGCTGTCTGAAAGCCTTTTTGATATTCCTTCTTTCTTCTTCTCTTTTACTGTATGCTTGTGGCACTTCTGGATATACTTCATATGTTTCTTTGTTTCCTCGATTATCTCTGATACTCGCTTTCTGAATTGATTGCCTTGAGTTGCCTTGAGTTGCCTGATGCTGTATGATTCGCCTATGAAGAAACTTTTCTGAGGCTTTATGTTGCCTGATGTTTTGTGTGTTTGATTCCTTCTTCTCGTTGCCTGCCTTGTATGCCTGACTGTTGTATGATTTTGGCTTGTTAGCCCAATGATGAGCCTAGGGTTCTGAGGGTTTAGGTTGGTTCTGTATGTTGCCTTGAAAAGCTTAGGAAACAAGTTATGGGTGTGAGGGCCTTGTGGCTTGATGCAGGTCTGGATTTGGTTTGATGTTATGTGGGCTTGGTGTTCTGATTGGTGAGGCTTTGGCTGAGGTTAGGCTTAGCAGGTTATTGTTGGTTGTTAAGGCTTGTGAGTTGTTTGGAGTTTTGGTGTTTTTGTTTGGATTATTTTGTTTTGATTGAAGCTTGTGGCTTCAGCAGGTTATACTGGTTAAGGCTGCAGGTTTTAGTTGACAGGGTTTGGCCTTGCTGGCTTTGAGGCTTTGATTTCTGTTTGTGTCTCTTTGACAGTTTTTAGAGTTTGAATCTTTTTGGATATGGCTTTGACAGTTCAGGTTAATGGCTTTGGTTAGTTTATGCTGGTAAAACAGGTTGAAGGTTTTTGGCTTTGGCTTGCTTCTGTCTTGCTTCAGCAGGGTTTGGCCTTTTTCTCAGCAGGTTTTGCCTTTGGTTCTTATGCCTGTAAAAACAGGTTAAAGGTTTTGAGACTGGAGGCTTATGCAGGTTTCTTGATGGTTGAGTTTTGTTTTTTGTTAACTGTTTGATATCTCCTGCCTTTTAACTGTGTTAGCAGTCTTTTATCTTCTATGCCTCTAGCCTAAACCTGCAAGCCCAGAACTCTTTTCTCTCTTCTTTCTCTCTCCAGTACACTTCAAAATAATAAACAATGTTTTATGTGTACTTTTCTGAAAGGGCAACACTTGGGAAATGATGAAATGAACAGCTTGCTTGCATACTAATCTTTCTCTGCATATCTTTTCATATCTTCTTTTGACAGCTTTGCTTCCTTGTGACAGTATCTTGTACTTTTGTATCTTTGATATCTTTGACAGTTTGTGGACAGTTTGGAATTTGTGATTCAGTTTGGACTTTGTGGTTAGGCCTAGTTCAGTTTGTTTTGAAATATGCAGTATGTAGTGGTTTGACAATTTTGACTTGTGAATTTCAACTTGTGCATTCCAAATTAGCAAGCAAATATTCATCCCTCTTTGTGAACCGAGAGAAATCCCGTGATTTGCAAAGAGGGCTAACTGATCCCAGTCAGTTGCCCTTAATGATGAACTTTATTTTTATCTGTCTCTTTAATTGTTTATCTGCTTCTAACTTTTCTTCTTTTCTTTTGCAGATAAAAAATGAATGGAGAGGATTTAGCAACAGATGAAGAATTGAAGATTTAGAAAAAATTAGGATAGTCCTTTTTTTTTAGGTTTAAATTACTGTAAAATCATTGTTGTAAACAATTTGTAAACAAAACAATTGTACAAATAATTTAAAAATGAATAAAAAGTTTTTTATCCAATTAATTCTTTTCCTCTTTTTACTTGTTTACTTTACTATTTATAATTCTTTAAATTAAATAATTGAAAATAAATTCCAACTATTTAATCTTAGAATATAAATAATTAAATAAACAAAGCTTCAGCATTTGATCAATTAAACTTGGTGCTTCCAACATCCAGAGCAAAACAAACAGTCAATCACAGCAATTGCCCAAACGTTTTTTCCCTTTACTGACTTTAATCAAACATTGCAAATTCAAACCCAATGCAACCTTTTACTGATTCAGTCAAACAAACGTGAATTCAATCCAAATGCATTCTTTTACTGATTAAGTCAAACAATGCGAATTCAATCCAAATCTCGGAATAACTTGCAAAGCATCGTAGAATTAAATCTTTCTGAGGAACTGCGCACGAAAACCCTAATTCCTGATTAAATGCCAAAGAACATTCGCCTGATCAAAGTTGAACCAAAATCAATCAAAACCCTAAGCAAACTGTGTGAACTGTTCTAGAGCCATGAAAATCAATAAAACCCTAATTGTGTCTGACTGACGAGAAAAGTCTGTTTGATCGATTCTTGAGCTAGTTTGAAAAATCAGGAAACGCCTGAAGCTGTGATTTCTTGTGGAAAAATGCGAGGGCAAATTTTGGGGTACAACAGGTGGCTTCCCGCTATCCTACAACAAAGTAAAATGTAAACAAGTAAGTTACATAATTCGAAAGATAAAATAGGTAAAAGAGTAACAAAATTTACCTAGTTTACTTTGAGTATTTATTTAGATTCCTCAGAGGCATTGGTTGTCGTAGGTTGAGGTTGTGGGTTTGCTTTCGCATACCCAGTAGACGTGGTAGGCTTCACCGTCTTGGTATATTTTCTTTCGATGGCTATAAAGTAAATATTTGGTTAGAATCATTTCGACAAGAGATAAATGTATTCGGAGTATCCAAGGAGTCCTTGGTTTCCACACCTTCACTTTTTGGAGTGTCCATTCTGGCATGTTTTAAATCCAAGTGAAGGAAGCCTTTGAAACTGTGCAAAGTGTGCTTGGTCGCAACCATTCGTTTTTTGAGTTTTAGAGCATCTTGTTTCATGACTTTAAAATCCCCCTTCACGCTTAACCAGTTAGGATAAGGTGGATGCCAAGCCAAAGCGAAGTCAACTATAGGCAATCTGAAGAATTTTGGAGGCTCTAATTGAAAAGCCAAGTCATATCGATCCTCAGGTTTGACACACGAAGGTATTTTCAAACATGGGAGTTTTGCTGTAAACTTTTCCTTTAAAATCAGAGATGCATCTCGAATGGTTCGACCAAGATTAGTGGGATTGTAGACAATTTTAAAGTACTTTTGGAATGCCTGGATCTCCTTGATGTGTTGATGCGTACCTTTCTTCGTCTTGTCCTGCACAGAGGCAAAAGCTTTGGTTATATGATTATTGAAGTCAGTAACACCAAACATATTGGAGACATAATGTTCTCGCCACCAACTTTTAAAGTCTTGAGTACAGAAAGTCGAGGGTTTGAATGGGACAAGATTGAGGTGGAGGAAACCTGTGAACTTGCTTATAATTTTCTTTGCTTCGACAGTTGTGAAATTCATTCCGATATTGACAAATGTCACATTTGTGGTGGTACAATGGTCTAGGAAGGATTTGGCAGAGTCCAAATTATCTTGCGACAAAATTGGGTTGGTAAGTAAGTAAAATATTCTGAGTTTTCTTGGGCATAATTTTGGTAACAAGAAGTCTAGGGATCAGGGAAGCGTCCCAAATCTGGAGGGATTCTGCATGCTGTTCAGTCGAAAGGTCAGTAAGAGGTATTGTGAAGCATTCTGGGCCATGGGTTTTTTGAGCAAATGGTGCCATTAAAGGGGTAAATTTGTGCCTCTTTACAAACATCATCAGGTGCCTGGTGAAGCACTCTTGCAGGTTTTCCCTCCATCATCCGGGGTTAAACGAACTAGTATATTCCCTTCTACAATCCTGCTCTGGATTTCAGGGTCAGATTCATCAATTGGTTTGTATTCGAAAGGGAAGGTTCGAAGGTCGCATTGAGCCACAACTGAAGTAGCCAGTACGGCCCAGCCAGTAAAATATTGGTTTTGGTTTCAAAGTTATTTAATCTTGTGGAATCCTCCCCAAGACTCTCATATAGTCCAGCAAGAATTAGTTCGCTCAAGCAAACATCTCGACCAGCACGGAGTTGGCTGGCGAGGGTCAAAAATCTTCTGGAGGCTTGTAGAGATTTACAGCAAAAGACACATCTAGAAAGCCATAAAGCAAGAAAAGCTATGTGTTCCTGATCACTAACTTCGTATGTTGATACCAAGTAGTGATCAATGTAATTGTTGTAAGTGGGAGAAGCATTGTTGAAGTTGATGGAGTCATCAGCGTCCAAGGTAGGATGGAAAGTCTCTCCTGTGGGTTGAAGACCCGTGATTGCAGCAACATCAAAAAGTGTTGGAGTTAACATTCCACTGGGTAGGTGAAAGGTGTTATAAGTGATGTCCCAGAAATACAGGGAAGCTGTTAACAGTAGCTGACAATATTCAGGACCAAACTTCGATAGATGAATAAAGTCGAAGATTCCCAGGTTTTTCCATGTTTTTGATTTCGCTTTCTCTATCCTAGCTAACCATCCAAGGTACTTCTTGTCCTCTTTTGATGGACCTGATCTAAAGGGTCTCATAACTTCTGTAAAGAAGTCTAGCTTAAAGGAGGGTTCATTTTGTTCTTTACCCTTTTGAGGAGTATTTTTCTAGGGAATTGTTTCGTCTTCTACCCTAGTGTTTTCAACAGATTTTTTACTAACCCTAGGTTTACTAGCTATGGGTCTAGTCAAGTGGTAAGCAGGAAATAATATCTTGAGTTTTGATATATCTGATGCATTGAGTATAGGACCCATATATCCTAAAGTATCAGAAGCAAGAGTGAAGGGAATCATTACCTGAGAAGCGTAGATGGCAATTTGTTCATTCCTCAGAGATGGTGTGAGAATAAACTCTTGATTTCCAATCATGATAGGTGTTGTTATTTTGAGTAAAGGGTTCGAAGAAGCATCATCTTTGTTTTGTTTACTCTTTCCAGAATTTGATTTCTTCTGGGACACCATTGATTGTGTTTTGAAGAAGAAGAAGTTGCAGAAAAGTTTGTTGAGGTTTGGAAGAAGAAGGGAGAACTTTTTGATTTGAAAAAAGTGCAGAAAAGAAAAAGATGAATGGTTTTAATTTATATGAAGGGAGATTGAACCATTTTTGATGGAAAGCAGGAAGTTGGATTATGTATAGTGGGACACATGTAAGGTGATCCTTTGCTTGATGAACGGTTTTTGTAAGTTCCAAGGTTAAGACTATTCATCATAGCTAATGATGAGATTTATAGATACCCATACTGTGATTAGACCTTTGGGAATCAAAATTCATTATGATAATGATGTCATAGTAGTTGAAGAGATTGATAAGTTGTTCAAAAGGTCGAAATTTGAGGAGATTACAAAAAATATGCATTTCTAGTTTCGAAATGAATATTTCTTGGGGGAAATTTGTTGGCTGGAAGTTTCGACTAAGGAAAAGTTGAGCTGAGTCAATGGTCTGAAAATACTTAGAGAAATTATTTGGCTATTTGGTTTGTTGTAAACCATGAATATTCGAATTCGAAATTGATGGATAGTTTATGAAATTCGAATTACGAAATAAGTTATTATTTGAAGACATGGCTTAAAACGTTATACTTCGACCGTGGCAAGATTTCATTGGTTTTGGAGCTCAAGATGGATAGCGAAGAGTTTTTGAATTTTAATGTTCATTCTTATCCAGAAGGACGCGTGGAATCTCCTGGATTGTCGAAGACATGCCAGCGAAAACATGGCATTAGTTTGTTAGAAGACTGTTAGGGTCAAAATTCTATAAATAGTAGCTTTTGTGTTTCAATTCAAGGTGTTCACATCTTTGTAGAAAATACTCAAAATACTCAAAGTACCGGTGTTAGACAAAAGAGTTAACGAGAATGTACGTATGATGCACCATATTTTACAATTCAATATCATGTACATTCAATGAGATTTCTTTACATTATTTACATTCTTTACAATTCCGAGTCTAGACTAGTTTATATTTCATTACCTTCATAAAGAAGTTTCACTTCGACATACAAAGTGATTCCTTTTGTTTAAAAAAGATTATCATTGAAACATACTTTATAAATAATAGAACACAATAGTCCTGAGATCAATCTGACCGATCTCATGAGTAACTGAATCTGTTAAAGGATTTAGAGGATCAGCGATTGTTTATCAAATTCCATGTTAACAGTATCCCTCTATAATTTGTCAACTGTTGGATGCCCATATCAATACGATTGATCTAAGAGTGGTTAAGTAACCTCCCTCTGATAGGAAGGTGTAGCAGACATGCGACATCATCAAGTGTGATCGTCATCTCTCCAACAGTAAAATGGAAAGATGACGTCTCCTTGTGCCATCTCTCGGAAAATTCCCCTGCATGATGTGGCTAATAGTAACGTAACTGGAATAACAAAGTCCGGAAAGTCTGGAGCCAATAATGGCCTCGCTGAACAAATCCTCATTAGGATGATGTAGATATAATATTTGTCGCGTGTGGTTCACGAACTTGATGGACAGTCGTTCCTATAAAGATAAATAGTAATATTAATGTTAATTGTTAACTTATTTGTGCATAAATCATTTAAATGAAAATGTATAATAAAAAATATACCTCTCCATCCCAAACATACCGAGAGGCATGATCATTGTAATAAATCAAGATGGGGGTGTCAGAGGGCCCTCTTGGATACTCTGGTGCATCATGGGTAGCATGTTCCTGAATATTAACCTCCTTGGGTGCCTGAACACCAACCTCCTCGGGTGCCTGAACATCAACCTCCTTGGGTTCCTAATCAACATCCCGAGACGAGTATGCATGAGACAAGACGATTCCTTGGAACAGAAGTGGATGCTCCCACCACTTCCCCCATGGTACCTACCCCGTGTTCGAACCCTAGTAGACTGCCCAGCTCTCTCATGCCGAGCGGAGGCAGTCTGGCTTGGCCTGCCAAGTCTCAATATGTTGTTTGGATTCTCAGCCATTTTCCTAGAAAAAAAATAATCATTACCCAAAGGGAACGAAAAAGTTTTAAAAAATTAAATAAAAAAAACAACTCAGGCATAATTTCTGATGTTCTTATCTGAAAATACTCAGAGGGATTTTTGGATAAGTACATCCGAAAATACATGCGACGCCATTTTCGAAGCTTCAACCTAAATCACCCAAAAACTTCATTTTCACAGCCAAACAACCACATTTTACAAGTTATACTTCAACCTACTGAATTTAAATAATTCTAAATAACCTATTATACACATGTAAAGTAGAATAATGGATTCAGAGAAACTTACTCAAATTCGGAGCTTTGGAGAGTTGTTGATATAAGCTTTGGTTTTTGAAAGTCTTAAGAAATTTCCTTAGATGCTTCAGTAACCTTCTCAAAGAAGTTTCAAAAACAGATAATCTGGGTGTGGACAAAAGAGAGAATGAGGAGTTATGTTCCGAGCCAAAATGTATTTAACACGATTCAAATATGTCTCTCTAAAAAACCCCTGAATTTAAATTATAGGGTTGATTCAGAGATGCACATGCGAAACCCCCTTGATCTTGACAAAAAGGTTGTTTCAGACACGCGTATCTGAATAAGCCCCTCTAAATATGTAATGTGGTGACTTCGGATATGCATATCTGAATTCTAGGGGTATTTTTGAGATTTTGTCAAGGGCCTCTAAGAAGACATAAGGGTGTGTTAAGAAATTCCCTTTGGGAAATGCCTATGCAGAAACTACTGGACTTAATTAGACACTTGAAAATTTTGGGATTTTTATTTGCATCCTTACCGATGTTTATCAATGAAAAATCAATAATGTTTCTAAAATTTATAACTTAAATTTTGAATACACTTAAAATACAATCAATCTTTATTCTTCTAGTATGAATGTTAACTTCCAATTTTTTTATATGCATAATTTGTTTGATTTTGTCTATGTTGTCCCCTGAGTTTGACTTCTTTGATTATGATATGATTTTTCTGGTTTAATTGGTAAAATGTTTTGACAACCAAGAAAGATTGAAACATGATAGAGTGACCAAACATGTATCATTGGTGCCACATCATTTGATCCAGAAGCATCGTCTTCTCGAGTTCACGTGTCTTTGCAATTGTTGAAGTATGTCTTAAAACCTTCGTTGATTAAGAGAAATAAAATATTTTTGGAGATTGCATAAACCACAAAATTGGAAATTTCAAAAAGTATTTTAGAAAGTCAAAAAATTAGAAATCTAGAAAAATCTGATCAGAAAGTGTCGGAGTCACGACCGTGGCTGGCGAAGGTCTGGCGAGTGGTGGCCGTCAGCCAAAATTGGGGCATCAGGCAAGACCGCCGTGGCGGCGGATGGAATCGGGTGACGGTCGGAAGCGGTTATTAACGAATGGTGACGGAGCCGCAGTCACCGATGATAGTTTCTGGCGGGCGACTAGGTGTCACGATGCTCATCGACAATTCTCAGAGGGTGGCAGTGGGTACGTATGGAGGTTTGGGTCTATCCAATTTCAGGATTTTCAAAAAATCAGTAGTTTTATCGATTTGTGTGTTTTGGACTTTTTCAGTTATGTCCATGAATCCATTTTCTAGTAGGTTGTGTTTTGGACTTTGTTAGATGGATTTTAGCTATTATAAATATGTATCTCTTATATTATTTCAGTGTGACAATTTTAGAGCTTTAGAGCAATATGGAGAAATAAGGGTTTAGAAATCAATGGAAACCTTTTAGAATTATCTAGAAGAGTCAGGCAATACTTCTCAATAACTTGGGTTTGAGTAATTCATATATTGAGAGTTGAAGAGGTTGGGAAACATTTGGATAGAAAATAGAGGTTTGTTCTTGAAAGCCTTCAGGATTTGTTTTTGGAAACTCTGGAGGTGAAGACTATTTTCTTATAACTCATTTGTAATCTCTCGTAACAATTTTCTGAATATAGTGAATTGGAGAGTTGCTCTCTCCCCCAGACGTAGATCTTTTGATTGAACTTGGTAAATAACTTTTCGCCTTTTCTCGCCTTATTTTGTAATATTTTTTGCTTATTGATTATTATTATTGAATGTCATTTATTTTGGTTGCTATTGTTATTTGTCCCTACATATCAAAGGATTGATTTGAATTGAACCTTGTCATTTTCACAACAGGAGTCGTCTTCCTGGATGCATGTGTTCCCTGCTACTCCCCCATAAGTCTTATAAGTCTAACTTGTTGAACCTGTTAATGTAACTTCTTTTATACTTTGTATAAATAACTTAAAATATAAGGTTTATTAAAATATGTGAAATTTATAATAATTTTACTTTATAGGAAAGAAACTTATTATTCGGACTTAACATTTGAATTCTTTACTGAGTTACGAAATACACACACTACCATATTTTAAAATATATCTAAGGTTAATCCATGAATTAACCTCTGAGTTCACCCTTCCATCAGTAACAAGATTGACTTTCATATTATTTTTTGCCAAAGTGAATGACTCACTTACAAATTATTTTGGTTTGGTGTGTACAACAGACGTGTGAAAATTAACTTCCATTCTATTCCAATAACATTTTATTTTTTTCAAAAGAGTACCTCTTCACCACTAATGGTGCAACAAGCAAACCCTAAAATGTTTTCCTCTAGCTCAACAAATATATCTTCATTTTTATGTTTTACGTTATTTTTTGCATTTTGTCTTTGTAGAAACTAGTGTCTCTTGTATCTATTTGTTCGTTTTTTTTAATATGCTGACACATAAAGAGTGGATGAAAAAATAGATGTTTATAGTTTTGGAGTAGTTCTACTAGAGCTACTAACCGGTAAAAAACCTGTTGGTGATTTTGGAGAAGGTGTAGATATTATACAATGGTGCAAAAAAGCAACAAATGAAAGAATGGAACAAGTTGTCAATAATATCGATTCAAGGCTATGGTAGTGCCAAAAGAAGAAGCCATGCACATGTTCTTCATTGCAATGTTATGCTTAGAAGAAGACAGTGTTCAAAGACCAACCATGAGAGAAGTTGTTCAGATTCTTTCTGAATTTCCAAGATAATCACAACAAGATCAACAATCTTCTTCTTCCTGTGTTGGAGCATGTCCATGTTCCAATATGTTAAATTTAAAATTTTCTCAAGTCCCACATTGTTAGAATATCTTTTTAGTTGAAAAAAACCATTTAGTCCCACATTTCTCATGTGAGAAATATTAACTACCTTACTTCACTATATAAGGAGTGCACATATTTGATTCCAAATCACACCAAAAACTATTCTATTAGTTTTTCCTTCCTCACTCTCATAACTCAGTGTCTCTTGAATTGTCGAAGCGTCATCTTCTTCCCCTTTCTTCCTACTCATTGAATTTTCCGAGTATTTTCTTGAATTCTCTTTAGAGAATTATGTTAATTTATCCTCATTTGAGTTGAGAAATTTTCAATTTTAATCTTTTGGATTCTCTTTGGAGAATTATTTGAATTTCTCTTTGTTGGAGAAATTATTGTGAGTGGTCAAATGACCATTATTAATTTCTCTTTGGAGAATTATTTGAGTTTCTTTTTGTTTGAGAAATTATTATGACTAGTCTTTGTATCAGATACTACGAGTGGTATTGATACCATATTTGAATGGCCTTGTACCATCAGAGGGTGTATTTCTAGACCGATTATCTATCATGTAAGTAGTAGTCGTACAGTATAAAACTGAGCTGTTTTATCCTAGAGGCGGCGCGGTAGTTCGATTGCTTTGCATAATTTTGAGCAGTGTCGCGAAACGTCTTAAAGAGAGCGACCTAGTCCGCGACTCCACCTGGTAATTTCTTCGGTGACAAATATTTTAAAATCCGAAAACAACAACTTTAAGACGTTTCAAACTGCCATGACTATCGAAGAAATTATTGGTTCTTTTGCGGATATTGTCTTTGAGAAATCGTTCATGTTTGAGAGAAGTCACTTCAAACATTGGCAACAAAAGATGAAATTCTTAACGTTGAAAAAATCTGCTAACGTTCTGATCGATGATATTCTGTTGCTCCTTCTGGATCAATCGAACAAACTAACAGTAGTAAATTTGGAGATTTAGAAGGAACACTTAATAATGTTGATGTTGAATCTGCTGCACAGATTAAAGCAAATGATTTACAGCATAGTAAAGAAATCACCTTATCGAAAGAGAATGGAAATCTCTACAAAATCATATTTTGAGTAGACTCGCAAATGATTTGTATGATAATTACAGTTAATGTGATACTACAAAACAAGATTGAGAGACTCAGAAAAAGAAGTATGACATAGAAGCTGGAGCAAAGAAGTATGTTATTAGCCGCTACTTCAAGTATCAAATGCAAAAATGTAAGGTTGATGGAGGCTCAATGTTACGAACTTCAAAAGATTGCTTAAAAGATCATCACAAAAGGTATATGTTTAAATGAACAATTTCAAATTGGTTTTATTATTGACAAACTACCCCATAGTTTGGTTCTTTAAAAAAACAAAAATGGAATCTTAGAGACAATAACAAAAAGAAAAAGTCTTGGTTGTTTCAAACAACAAAAAGAAATTAGGTGTAGGTTCTGAAGCCATTTGGCAAATGATTAAAGAATCAGAACCTCAATATTGTGAACCGAATTAAGAATGAGAATCCTTATATGATCCCAATAGCTCTAACTAGGAAAAAACCACCACCTAAAAGAAATGACATTGGTTTCCCTTTGTTTTAACTATGGAAAATAAAGTCATATGACTAAGAAATGTAGAAGTAAACTTGAACTTGGTGTTGTCCCTAATGCACATGTCAACCTGACTAATGGGCAATTTATTACTATGGTCATTGAAATCAACATGGTTGATGGATATGTTGGTTGGTGGATAGACACATGCGTCTCTCGTTGTGTCTATTATGATCGTGTTATGTTTAAACATACACAAATACTAAAGATAAGAAAGTGTTGTTAGGAGATGGCCAGACCATGAATGTTGCTGGAATTGTAGGCATGGAGCTAAATTTCACATTAAAAAAGACTTTAATCTTAAGGAATGTTATGCTTGTTCCTAAGATTATAAAGAATATTGTTTCTTGTTTTCTTTTAAATAAGTCAGGGTTTAGTCAGTCTATTGGGGTAGATTTATACGCCATTACGAAGAATGAAGTTTATATGTTTAAAATTTTTGTAAATTTGAAAATGATATAATAAGAATTTGTAGTGATAGATAAACTGTATGATTCTAGTTTGTTAATGAATTTTATACATTGGAATTGTACATGAAACAACTGCACCATACTATCTTGCAATGAATGGTAAAACAGAAAGAAATAATAGTACTCTTACTGAACTTGTTGTTGCAATTATGATGAATTCCGGTGCTACACCTCACTGGTTAGGGGAAATTTTATTGACTATTTGCTATGTCCTGAATAGAGTCCCCAAGTCAAAATGTAATATCTCTCCTTATGAGATATTAAAGAAAAGACAACCAAACTTGTCTTATTTGAGAACTTGGGGTTGTCTGACTTATGTCAGAATTCCGGATCTGAAACAAGTTAAACTCGCTAGTAGAGCATATGAATGTGTTTTCATTCGGTATGCAACAAACAATAAATCATATAGGTTTTATGACCTAAAGAAAAAAGTGATCATAGAATCAAATGATGTTGAATTCTATGAAGATAAATTTCCTTTCAAATTGAGAAATAGTGGGGGCACACAATCGAGTCATATTCCTGTGAAAAGAAGCATAGAAAGCAACAACAATGTAGAAGTAGAACTTCGATGAAGTAAACGGGTAAAAGTTGCTAAAGACTATAGGCCTGATTATGCGGCTTATAATATAGAAGAAGATCCAATGAATCTTCAAGAAGCCTTGTCATCTCTGGATGTTTATTTATGGCAAGAAGCTATCAATGATGCGATAGAATCTCTAGAATCTAACAAGACCTGGCACTTAGTAGACTTGCCTCCTAGTTGCAAACCAATCAGTTGTAAATGAGTTTTGAAAAAGAAACTAAAACCTGATGGAACTATTGATAAATACAAGGTTCTCCTTGTTGTCAAGGGTTTTAGACAAAGAGAAAATATAGATTTCTTCGACACCTTTTCTCCTGTCACTAGAATTACATCTATTATGGTACTTATTTCAATAGCTGCTATTTATAACTTAATAGTACACCAAATTGATGTTAAAACAAATTTTTTAAATGGTGACTTAGAAGAAGAAATCTATATGAAACAACCGGAAGGTTTATGATCTATAGATAAGAAAACAAGGTTTGTAAGTTATATAAGTTTTTGTGTGGGCTAAAACAAGCTCCAAAGTAATGGCATGTAAAGTTTGATAAATTAATGATATCAAATGTGTACAAAGTGAATGAAAGTGACAAATACATTTATTACAAATTTGAGAATTGTATTTGCACTATCATATCTCAATATATAGACGTCTACTCATATTTGGATCAAACATTCATGCCATTAATGATATGAAATCATTGTTGTGCAACAAATTTGATATGAAAGACCTCGAAGAAGTGAGTGTGATTCTTGGTATCAAGATCACAAAATCCGAGCAAGGAATTTCTTTGGATCAATCATAATATGTGAAAAAGATATTAAAGAAATATAATTACTTTGACAGTAAACCTGTGAGCACACCAAATGATCCAAGCGTGAAGTTGTTTAAGAACACTGGTAAAAGTGTTGGACAAACAGAACATGCGAGCATCATTGGAAGTCTTAGGTATTCCATTGATTGTACTAAACCTGAAATTGCATATGTCGTGGGATTGTTGTGCGGGTTTACTAGTAGACCGAGTAATGAACATTGGCAAGCTATTGAGCGAGTCATACGGTACCTTAAAAGGACCATGAATCTCAGTTTACATTATCAGAGATTTCCTATTGTACCTGAAGGATACAATGATACAAATTGGAATACCTTATCAGATGATTCCAAAGAAACTAGTGGCTATGTATTCAACATAGCTAGAGGAGTTGTATCTTGGAAATCAAAGAAACATACTATCCTGAGAATATAGCATTATCGACTCCTAGTGAAGAAGCAAGTTGGTTAAGATGCTTTCTAACTGAGATTCCCTTATGGGAAAAACATATGTCAGTTGTGTTGATCCACTGTGATAGTACCGCGACTATTGCAAAAATTGAGAACCGTTATTATAATGGTAAAAGACGTCAAATAAGAAGAAAGCACAACACTGTTAGAGATTGTATCTCTAAAAGAGCTGTAAGAGTAGATCATGTACGCACTGATGAAAATTTAACAGATCCTTTGACGAAATGATTAGCTAGAGAGAAAGTCTATAATACATCATATAAGATGAGACTAATGCCTATAGGAAAATGAGTTGCTCATGATGGTAACCCGACCTAAATGACTGGAGATCCCAAGAAATAGGTTCAATGGGTAATAACAAGTTATGAGTAATATGAGATGATCATGCAAGTAAAGCATGAATCCTGAAGTAATAAGAGGATGAGATGATAGAAACTCTTAACGAGATTTATACTTTGTATGAGGGAGTACCTAGAATACAAGAGTACTCTTGATAGACTCACCTATGTGATTGTGGAACTTAGGCCGGTTCCTATGGAATTTCGAGGCAGAATTCCTAGAGTCTTCATTAAAGTGGGATACACGTGCAGGACCATTAAAGAACGGGCTATTAGAATACACCTTAAGAAAAGGTTGTGTGCGAGTTTGATGTATGAGATAGAATTCAAGACATTTGTGTAGCTCTTGTAGAATTGGAACCCTACTTGCTATGCAAAGGTTCAAGTCGTAAACACCTTTGTTTATGCACAATCTTAGAAACGTTTGACGTTACTTCTAAAATCAATTTTTTAAATTCATAAGGGTATTGTTGGAACATGTCCATGTTCCAATATGTTTAAAAATTTCTCAAGTCCCACATCGTTAGAATATCTTTTTGGTTGAAGAAAACCATTTAGTCCCACATTGCTCATGTGAGAAATATTAACTACCTTACTTCACTATATAAGGAGTGCACATATTTGATTCCGAATCACACCAAAAACTATTCTATTAGTTTTTCCTTCCACACTCTCATAACTCCGCGTCTCTCGAATTGTCGAAGTGCCATCTTCTTCTCCTTTCTTCCTACTCGTTGAATTTTCCGAGTATTTTCTTGAATTCTCTTTAGAGAATTGTGTTAATTTCTCCTCATTTGAGTTGAGAAATTTTCAAGTTTAATCTTTTGGATTCTCTTTGGAGAATTATTTGAATGTCTCTTTGTTGGAGAAATTATTATGAGTGGTCAAATGACCATTATTAATTTCTCTTTGGAGAATTATTTGAGTTTCTTTTTATTTGAGAAATTATTATGACTGGTCTTTGTACCAGATACTATGAGTGATGTTGATATCATATTTGAATGGTGTTGTACCATCAGAGGGTGTATTTCTAGACCGATTATCTATCATACAAGTAGTAATCGTACAGTATAGAACTAGGCTGTTTTATCTTGGAGGCGGCGTGATAGTTCGACTGCTTTGCATAATTTTGAGCAGTGTCGTGAAACGTCTTAAAGAGAGATACCTAGTCCGCGACTCAACCTAATAATTTTTCGGTGGCAAATATTTTAAAATCTGAAAACAACATCATGTTCTTCTAGTTTTAATCCACCAAACAAAAAGTTAATTCAGAATCATAAATTACCTTGTTCTCCTACTTTTAAACATGATCTTTTGGTTTAATTTAATTGAAATCAGTTTCTTTTTTCTCTTTTTGAAGTAAATTTTAATATTCATATATATATATATATATATATATATATATATATATATATATATATATATATATATATATATATATATATATATATATATTGTTTAGAATAGCGAGATTTGATAAATATAGGAGTGTGCGAATGAATAATTACTAAGGAGTGTTCTAGATAGATAGTTAGGTTGATGAAGCTCAAAATAATAGTGGGTTCATGAACCCTAGCTCTTCACTTTTATTTATTTTGTCTATGTACAATATAATATATACATGCTAAAGTTGATCATCCTATAAATGTTTTACTTCTTAATTATCCTTTAAAATAAAATGTTACATGCTTTATATTGAGATAATTAAAATAATTTTTAAATATAAATCAAATATCTTTTAGGTGTAAATTAATATCTCAAATCAAAGAGTACCACAATAAATAACATTTAGAAAGTAAAATCTAAGACAAAAATTGCTCCATCAAAATATTTAAAAATGAATACTAAAAACAAAACAAAAAATTAAGTTACAAACTATTTCATAATTCAAAAAATTTGAAGAGCATCCAGTGTCATGATAGGGTGTGACACTGTGTAGAACCTTGTCATGTATTCCTCTTCAAATTTTCCAATTGTTGGATGCCTGCATCATTACGATTGGTCTAAGAGTGGTTAGGTAACCTCACTATGATAAGGTGTAGCAGGCATGCGACATCATCAAGTGTGATCATCATCTCTCCAATAGGAAAGTGGAAAGATGATGTCTCCTTGTGCCATCTCTCGACAAATTCTCTCTGCATGATATGGCTAATAGTAACGTAACTGGAATAACAAAGTCCAGCAAGTTCAGAGCCAATAATGGCCTCCCTGAATCAATCCTCATTAGGATGATGTAGATCAAATATTTTCCGTGCGTAGTTAACAGACTTTATAGGAAGTCGTTCTTGTAAAGATAAATATTAATATCAATGTTAGTTGTTAACTTATTTGTGCATAAGTCATTTAAATGAAAATATGTAATAAAAAATATATTTCTTCATCCCAAACATGCCGAGCGTCATGATCATTGTAATAGATAAAGTCTATGTGCATCTCTGAATTAACCCCTTGAACTTATATTATGGGGTTAATTCAGAGATGCACATGCAAAATCCCCCTGATCTTGACAAAAAGTTTGTTTCGGACATGCGTATCCAAATAAGCCCCTGTAAATATGTAATGTGGTGCGTTTGGATATGCATATCCAAATTCTGGGGGTATTTTTGAGTTTTCGTCAAGGGAATCTAAGAAGACATAAGGGTGTGTTAAGAATTCCCCTTTGGAAAAAGGCCTATGCAGAAACTACTGGACTTAATTAGACACTTGAAAATTTTGGGATTGCTATTTGTATCCTTACCGGTGTTTATCAATGAAAAATCAATAATGTTTCTAAAATTTCGAACACACTTAAAATGCAATCAACCTTTGTTCTTCTAGTATGAATGCTAACTTTTGATTTTTTTATATATGTATGATACCGTGGGAGAACTGACTTGGGTGCTTGCGTTTTATCACAAATGTTGCAAATAGCAAGAGTCTCCACCGACTTTTCTTTTATCCAATAAAGGAAATGGTGAAAAGAACAGGAAAGACCTTTTGATAATTTTCTTTAGTTCGGGGGGTGGGTTATGAAAAGGGAAGGTGTTAAAACCATTTTCATTTGTAGTTATCTACGGGCTCTTAATTGCTTGATCACTTTAAAATGCTTTGTGTTTGTGTAAGTTTAAAAATATTTTGAAAATGCCTAAGTTTGGCAAACTTTATAATGATTCTCGTATTGTTGAGAATGTATACAAAGTGTTGGTTTTGAAAATATTTATTTAAGGGGAATGTTTGGAAAGATGTTTGAAAATGCCAAGGTAAGACGAAAGTGTGAAGTGTGGAAATGATTTTGTTTGTGAGCAAGAAATTACGAGCAATCTACTTACTCAAAAGTCTGTTTTTTTTCTCCTCCTTTAGATAGTGCTTGTCTACCATTAGTTAGTAGGAAGTCATATCATTGAATGTGAGGGACAGATGTGGGTCACCGTATAGTCATAGAAGACAACTTGTAAGATGTTTTAGCAATTGTCATAATGGGCTAAAATCATTTACTGAAGGAAACATTTGAAGGGTCATCGAGGGACTACGATCTTTTAATCGAGGGTCTTTTGCTAAAGCATCTCACGTTCGAGGGACATGACTGTTTATATTTGAGGCAACAAGTGTGGGTTACCCTAGAGGTGTAAGTGTGTAAAGTGTATTGTTTTCAAGTATATTTTTCGTGGATTAGGGTTGTCTAATATTGATTTTAAGTCTTTCTATATAAACCCTAATTACTAACAATAATATGGAAAGCGATAAATTGCGGAATTTAAATGTCCTACGCTATTACGATACTTTTAGGGATGGGGGATACAAATTCACAAATGGGGGTGACAAGTAAAATAAATCCTAATTACTATTACAAGACTTTTAAAATTACATAAATTATAATGCGAAATAGTAAAATGTATAAAAATGTCATGATAAAGAAAAGAAAATTGTTTTTTATGAAAAAAGTTTTATAGTTAACCTAATTAATCTAATTAATTTACAAGAGAAGTTAATTAAGTATTCAACAAAAAAAAAACTAAAATCTTAGTTGATTAAACCATAAGTCTAATTTAATTGAAAAGAAAATCAAGAAGAGAATTAAATAAACTTAAGTCTAATTTGATTTTACTTCTAAAAGAAATGAATTTGTTAAGAAAATATTTTTAGGTCTTTTTGTTTAAAGGAAATAAAGTAAAAAAATAAAATGATAATTAGAAAGTTTTAGTTTATTTATTTAAGAAAATATGTTTATGTATATTTTTTTATTAAATAAAAATAAATAAATAAATAAATAAAGAGAAAATAAAAAGAAAATAAAAATAAAAATGAAATTGGGTCAGGGTTTAAAGAGTAACAGGGGTGTTAAAAAGCATTTTGTCTTAGGTCCAAAACAACATTTTTGTTTGAAGTTAGAAAAAAAAAGGAATAATGGGTCAGTGTTGTGAGATAGTAAGGGAGGGGGTGAGTTGAATGAGAAGAGAGTTAGGCCCAAGATTTGAGGCCCAGGAGCTGCAAAAACAACCAAAATTAGATAAAAATAAAAAAACACAAAAGGGTATCACTGGGGCTTGAACCCAAGTCCCTATAGATCAATGCCTTATACACGTGCGCTCTGCCACTGGGGTGGCTTTTACATCCGGTATTAGAACAAAAACCATTAAATTTAAAATAAACCAAGTTCTGAACATGTCATCTTCTTCTTCCTTGCGCCAGAAGCCATTATTACATATTTGAATTTTGTAACTTCTTCATTTCTCAACCATTTGCAATAATGTAAATATGAAAGTTGTTTGAAATTTAACCACGATTTCAACCATATGAATCATTTAAGCTAACACTCAAAGATGAATATGAATTTTATCTGGTACCAAATAAAACCTATTTTTTCCAGAAAATTCAAACTTAAAATTCACATCACTCAGGCAATATAAATGAAATCTAAAGGCATGGTTAGCTTCAGGGCCATGATGTCTACATTTTATCTTTTAAAATTAAAGGCAAATGATGCATGTATAAGGATTTGAAAGTTCAGAAAAATTACCTTGAAAATGGAAATTGTGTCTTGAGTTTGAGTACTCCTGGAAGTGTGGTGATGATCTAGATAGCTTCACTGAACCTCCAGGAAGCTAATGCAATACTTACTTTATGCTGAAAGTGCCTAGAATATTCTGGAGAAGTCAATGTGCAAGTAACTGTTTTTGAAAATGGAGGATGATGTAAATGGTGTTACATAAGTGATTCAGGCATTTGGATTACTCTTATATATGGTATAGATGATGTTTGAATTCTTAGAATGGAAAACGCATGAGGGAATTATGAGATGGGTGTTCAAAGTCAGAAATAACAAGTTTTAGAGCTTTTGTTGCAATTTTTGGTTTAAGGGAGTTTGAGGGAGCTTCAAGGCTTGTGTCCTTGTCCTTGGCTTGTAAAATAGTGCCTCTATTTATAGGGAAATGTTTGGATACTTGAAGTGATCAGAATCACAAGATCACATGTTATGGTTTTTGACTTGTTTTTTAAGCAACCTTGACAACATTGTTCCAATGCATAGTACAAGGATATCTAAAGTGGTTAGGCACTTTAAACATGTTTCTTCTAGATTTTGTGTTGAGTGTGTGTAGAGGGAGAAAGTGCAAAGCTCAAGAAGAGTGGACTTTGTGATTAAAGCAACTTTTCCAAAATGGCAATATTACCTTTGTGTCAAAAATGGATTAATCACTTGGACAATGACTCAAATGCTTGGACAATGGCTTAATCCATTGTGTAAGCATTTAATTATTGAGTGATTTGCAAGTTTGAAGCCTGCAAAGTGAGATTTATGCAGCATTGCTTCAGATTTGGTTATGTGTCCTTCATGAAAATGACGTGTAATTTAATAATGGATTCCCAACTTCTTCTCTTCGATTCTCTTAGCTCAAGCATGATCTCTTAAAGTTCTTGGACATTTTGGAAATCTTGAAACATTTTCTATAACCTTCATGTTGACCACTTTGGCTAAATCAAATTGGAGCTAGGTGAAAAATTGCTAAGAAGTTGGGAGAAAAAATCTGCCTAACTTGCCAAAGTTTGCCTAAACAAAGGCGCTTTTCAAAAATACTTTTAAAATCCACCACAAACACATTTCAAACAAAGAAATTTCAAAAGTGATCTAGCAAGCAACTAAGAGCCCATAGATAACTATGGATGAAAAGGGTTCTAATACCTTCCCTTTTCATAACCTACCCCCAAACTCAAGAAAATATCTTAAAGGTCTTTCCTGTTCTTTTCACCCTTTCCTTATTGGATAAAAGAAAAGTCGATGGCGACTCTTACTATCCACAACAATTGCAATAAAAATGCAAAACACCCAAGTTAGTTCTCCCACCGTATTACACATGTATTTCTCATTCTTCATCCCTTGTATTTTATTCTTTCAAAATCTTTTCTCCATCTTTCTTAATCCTAACTCATCATGTCTTCAAAAACTTTATGCGGTAATGAGGATTGTTCTGGTCTGACCCAATGCCTAGGCATGGCCCAATACACTTATACATCCAAGATGGCCCAATAACTTTGGCCCAATCAATTGGAACAGGTAAAGGACACCTTTTCCCTTCTTCCCCTCAACCAGGGACAAGTGGTCGGTTGACCTCCAGGACCAACGAGACCACCCCTGCCCTCAGTCGCACCTCTACCCACGTCAGCAACTACTTCTCATTCTGCCCACCACGTGCAGAGCAATTATCCAAGAACTACCATAATACGCTTTCCCGTGACCACACCTCTGCCCCTCACCCGAAGAGTCGTGGTTGGTTGACCCCCAAGATCAACAAGACCACCTCTACCCGCTCAAATAGGCTAGTCCTCTCCTTTCCAGACACACGAGGACAACCACCTAGGAACATTCAAAATCATCTTTTCCCATGAGCATCAGAGTGCCTTGCAAGTACACCCCATCCTCCTCATTTCCAGCATTGAAGTTGAAGTCTCTAGCCCACTTCAGGTTCTGATCAACCAGTAAGATCAATGGCACCGTCTGTGGGAAACATGCTCTCCCCATCATTCTTTCCCTGGAAACCAAAGATCAAAGCACATATTCAAGATTCTGATCATGGCTAGTCATGATGACGATAATGCTCACAAACCTATCATTTCCCATGTCCGTAAGACATATGACTGTAGCGGGATGCCCTTTCTTGAAGATGTCATCCCATTGAGGAATGCTCGCACATCCTCTTCATCCTTTGATGAGACTAAAGATGTCGACATAGAAGCTCACAAGATCAAGAAGGCTCAAGAAGGAGAACCAAAGAACACGCAAGAAATCCCTTATATGACCAATGTTGACCCTATTATGGATGCCCTGCTCACAACTCTCAACCAGACTAACTCCCTAATCTGCCAACAAAATGAGATATTTGGGGCGTTGAAAAATGCTCATCGATCAAAGTCTCTCTCTCCCCCCCCCCCCCCCCCCCCACAGAGGTACCAATGACAAAGATCACACAACTTGTCTCCCCGATGACATCTGGGCTGGAGAGACGAGGATTACCCTCGCGGTCCATTGTCTCGGGCTATCATAGATGCTCCCCTCCCCATGGGGCTTGAGAAGCCACTAAATCTGAGAATGTATGATGGGACAACTGATCCTGACGAGCACATCGGTAACATTGATGCCCTGCTCGAATACTGTGGTGGCGTGGGTGCCATCAAATGCATACTATTTCCAATAACTTTGAGAAAATGGGGAATGTCTTGGTACAAAAGCCTCCCCAATGAATCCATCACCTCATGGAAGCAATTGGAGAAGATGTTCTCAAGGAACTTCACTGCCTCTCGCCGTCATCCTAATATAGAGGCCTTGCTAGAAGCGATCATACAAGGAAAAAAAAGAATCTCTCCGAGCATACATCGAGAGGTTCAACAAAGAAGCCGTTCAGGTCTCCGCGACTGACGATATGAAAAAGTACTTGCTCGAGAGAGGGTTTTTCCCCCGTAGATATTTTTCTAAAGTAGTTAGCATATAAACACCAGCCACACTAGACGCCCTCCTTCTCAAAGCCGATGCGTACATCCATTACGAGGAGAAAGTGACCGCCAACAGTGCTAGGCATCACAACAGAAATAACCTCACAAGCCTCCCCGATGAGCAGAGCGCATAAACAAACCATTACTGCGAACACAACAACAAAGTAGGCATACGTTCTCCACGAAAACACTAGCCGAGCAGACATACGTTTCCCGCAAACACACCAACCTAGAAGGTATATGTTCTCCACGAACACACCAACCGAGCAGGTAGATGTTCTCCACGAACACAATAGTTGAGAAGGCATACGTTCCCCACGAACACACTTTCCTAGAAAGCATATGTTCCCCACAAATACACCAGTCGAGAAGGAATACATTCCCCACAAACACACCATCCTAGCAGGCATACGTTAACCATGAACACACCAGCCTAGCAGATACACATTCCCCGTGAACGCAACACCCGAGTAGACATCCTGTCAAAGCTCGCGAGCACAAAAAATAAAGGTGGAACATGTTCGTCATCCAAGAGATACTATCGCATCTGAGCAAAAACGGAAATGGGGTATACTATCTCAGAAACCTACACGGGGAAGAACTTGCTCGACCATGAAACGCTGAATATCTGAAACAATATTACAGTTAAGGCCACAAACAGTCGGCATGCTCTGTCAGACGACGAGCACAGTACATCGACCACAAATGTGTGCCCAGGTACAAGCAGTGCATTCTAAAATTAAAGTAAGACATGCCTCTAATCTTGAACGAGCATATCCTATGTCCGACAGGGGACCCTCGACCGAGCCCCACCGTCGCAACTGTACCACGATGGTAGAACACCCAACTCATGATGGGCAGTTCACGTCAGAGAACTCAGGTCACAAACAGGGCCTGAGTTCCTACCCTTTCCCGGAAAACAACCCTGGATGTTTGACTAGTTCCCCTCACTGTCGAACTCCGATATTGTCGAGAAAACCCCAAACACTTATCAAAATTTATTTAAAAAGCAGCCAAGATAACGACATTCATAACAAGCAACGCTTAAACACTTGGCAGAAGTGGTAAAATAGACGTCCCAAGCGGACGAGCATACTAACATGCATAAACCTAATAAATAACAATATATTAGGTATGAGCATGTCGTTGTAAAGACCGCGAAATGTCCCTGTCGCGAACACTAAGCATCTACAATTCGCTTTCCTTCTCAGTGCACAAGTTGACTCTAAGTCATCACTCATATGCTCAGAAACAACGACTTGAGGGGCTTCTGTTCTGGTCTGGCCCAATGCTTAGTCATGGCCCAATCCATTTCTACATCCAAGATTCCCCAATAGTTTTGACCCAATCAATTAGGACATGTAAAGGACACCTTTTCTCTTCTGCCCCTCAGCCGGAGACATGTGGTCAATTTACCCCCAGGACCAACGAGACCACCTCTACCCTTAACTGCACCTCTGCCCGCGTCAGCAACTACTTCTCATGTTGCCCTCCACACGTGGAACAATCATCTAGGAACTACCATAACATACTTTCCAGTGACCACGCCTCTGCCTCTCACCCAAGGAGCCGTGGTTGGTTGACCCTCATGATCAATGAGACCACCCTTTCTCACTCAAATAGGCTAGTCCTTGCCCTGTCAGCCACACGAGCATAGCCACCCAGGCACGGTCAGAATCATCTTTGCCCATGAGCACCTCTCTGCTCGTCTTAACGGCTAATTTAGAGCATCTCCGCCTGGTATGACCAATTCCTGGAAGTTACCTATTTTTTAGGAACCTGATATCCAGGCCCAAAAATAGGGACTAATGCCCAAGAGCTGAGGGCACTATGTAAACCCTCACACTTGTGAGGGTCAGGTATCCAATATTCATCACTAAAACCCTAAACTCTCTCTTGTATCTTTTTGCACTCTTAATTACTTGAGCATCAAAGTGCCTTGCAGGTACACCCCTCCTCATCATTTCTAATATTGAAGTTGAAGTCTCTGGCCCACTTCAGGTTCTGATCAACCGGTAAGATCAAGAATCTCCTAGAGATCATTAATGAAAAATGTTCTAACTTTCCCCAATTAAGGGATGCTGATTTAAACATAACCCTAAGCATGCAGATACAGGGTTGGTCTGGGTACTTTGCAATGTTGCACGGACCCGTTTATCTAAACCTTGCAAGGATTTTTGGAAATATGCTTCTATGAGCGATGATGGTTGTTTTATTTTCTCTAGTGTCTTTGGTGCTCCCATCATCATCACTCCGTCCTTTAATAATGAGGCTATCAGATATGTTGAAAATGGCAACATTGTGGATCCATTTCACTTCAAGTACACCTTTATGGAAAAACGGATCACCCTATATCACACTACCTCGTGCAAATATGAACCCACCAAGAGGAATGAACAAGAACACTATAGCCTATGATGACAAAATTTTCGCCAAAGAGGATTTCTACATAAATCCGGACTAGATTATTTTGAACTGTTTGCGCCTGTAGCTAGACATGATGTAAGAACAATATTTGGTTCTGCATCTGGCCTTGAGTTTTGATGATAACATTACATGAATGATTAGATAACAATTTAGTACCCTAATGGTTTGTTTAGTGTGTAGCTTTTGCTGAGAGGTTCTGACTCTTAAGAATTGATGTGTGACATCATTAGATTATGGACTCAACACACTGCAGAATACAAGATTGTGTTTCATGGATTAGAATGCATCTTAAAGAAACAATTTTGTAAGAACTTTATTTTTATTGCTTATAATTGTTACTCTGTTATGGAGCTTCTAATATCTTTTAAAGTTCTGAAGTTTCCAAGTTATCTTTCCCAAGTTCTTAAAATTCTAAAGACAAGGTTCTACTGAACGAGTTCTGATGATTCTGAAGACCAACGGTTCTCTATACCAACTTTTGAAGACTCTAAAGATAAGGTTTTGTTGAACAAAGTTCCGAACACTCTGAAGAAAAGGTTGATCCTTCTACGGACGCTTCAACCATTATACATCTAGATGTCTATTAAGATTAGAAGATAAGATCAAAAGGTTTCACGTGAGTAGTAGTACAAAATACAACATCACCTTAACTCCACTACGCTGGTTTTGTGGCAAAAGGATAATACTTCTGTACTAGGTTGTGTACCACTCTCTCACTAATCGTTGCAAGAAGACAACTAGAATTTTGGTATTTCTATTCTACCCTCCAACGTATTTATTTTTAGCTATAAAAGGAAGACTTGGAAGAATTGGAAATATTAAATAACTTTGAAGAAACTCACGCTTATTCAAGTTGCTAAAACACTGCCAAAATAACTCTGATTTTTGTAAAGCAAGGAGTTATTGCTCATTAACTTGCTAACAAGGAAATTTTCTTTGTTAAGTGACTTAACACTTTTGTGTTATTATTTATACTTCAATCTTGTGTAATCTGCTTGTAAGAAGCAATCTCGTAAATACAAAATTTGTATTCGATTGTAAGTTGATTGCTCCTTGAGTGACTAAGGTGTTAGTCTGTAGACTCAAGAAGACAAAAGACATTTGGTATTTGTGGTTGGTTCTTTGAGTGATTAAGTGTTAGTCTATAGACTCAAGAAAACATAGACAATTGGTATTTGTTGTTTGCAATAGTGATAGTTAATCTTGTTGCGGTTCTGTAATCAATTTGGTTATATTGGATTAAGTCCTAATAGATAAGGCAAAATCACCTTAGCAGGTGGGTTGGATTAACTTCGTTATCAGTGAACCAGGATAAAAATAATTATGTTCATTTATTTTTATTATTCTATTAAGAGTTTGTGTTTGAGTTTGGAAAAAGTTTATTTTGAGAAACCCAATTAAATCCCCCCCTTTCTTGTCTTACTTACACCTTCACATGAGACAATCAAATTGGTGATTTATATAGCTGCAAATAAGAATTGGACTTTGATAAATCTGGATGTAAAATCTGTATTTCTGAAGGGTCCATTACAAGAAGAGGTATACGTATCACAACCTTATGGATTTGTGAAAAAAATCAGGAAGAGATGGTGTACAGATTATATAAACTGTTGTTTGGACTGAAACAAGCCCCTAGAACTTGGAATCTGAAAATTGATTCATTTTTCAAGAAGCAGGGATTTCAAAAGTGTGATGTGGAGTATGAATTTTATGTGTAGCATACTTTTGGTGGAAAAATAATTATGGTGTGTCTCTATGTTGATGGTATATTGCTAACATGGAGCTGTCCCGAAGAGATAGTCAAGTTCAAGAAGGCGTTGATGAATGAGTTTGAGAGTACTGATATGGGAAATATGATATATTTTCTAGGGATGAAAATTATGTACTCTGAGAGGGTATCATTTTACATCAATTGAAGTATGAACTTGAACTTCTGAAGAGGTTTGAGCTAATCAATTGCAAGACTGCAATCGCACCTGTTGAGACGAATCACTAGCTGGATTCAAATGTTAAGGGTGATGATGTAGATGCTACAAATTTCAAATAGTTGGTTGGCTCATTGAAATATATGTGCAACACCAGACCTGCTATTTGTTATGTTGTTGGAATAGTGAGTAGGTTTATGAATAAACGGAAATGGTCACATTACCAAGTTGCTTTCTAGATTCTGAGACTCTGATTGGTGTGGAGACAAAATTGACAAAAGAAGTACTTCTGAATATTTTTTCAAATATCTAGGAAGTCACATGTCTTGGTGTTCCAAGAAGTAACATGAGGTTGTGTTGTTAACTTATGAAGCTGAATACATTGCAAGTGTCTTGGTTGTGTGTCAAGCAGTTTGGCTGATGGATTTATTGCATGATCTGATGATCAAGGTGAGAAAACATGTGAAGTTGATGATTGACAACAAAAAACCTTGCCAAGAACCTGGTGTTACATGGGAGAAGCAAGCACATTGACACAAAGTTCCATTTTTTTTAGAAGTCAAGTCCATAATGGAGTGTTAGAAGTTGTGCACTGTAGCACCTATAAACAACTTGCAGATGTTCTGACAAAGACTGTCAAGTTGAACACTTTATCTGTTTGAGAAATAGAATTGGTGTTGTAGAATTTAGTTAGCTGAATACGAATTAAGGGATTGTGTTAGAAGTAATTCATATTCAGAAGTATTTGTGTTAGTCAGAAGAAGCGACTTCTGAGGTTGCGTCTCAAAAATATGTTTAACTTCTGGGATCTTAGTTTGTTTGGTTAACTTAGTTATTAAGTTTACTTTTGCTAGTGCATACGTGACAATTTATTTTGTGTATATAAACAACTTTGTAACTAGGATTTTAACAAGAATTTAATATATAATTTCTTCCTCAACAAGTTTGTTGTAGCCGTCTTTCTCTCTATTTTCTTTCTCTCCCATCTTTATCTTGTGCACCAACAATTTTGAGGTGTTTGATATTTTAAAAGTAGAATTAATTTTATTTGAAATTAAAATTTATAGCTTTTGTTTTTAAATTTAATTTTGAATGATTTTTACATTAAAATTTATTGTTCTACTCACTTTTACATAAATATATTCAAACATAGATCAATTTTATTAAACTTAATTCTATTAAACTTATCCAAAAACTCAATTATATTATAATCACTTTTGTTCCGCCAATCCAAACACTTCATAAATATCTTACAAATAATAAAGAGACAAATTGCACCACGATATTGACACCAATACTACACAAAGCAACAAGCGCAAGTCCTAATCCTCAAAAGAACTAAGAGAACACAACCAAAATGCACATATAAATATAATCTTGACCATTTGTGTACAAATCCTCTTTAATTCATGTGGTTTCATTTATGTCATAGAGGACGTTTATTTTGTGGATTGAAAATTTATTTTTAGAAATGTAGGTTGGAATACTTTTTATTTCCATGTTTGTATCAAGTTTTATTATATTATATCCAAAAAAAAATTATTTTGAGAAATTTATTTTACACATGATTTTGTCATTTTTTATTCTTATATTATAGGGTGAGAATCTTACACTCTCATTATCACTTGTAACATCTCACTCCTATATATTTTAAATTATTTATTTTATATTTTATATTTTATATTTTATATTTTAAGTTAAGTATATTTTGTAAATATTTAGAAAAAATTAATTGTTTTCACCAAATACATAAAAGGAAATAAAATTCCCAAAAATAATATTTTTAGAAATAGTATTCTCAAAATTATACTTTTAATAATGTACCCATACTTAATTTTTGGAATCAAATCAAACAATCAATTACGAAAAAATTATACCCATTTGACAATATTTTTATTTAAAATTTATTTCAGTCTTTTTTAATTAGTTTTAGTACTTTATTTTTTGAAGTGCTCATGTCCCTAAGTCAGTCAAATAATATAAATATATATATATATATATATATATATATATATATATATATATATATATATATATATATATATATATATATATATATATATATATATATATATATATATATTTACAAGTTGTAAATTGTTGACAAATTGATTCCCCCACTCCAAGACATTACAGAGCTGAGTTGACTAGTGCTATGCGGGAATAAGCTAACCAAATATTTAATTCAATTGTTTAACAAGATTAAAATTATAATGTATGAACGATATTAAAATTATAATATAAGGTATTAGAACATTTAGTAAATATTCTCTTTGTTATTTATTATAAATTGATTTGCGCTAAATTATAAATCATTTTAGAATATCAGTCAATTATTAAATATTTTTATATTTTAAGTATTTATTATTATCATTCATTTCAATTCTAAATTTCTCTTTTATATAATTAATGAAAAATACTTTTGAACTATTCTTCATAATTTCTCTTTTTACTACAATAATAAATTAATTTTTTTAATGCACGTGAAAAATCTAAAATGACTTATAAATAATTTTGATAAAGTATATTTAATATTTAATATATAAATTCATTTGTATTTACTTGACTAATTCATCTTATTAATTGAGAGATTGCTTTTATAATTTAGTAATGTCTTATAATCAAGTTGCTTTTGTATATATACATGATTAAGTAATATACATGCACGGAAAATATTCTCTTACATGATGTATGGTTTTATTTTTATTTTGGCCTTTGAGAGGATAGTTCACCAAATAGATATTAAAGGCCACTGGCGGGGGTGAGTTGCCACACGAAGCCTTAGGTCGCACAAAGTTTTCCCTATGACTCTAGGCGATGGACAATACTCGCCCGACATGGAAACCTAGTGGCTTAATTGAGTTTACACCATCCAAATCAGCTCCATTTACGCAGAGAACGTGGTCAGTGACGTGTCCCAAATGCCAATTGACTTAGGATTAGTTACAAGGTGAAAACCGCTCTCCCCAAGATCCTAGGGAACCAAGTCCTCCAATGTCCTTGTTCTTTGGTCATGAAGGTATGGAAAGCCACTATTTGACTCTCCAGCCTAGACCTAAAAAGCCCTTATAAATATCTCATTGCCAAAATGATAGAGGAATCTCTAATTTTTCATAAAAAATCACTCACACGAAGCTTCTCACATCTCTAGGTGAGCAAACCCTACATGTTGTTCAAATATCCTAAACACATAAAACATCCCTACAAACACATGACTATCTCATTCTATTTTTTAGCACGTACACATGGTATCAAAAAGCTTTATTTTTTTAACTCTAGCTCTTTACTTTTTTTTGTCGAGAATCTCTTTTTCTTCTTTCCCTTTACCTCATGGATAAATCTGACCCCCCCTCTCTAATTGCTTTCTCACAACCAAAATCATCTCTAGCCCTTACTCAAATTCATACTCATGTCACTCATCATGCCTTCATTATCCCTAACATCACCAACTTCATCAAATTAGGCTAGATGTGGAAACAAGTCAATATAATACATTGTCGTAACTCTTTAATATCCATGCCAGAACTTACCAGGTCATTTACCATATCATTTCTTGATGTATGGATGATACGACTAACTAATCTCTCTTAAAGAAATGAATCCTAAACTTTGGTTGCGTGTAGATGCAGTTGTCTTACAATAGATCTACGAAACTATATCTAGTGGGTTGCTTAACACAATCACTAAGCATGATTCAACGATTGAATTTACTTAGAACCAATTAATTGATTTTTTTTACAACAAGAATTCAAGGAAACTCTATCTGAAATTTTCACGAGTGCAGATGGAACGATTCTCTAATGCTTCATCATATTGTCAACATTTGAAATCTCTTTTTGATCATCTATCTAATGTTAGTGTTGATGTATCAAACGAGTGATTGGTACTCCAACTTATTTCTAGAATGATTGATTTTAAGCCATCGTCGAATCACAAATTTGACATGAAGATATACTTTTGTCTTTCTATAAAATCCCTTTAATGATCGCTTTGGAGGAAATGACAAGAGCAAATAAGACAGCAACCATCACATGGAATTTTTTGTTTCCCGCATCTTAAGATGGTAAATTTGTTGGCAATTCCTCTCTTTATAAAAATCATAACAACATAAATCACGGTAACAACCATTGTGCCTATAATAATGCATCATCCAACCACGTTAGAGGCAACAATCATAGTGGTCTTGGTAAAGAGTTAGGCAAAGGTTACGGCGACCGATCACAATATCAGTAGTAGCCATCATTTTTGTCCCAACAACAACGATGAGTTTTTCCACCATAGACTACACCGTGGAAAATTTGGGCCACTCCACCATGTCTGTACCCAACAACACTAAATTTGTAAAAATCCATTTTCTTCTCAGCGCTAGCCAAGAATTCTCATTTTTAAACCTCATAATTCATGGATGTCATCATATGCGACAACTAACATTGAAGTTGCATTGTATATTTTATATATGACTCCTCCTGATGATTAGTGCAATGGTACATAGATGCCAAAGCTACTTCTCACATGAATGCAAATGAAGGTTGGACTAAATAGTTTAGTCCGTCATTGTTTTTTTTTTAAACAAGTCAAAGTTTCTAGCACACATCCCCTTTGTCACCCTAAAGCTTGTTTACTTAGAGAAAAAGGAATATTCACTAACAATTATAAAATATTTTTACATTGTCTATCAATCAGCGGCGTATATTCAGCCAAATCACACTTTCAATTTAAAAATACTGACATTACATGACATGATGTTATAATTCTATTGGATAATAGTGTAAAACAAGTTTACACGGACCGTACATAACTATATAAAAAAATAAATTTACATATAAGAAAACTCAATTTTATCAAAAGTGAAGATAAAAGTGCACTTAAACCTAAATAAAAATAAATTAATCCGTTTTTTAGTTTTTGCTTATAAAATTCATTTGTCTTTGTAACTTTATTTTTATTAATTCCGTCTTTTAATCTCTTTTGTTAAATATTTTGTTGGAATGTCATTTTAAATACTGGATTAATTTAGTAAAATCTTCTTTGATGAAAGAAGCATGATCGAAGTTGTCGTGTCCCCCAAAGTCAATCATATAGATAACAAATTTAAAAATATATGTCCTTTGAAGGAAAAAAAAAATATATATTGTAGGTTGTTGTAAATTAGAAGAAAGAGTGAGAAATTGATTCCACCACTCCAAGTCGTTATGATAGTAGTATCGTGCGGGAGTCTAATAAACAAACCAAACTTCAATTCAATTCAATGGATGATAGTAGTAATGAACAAAACATAAGAGGAATAGAAAAACAGTGCATGGCAGATCAATATTCTGCTACTACATGAACAAAGTAACTAGAAAATGAGAAACTATTTTGGATCAGATGTAAGAGGGTAGCCAATCCCATGTCTGGTGGTTGGAAATAGAAGAAATAGCGAACTGCATAGAGTTCCAATTCCAAGAGGAATAATATACAGAAGAGCCTTAGTTTCAACTCCTGGTTTCGGGTAATAACATGTCACCACATTTGTGTCACTCAATGAAACTCCAAAGAACACAAGTACAGATAAAAAGGCATGAATAAAGTCCATGGCCCTAATCTTATACTTTGCCAAATCAGGTAAAGTTGACGTGTCATCAACCGGCGAGTAGTCAAACAGCAACAGACCCTTGATGGTTGCTATACCATGGTATATTCTTTTTCCATCTGATGACTTGACTGTGTCAGTGAAACATGCGAGGATGGCAGAGAAGGCTAGCAAGAGGAGGAGTCCGAGTGTGAGGATGTGTGTGACGGAGTCACAAGATCCTTTGTTCGTGAACACTGGAATCAGAATCTGGAATGCCAAGACGGTTCCAGTTGGAAGCATTTTTGTCAAGTTGGCTGCCGCGGTTAGGGTTCCAGTCACTGCCCGTTTCGATAAGGAAGGTGAATTGATTCTATGTGCTGCTGCCGATGATGTTCCACCCGCACCAGCAGCATCAGCACCATTGATGTTGTTGTTTTCTGCTTCTGCAGATTGCTTGTCGGATCGACGTTGTTTCAATGACATGTTGAAGAAGGCTGGTTTGATAAGTCTAAATATGTGGATATTAATGCAAACTAGCTGATTGATTGATGCATAAAGGGATGGATCATCTTCTATTTATATAGTATCATATAATGATGAATAGTTTGCTTGTTGTCTTAGTTTTTCTTGCTTCCACGTTGTTTCCATGCTACCTTCACCTGCTACTCACAACGGTTTACGTGTAACGTGTTAACTCAACGCGACTATTCTATTTTTGTTATAAAAAAACATATAGTTCACCACCATATATATATATATATATTACAAGGTCAAATTAAAACAAGGTCATATTAAAAAGATTGGGTTAATTTCCCCGATTGAGGGGTCATCACTATCTCATCAAAATACATATATTTCCCTGCTACTTTAATTATGATGCTTATTGAAATTTATTATCTCGATTGGACCATACTCAATCTATCACTAAATATAACATAAAAATATTCAATTAAATTGGTCAAACCTTTTTAACACGTCTACATAGACGATACCAATGTATAATAGTGGAATCACAATTGACCATAAAATGAGAATGTAGAGGTTTTTATGATGGTTATATACTTTTAATATCGCGGAGAAGAAGCTCACATGCAAGGTTAGCACAACAACGCTCGAGTCAATATGAAAGTGAAAAGTGGTGTATGAATAAGTAATGATTTGAATATCTGAGAACTAATTTGTTTCTCTTCTTACATAGGAGGAGCAGTTAGCAATTGAAATGTGAATCTCGATCAGCCGACATATTGATATGAAGGATTAACAAAGCTCTCTCGTGTGAAATTGACTATTTAAAGAGAAAATTGAGACTATGTGTTTTGCATTTTCCTCCTCTTATTATGCTATCGGGGCCTTGTCGACGACCTAGAACAATTAGCCCCAAGCCCTTGTTTCTACTTTACAAGGCGAGGGTTTGTAATACATGCCTCTGTTCGGCCTTAGATTCGGGGATGTGAAGACTTTTGATGGGATGTCATTACCCTTGAGAACATGTACATTAAATACGTTTCTGATAATAAGTAACATTTTGCTGGTAAGGATTTACGCGTATGCCTACACTAGCGCATGCCATCAATACAATGGGTATGCCATCCCCTTCCACAAATGCTTATTCAACCTCGTAGGTTCTCTCTTCCCTTTCAATGAGTTTGAGGTCAGCGTAATGAACCACTAAATCGATCAGAGCAAGCTATGGTGTCTTATAATTCTAACTGCATGGGATCATGATACCCATCCAAGCCTGTTCAAAAACACCTCAGAAACTGGTTAATAATGTTAGTGCATGCTAAATCATGATAAAATCAAGGATTCGAAAAATAAATAAAAACTATGATGCCATGCATAATGATTCAGAACCTTAGGGCCATAGGAACCAATCCAGCCTTACCCTTCAATGTTCCTGGAAACGAAATGAATGGAGATCTTGCACTGAGGAGGCTTGCAAAGAGAGTTTTGACAACTTAGGGATCTTACAAAAATTTAGAATTTTGGCAAGCTTTATGGGGCAAAGATGCGTGTGCTTTGCTTTTGACTTTGTGTGTTTATATAGAGGGAGGAATAGGGTGAACAAGTATGGCAAGAAAATAATGCATTCAAGGCTATGAGACAAGAATCAAACAACTTTAAAAGTTTCAATTTTTGAGAATTTTCTCGCCCTTTTGAGCTTCACACGATTTTGGCAAGGTGGTCAAATGTTGTTGGGCCTGAATTGATCCAAAAGAGCAAGCCCACATGCCTTACAACATTGCCTCATATTTTATTTGTTTTAATTTCATTTAAATGAATAAAAATTCAAATAAAGAAAATAAAAATCATGAAAAATATGTGCATGAATTTATAGGTCTTCTAGTACCTGGTAAACATGTTTTAACATCAAAAGTTAGGTCCATTAGTTCAAAATTTCAAGTTTGCTCACTTTGCATTTCCTTAAAGTTTATGTTTAACTCTCTCAATCTTCATCTTTTGAAGTTTATGTTTAACTTTTTGGAAAGCTCAAGATGTCCTTTACAATTTCTCTTTTGATCATTTTTGCATTTGGAGACTTTATCTTGATGTAAGTTGCCTTGACAAAAAGTGTCTTTTGTTGACTTTTGAAATGACCTATAATGCATGGGCTCATATATTTCAAATGAAGCACTTTTTGGACTTGAGAATACATATACAAAGTTGTAGAGAATTGAATTTCCTTAAAAATGGTCTTTGGTTGGGGAAAATTTGATGAAGCATGTGAAAGTTATGTTCGGTCAAAGTTTAGTTGACTTCTCCTAAGGAAACCCTAATTTGATAACTTTTGACTTTTGATGATTTGAGGGCTTTCCTTGAGGAATGATCAACCCTTAATAAAATGATGAATATCACTTCAAAATGTTGATGTTGATCAAAAACCTTGAAGTTTGACTGTATGTTGACCATAGTTGACTTTTTACCCAATATAGTTGATTTTCAATCATCTGAGCTATTGACTGAGCAAATTTGTGATGCAAGGCTTGAAACTTGATATGAGAATCCTTGAAGACATATGAAGAACCATGGAAACAACTTAAGACCTTTGAAACCCAATATTCCTTGAGAAACTCAAAACCCAAGTTGTAGACTCTTTGCTTAGGAAGAGGTTTGACTGGTCAACTCTTGAGTATCCTTGAATACTTGAGACCCTTAGAAGAATGTTTTGAAGAAAATGGGAGGGAAAATTTTGGGGGTACAACAGTATCACTCACAACCTAAGTCATTTCTAACCCAAATTGAGAGGCTGATTGTATCACCTCAGTAGCGGTCTCTCAACCACCTCAACAACACAGAAGTCAATTGTGCTTGCCTGCATCGATGATCTCTCAAAGTGACACAAACAACACAGAGGCATTAAGCTCTGATATCCAAGTAGATGTCACCTCTAAATCTATCTCTAGAGTTCATAAACTAACAGATAAAAGTCATTGTTTGGAATTTAAGATTACAGACAAAATTTCTTGAATTGACAGAAAATAGTAAGCAATAATTACTCCTCAATGAAGGAGATGAGAGTGAAACCCTTTGCATGCCAGTTGTTGAGCTTTCCTTTGACAGTAGGGTAGATCCAATCTTCAAAATTATTTTCATCATCAGAGTCTTCCACAACTTTCACTTTATGATTCCCGATGCAGAGAGGTGGCTTTCCCACGCGAGCGCGCCTGACTTCTTTCTGAGCTTTGATGGTGAAACCCAATCCAAATTTGTCTGCTTTAAATGGAATGTCGGGAAGTTGTCCCCAGATAGTACAGTTTCCATCTTCGACCACGACACGAGCATCCTTAAGTGAAACCATTCTTGCTATAGCTTCATCAGTTTTTGATATGTTGGAGAAGATTTTGGTGGCGACAACCATAGGAGGAACAATTTCGAAAGCCTGGCACAGAGTCTCTATGAATTCATATCCCATTTTCACATACTTGAAGGGATTGAGATGGCTCACCATAAATTCTTATTCGTTGCAAACAGTAACGATCTTCCCCTTGACTGGGTATTTTAATTTTTGATGAAGGGTGGATGTTACTTCCCCTGCCCCATGGATCCAAGGGTGTCCAAGCAAACAAGAGTAGGTGGGAGGTATGTCCATTATAAAAGGTAGAGTTGAAAATCTGTGAGCCAACTTTAATGGGGAGATCCACCTCTCCATGAACCATCCTTTTAGACCCATCGAAAGCCCTTACAACAATATCACTTGGCTTCAATACCAATCATTCACAATCTAGCCGGTCTGTAACACGGTGGGTGAATTGACTTGGATGTTTTGCATTTGATCGCATTTGTTGCGGATAGCAAGAGTCACCACTGACTTTTATTTTATCCAAAAGGAAAGGTTGAAAAGAACAGGAAAGACCTTTCGAGATATTTTCTTGAGTTCGGGGGGTGGGTTATGAAAAGGGAAGGTGTTAGCACCCTTTTCATCCGTAGTTATCTACAGACTCTTAGTTTCTTGCTAGATCACTTGCTTTTTGTTTGAATGTGGGTTTTGAAAGTATTTTGAAAAAGAATATCTTTGTAATGGTTCTCGTCTCTATAAGAACATGTACAAAGTGTTTTGTCTTTTAAAAACAATGTTTCAAAGTGAAGTTGGGGGTGTATAAAATGTTTTTGTTGTGAGCAAGCGAGCAACTAGGAGCAACCTACCTACTCAAAAGGTCTTAAACATTCTATTCATTCTCCTTTAGATGTTGTTATCTCACCATTGTTTTGGTAGGAAACCCCATCGTTGGATGTGAAGGGACGAGCACGAGACATTTTGTATAGTCATTGAAGGCAACTTATGAGACGTTTTAGCAATTTTCGTTTAGGGACTAGATCATTCACCGAAGGCAACATCAAGGGACATCGAGGGACTATGATCTTTTATCGAGGGTCTTTGCTAAAACGTCCATATTCGAGGAACATGACTATTTTCCGAGAAGAAACAAAATGGGATTACCCTAAGGGTGCTAGTGTGCAAGTGTGTTTAATTTACATGCATTTAGTCTTGATTAGGGTTATCTATTTGTTGATTTCATGTCTTTCCATACAAACCCTAATTATTAGCATTTATATTTGAAAGCGATAAATTACGGAAATGTAAAGTCCTATGCTATTACATCATTTAGGGATGGGGATACATAATTACAAATGGGGATTTGCAAGAGTTCAAATCCTAATTATCTATTACAACCATATTGAATTGTACAATATAAGAAAAGGAAAAGACTTGTTTTGAAAATGATTTTTTTGTCTTAATGAATTAGAATAAAAGAGGAAATAATTAGTTAATAAAAAGAAAATATTTTTAGGTCTTTTTTTATATTAATAAAAATAGTACTAATAATAAAATAAAATAGAAAAAAAGGAAAAATAAAGAGAAATAGGATCAGCATGTTGCTGAAAGCAAAAATAAAGAGGACCAGAAGTTATGGTGCCAGGCGCGCTGTGGTTCAACAAGAAACATCAGAGGTGGTCAGAAGTTCTAAGTTGATGCACACTGAGGTCCTGAAAGAAATGTTAGGGGGAAAAACAGAAGTTTTGGGTCGCTACGTGCTGAAGTTCTGAGTGTTAGAATAGTAAGAAAATCTTAGAAGTTATGTGTGTTAAAACAGTGAGGAAGAACTCAGAAGTTCTGTGTTGTGTTAAATAGTGAGAAAGAAAATCAAAAGTTTTGTGTTATGTTAAACAGTGAGAAAGAAAATCAGAAGTTATGTGTTGTGTTAAATAGTGAGAAAGAAAGACCCAGAAGTTCTGTGTTATACTTTAACTCCTTCCTTACATTTAATCAGCTCATCAGTAACTTATTCAGTTCTTAACAACAGCAAATCAGAAAGATAAAAGCACAACAGTTTATAGAAGTTCTAATCCTAATTCTGAGCCTAGCTTTATTCAAAAAGTTTTGATCCAAAGTTTTTTCTACTTATGCAATGATATGGACAACATCAATACTATGATATTTACATATTAATGATGTTCTGAATGAAAAAAAAATCAAAGTCAGAAAGACTTACCTTGAATTTGGAGCGTGTGTTTGGGACTTGAGTTGCTGCCTTCAAACGTTCTAGAATCAACAAGAGAAACGAAACAAAAAATGTTATGTTCTTTGATTCAAAGGGAAGAACAAAGGTTTTGGTTTTGTTTAGGAATTCAGGGTTCACGAATGTTTTACTGTTTTCTTTTCTCTTTGATAATTCTCTTTTTCCAAAAGGCAGCCCCTTGAAAGTGTGATGAAGTAACTTATTTATAGGTGAGTTTGTTGTGGTCTTAGGGGGAAAACAAATGGTATTTAAACCTTTTTTCCATATTGTTCTATTGAATATCAATTACAGCTTTTGTATGCTAATTTGGTGCAAATATGGGGTTTGAGAAAGTGCAGGCATGGACTGGATCAGCAGCTGATTGCAGGACTGTGATGTAGCAGTGCAGCGGGCTGCTTAAACAAGGTTTTGGGATTTGGTGATATTCTGATCACAGAAAACCAGAAGGAGACTCGAAGGGTGATGTTCTGACCTAAGCATTGAACATAGCCTTCATATGTTGAAGAATCATGTTATGGTTGAAGAACACAATTTCCATATGTTCTGATTGACGAGTCATGTTCTAAACCATGTTTGCAAATTCTGACTGCACTTGTATGGAGGCTGGCCCAGAAGTTCTGAAGTACCATATTCTCTTAACACTTAGAAAAATTTCTAAATGTTTAGAAATTTGATTTTTCAAATTAATTTCTGACTTTTGACTTCTTGAGGAACCAATTTCATGTCTTGATGAAATATGACTGTTGAAACTTGATTTTTTATCCAAAAGTCAAAGTTTGACTTTTCATTATGCATTTGACCATTTTGCCCTTGTGAATGACTTTCTTTAAAAATTGTAATCTGAGACTTGAAACTTGCCAGAAGCAAACCTAAGGATCTAGGATGATCCTCTGAGAAATGAGAGAGCAAATTTTGGGGTACAACAGCTGAAATTTGATTTTTCAAAGTAATTTCTGACTTTTGACTTCTTGAGGAACCAATTTCATGTCTTGATGAAATATGACTGTTGAAACTTGATTTTTGATCCAAAAGTCAAAGTTTGACTTTTTAGTGTGCATTTGACCATTTTGCCCTTGTAAATGACTTTATTTAGAAAATTGTAATATGAGACTTGAAACTTGCCAGAAGTAAACTTGAGGGTCTAGGATGATCCTATGAGAAATGAGAGGGAAAATTTTAGGGTTCAACAGCTGCCCCTGTTCAATCTTCTTAAGTCTGAAGAGTTAGATTGGCGAACCTGCCATTCATGACTTGAAGGTGGAAAATGATTGAACACTAGAGTGTCCATAAATTTGCACTCTGGGGATTGTGAGGTTGAGGTGTAAGGAATGGGCTTAAAGATGCCATTTGGAGAAATCCTTGAGAGTTGGCAGAGATGGGATTATAGATGCCATCCAAAGGTGACTGTTGATAGAAAATTAGACTAAGCCTAAGCTTGACTTCAGCTGGGAAAAGAATCAGAATAAACCTTTGGTCGATTTAAAACTGAACCTAGCAGAAGTCTTGAATAATCTTTAACTGGGAAGAATCAGAATAAATCTTTGAGTGACTTATCTGAACCAGAGAAAGCGCCTATTTGGAAAGTATCAGGATAAATCGTTGAGAGGTTTAAGTTGAGCCAAAAAGTTCTTGGGTATTCTTTAACTGGAGAGAATCAGAATAGATCTTGGAGTGATTTATCTGAACCAGAGGAAATGTCTACTGGGGAAGAATCAGGATAAACTGTTGAGAGGTTTAAACTGAACCAACAAGGGTCTGGAAAAGAATCTGAATAAATCTTGGTGCGATTTATCTGAACCAGAGAAGATGTCTGCAGGAAAGCATCAGGATAAAACCATTGAGAGATCTAAACTAAATCGGTAGAAATATAGAAAGAATCAGAATAAATCTTGGAGCGATTTATCTGAACCAAAGAAGATACTTGCGGGAAAGAATCAGGATAAACTGTTGAGATATTTAAACTGAACCGACAGGGGTCTGGAAAAGAATTAGAATAAATCTTGGAGTGATTTATCTGAACCATAGAAAGTGTCTACTGAGGAAAGAATCAAGATAAACTATTGAGAGATTTAAACTGAACCAGCAGAGGTCTGAATGGAGTATTTTGTCATCTAGATAGTCAATTTAGTCCTGTTTCGAGAATTGATCTATCATCGATTTGTTCACAGATAATTGCCTTGACTTATTGAAAAATCTGTTGATGATAATGTTCTTTTGATTGTTCTTTCTTGAAAAGGTAAAGAGTTAGCTGTATGTAATGTCATAATGTATGAAATGCATGGCGTAACGATTTTCTCAAAATAAATGAGATTGCGATGTATGCATTCATGTTGTTGATGTTATGACGTATGAATGTAATGTATGCACAAATTAAGTTGTTCTACTATGGTGTTTGTTGGATAATGGAAAATAAATCCATGACTGTTGTTAGGAATGAGGAGGGTAAGTCTTCATGCTTTGTTGAAGTTGAAGCATTGATGGATCGGTTTCCAAAATCAGAGAAATAAACTCTATTGGGGAAAAGAAACACCGTGCATTGCTTGTAGACTTCGTAAAATCCTGTTGGGGAATCCGTAGAAGATGGGCGAATTTTACTGGGGAAGTTTTAAGGTGGTAACTGGAAGTTTTGCTCCGTCGGGGATATGAAGGCAAAAGATACCACTAAGCTACATGCTAGAGATATGACAACGACCCTATAGTAGGATATTCTTGCTTCTGCTCTGTTTAGAGAAAGTATCTGCGGGGATTTTGCGGAACGACCCATAGATATTGTCCTATTTCTTAAAGCCATAGTAATTGTCTTTCTGTTTAGTTCTCCCCTTTTTAGGCGTTCATTTAAAAATGGTAATTGCGTTCAAATGCATATGTTCAAAAATAAATACTGGACGTTTTTGCAAACAAAACAGGAAAGTAAAAAAACAGATAGTTTTGCACTTTTAAAGGAATGTTTTTGTATTAACTTGAATAAGTATTTTGTACAAAGAAACGAACATCCTAGTAAGAGAATGTCGCCGTACAAATGAAAACTGATACAAAATAAATACATCTATGTGAAATAATCCCATGGGGTTCCTATTCTGCTATAGCCTTCATGTCTCTGAGTATCTCATCCACTTGCTGCTTTGTCCGAAGCTGATTGGGTTGATTAGAACCATTCGAGTTTGACGATTAATACTGAAGATTGATTGTAAGGTGATCCAACGGGACATAGTCATACGCTTTAAATCCCTAACTTTTTTCTTGGACCGCCCTTTCGGGTTTTTAGTCCATCGGGATACCCTTTTTTGCCCAAGCCGCCTTTTCAAGTTTTCAGATTGTCGGGTGTACAGATTTTTTGTATTTATCCCTAATTTTTTCCCGAACCCTTTTGGTTCGCCGGGATGCCTTAATTTTTTCCTAGGCCAGTCAACCTAGGGGGTTTTTGTTCACGCGTAGTATCTTTTAACTATGTCCGCATTTACAGGGTGCGGAAGGTCGTCGCCGTCCATAGTGGTTAAGATCATTGCCTCACCAGAAAATAGGTTTTTTTTAATCATAAACGGTCCTTCGTATGTAGGAGTCCATTTGCCACTGGGACCACCTTGTGGAAATACGATACGTTTGATTACCAAGTCACCAACCCGATATACCTGACGTCTGACTTTCTTGTTAAAAGCTTTGATCATACGTTTTTGGTACATCTGACCGTGGCAGAAAATTGTAAGCCTCTTCTCATCAATCAAGTTTAGCTGGTCATGTTGAGTTTGAATTCATTTATCTTCATTCAACCTTGCATCCCTTATGATTCTTAGAGAAGGTACTTGGACTTCAATTGGTACGATGACTTCCATGCCGTATACCAAAGAGAAAGGAGTTGCCCCTATTGATGTGCACGCCGTGGTACGGTAACCACGGAGAGAGAATGGTAACATCTCATGCCAGTCCTTGTAGGTCACTGTCATTGTTTGTATGATCTTCTTGATGTTCTTATTAGCGGCTTCAACAACGCCATTCATCTTCGGCCGGTAAGGAGAAGAGTTATGATGCTGGATCTTAAATTGCGCGCATAGTTCAGTGATCATAGTATTGTTGAGATTGGTACCATTATCTGTAATGATTCTCTTCGGAATACCATACTGACAGATAAGATTCTGTTTGATGAATTGGGCCACAACGTTCTTGGTAACAGAAGAGAAGGAAGCTGCCTCAACCCACTTCGTGAAGTAATCAATGGCAACCAAGATGAAGCGGTATCCATTAAAAGTTGTGGGTTTGATCTCTCCAATCACGTTAATGCCCCACATTGTGAAGGGCTAAGGAGCAGTTAGGACGTTTAGGGGAACTGGAGGCACATGTACTTTGTCAGCATAGATCTGACACTTGTGACTGGTTCGTGAATGTTGATGACAATTTGCTTCCATGGTGGACCAATAGTATCCTGCCCGTAGGATCTTTTTAGCCATCATATGCCCACTAGAATGGGTGTCAAAGGTACCTTTATGTAAATCAGCCATGATCTTATCTTCCTCACTCTTGTCTATACACCAAAGTAAAGTAGAGTCATGGTTACGCTTATAGAGAACTCTGTTACTGAGGAAGAATTTAGCAGATAACCTTCTCAGGAATTTCTTGTCATTGAACGAAGCTCCCTCTAGATACTCTTGGGCTTCGAGATATCTCTTAATTTTATGGAACCAAGGTTTGACCACTACTTCAGTATTAATCTCGTGAAAGTAAGCTGGTTCGTCCATTCTCTCAATGGTGATCTGAGGAGCCTCATTATCCCACCTGATTTTGAACATGGATGATATAGTGGCTATCACGTTTGCTAGTTGATTTTCCTCTTGTGGAAAATTCTCAAAGGTAATTTCCTCAAAATGTGGGATCAACGTCAACACATGTTCTTTGTAAGGGATGATATTACGATGCTTCGTGTCCCATTCTCCTTTGATCTGACTGATGACTAAGGCTGAATCTCCAAATACACTTAAGGACTTGATTCCCAAATCTATGGAAGCTTTGAGACCCATAATACAAGCTTCATATTCCGCCATATTATTGGTACAGTTGAAACAAAATCTAGTAGTGAAGGGAGTATGGAATCCTTCAGGGGATATGATCACAACGCCTATGCCGTTTCCGAGTGTGTTGGAAGCTCCATCAAAAACCATGGTCCATCGGGATCCTTGTTCAGATCTTTCATATGGCCTGAGCTCTTCATAATTTTTTACCACCATGATGTCTTAGTTTGGGAATTCAAATTTCATGGACTGATAGTCATCCACAACTTGATGAGCAAGGTGATCGGCTAGCACACTGCCCTTTATTTCTTTTTGGGTAGTGTATTGAATGTCGTATTCAGTCAGGATCATCTGCCATCTTGCTATCCTTCTTGAGAGGGCAGGCTTCTCGAATATGTATTTAATTGGATCCATCTTGGATATCAATAAGGTAGTATGGGTTAACATATACTGTCTTAGCCAGTAAGCAGCCCATGCAAGAGCGCAATAAGTTTTCTTGAGCAGTGAATATCTGGTTTCACAGTCGGTAAACTTTTTGCTCAGGTAGTATATCGCATGCTCTTTTCGGCCAGACTCGTCATGGTGTCCCAACACACACCCCATTGAATTTTCCAAGACTGTTAGATACATGATCAGAGGTCTTCCCTCAACTGGAGGAATCAAAATGGGAGGCTCTTGAAGGTACTCTTTGACCTTGTCGAAGGAAACCTAGCAGTCGTCGTTCCATTCCACCACTTGATCATTTTTCAGTAACTTGAAGATTGGTTCACAGGTAGCGGTTAGATGGAAAATGAGTCGGGAGACATAGTGTAGCCGTCCTAAGAATATCCTAACTTCCTTCTTAGTGCGAGGATCATGCATTTCTTGTTTTGCTTTTACCTTTGCAGGGTCCACTTCGATACATTTTCCACTGATAATGAAGCCTAAGAGCTTGCCAGACCTCACTCCAAAAGTGAATTTATTCGGATTCAACCTTAGTTTGTACCTCTTCAGTCTTTCAAACAGTTTCTGCGGGTGGTCAAGGTGTTCCTCCTCAGTTTGAGATCTGGCTATCATGTCATCCACGTAAACCTCTATCCCGTGATGGATCATGTTGTGAAACAGAGATACCATGGCACGCTGATAGGTTGCCCCAACGTTCTTCAACCCAAATGGCATAACTTTGTAATAGAATGTACCCCACTTTGTGACGAAGGTCGTTTTTTCCATGTCCTCAGGTGCCATTTTGATCTGGTTATATTTGGAGAAACTGTCCATGAAAGAAAGTACTTTATGTTGTGCGATATTGTCAACAAGAATATCGATGTGGGGAAGCGGGAAGTCATCCTTGGGGATTGCTTTATTGAAGTGTCTGTAGTCCACACACATACGTACCTTACCGTCCTTTTTAGGAACTAGAACAACATTGGCGACCCATTGTGGATAGGAGGTGACAGCTAAGAATCCAGCGTTGAACTTCTTCATGACTTCAGTCTTGATTTTCTCTGACATTTCTAGCCGCATGCGACAGACTTTCTGCTTTACTGGAGGGCAATTTTCTTTTTTCGGCAGACGATGGACCACAGTGTCAGTGTCGAGTCCTGGAATGTCTTCGTATGACCAGGAAAAGACCTCAACATAGTCATGTAGTAACTGAGTTAAGCGCTTCTTGACACTAGACTCCAAGTTAGCACTTATCTTGACTTCTTTCTTGTCCTCTTCAGTACCTAAGTTAACTATTTCCACTGGATCTTTTTGGGACTGTATGGTCCTTTCTTCTTGTTGTAACAACCTGGCTAGTTCCCCTGGTACCTCACAATCTTCCTCACCTTCGTCTTCGGCTTGGTATATCGGATTTTCAAAGTCATGATAGGCCATAGCAGAATCGTTACCCATAGGATCCTGAGCGGATGTGGATCTGCATTTCGATATGTGAGTGTGTGTAAGAGCATAGCTATCTTTGATAAAATAAAAAAGGAGAAAAAGAAGAATAAAGAACGTAAAATTTGCATGCAAAAAACGTTCGTCATTTATTGATGACATATGAAGATGAAGTAACAACTCTCACAAATGGACCGTTGTGCCTCGGGTAAGACACAAGGTTTTAAAGTCTAAATTGTTTAATTATTACAAATTTGACAAAAATTGAAAGATAATTACTCTTAAAGAAAATTAATAGGGACAAATTCTTTGGCTTCCCAATTGTTGAGTCCTCCGCTGATGGTTGGAAATATCCACTCGTCCATATCACAGCTGCCATCACTGTCTTCCACTGCGTTGACTTCCTGATTGCTGATACGTAAAGGTGGCCCCTCAGCGCGAGTTCGTCGAACAACTCTTTGTGCTTCCGAAGTAAAACCCAAACCAAATTTGTTGGATTTGTAAGGAATATCCGGAAGTTGACCCCAGATAGTGCATCCACCTTCTTCAATCACTGCCCCACCGGAGAAGATGTTCTTGATTACAAATGGTCCCTCATAGGTAGGAGTTCATTTTCCCCTGGGATCACTTTGTGGCAAAATAATGCGTTTGATCACTAAATCTCCAACTTGATATACTTGGCGTTAGACTTTCTTGTTGAAAGCCTTGATCATCCGTTTTTGATACATCTGACCATGGAAAACGGCAGTAAGTCTCTTTTCATCAATTAAGTTTAGTTGATCAAGCCAGGTCTGGATCCAATCGTCCTCACTCAAACTTGCATCTTTCATAATTCTCAAGGAGGGGATTTGAACCTCGATAGGCAAGACAACTTCCATGCCATAAACCAAAGAATAGGGTGTTGCCCCAGTTGATGTGGGAGCCGTGGTACGGTACCTGTGGAGAGAAAACGGTAGCATTTCATGCTAGTCCTTGTAGGTGACTGTCATTTTCTGTATGATCTTTTTAATGTTTTTATTAGCAGCTTCGACTGCACCATTCATCTTTGGCCGATAGGGGGATGAATTGTGATGTTGAATCTTGAACTTCTCACACAAGGCGGTGATCATAGTATTATTAAGATTTGTACCCTTATCAGTGATAATCCTTTCTGGGATACCGTACCGGCAAATAAGATTCTACTTGATGAAGCGGGCAACAACATTCTTAGTAACGGATGCGAAGGAAGCTGCTTCGACCTATTTTGTGAAATAGTCAATGGCCACTAGAATGAAGCGGTGTCCATTGGAGGCTGTTGTACCCCAAAATTTTCCCTCCCATATTCTTCAAGAAATTGCCAAGCCAAGTCACAAAATTCCCCAAGGGTTGCACAGTCCAACTATCTCATATACAGTCAAAACTAGGGTTTGTGTTCTGATCAAGAAAAGGAAGTGTTCAAAGGTCCAATCAAGTCTCACATGCCTATAAATATGGTCAAATATCCTCATATAGAGTTTCAAGGCTTTCAGCTCAAAATTGCACAGTCAAAACCCTAAATTGCACTACAGTCAACTGTAGCGGCAAAATGGTCATTTGGCAGTCAAAAGTTCAAATTTTTGGTCAACATATCATTTTGAAGCCACAAACATCATTTGATCAATGCTTGATCATGATTCTCAAAATTTGGCTCAGAAATCATCAAAGATGCAAAAAGTTTCCTTATTTGGACAGCTGAAAAAGTCAACTGAAATTGACCAGGGCATAACTTTCACATGGATTATCAGAAAAATCCCATCCAAAGCTCATTTTGAAGAGAAAGACATTTCCTACAAGTCATCTTCATACTTCAAGTCCAAGAAATGCTCTCACAAAAAGTTATCAATTTCAACATTATAGGTCATTTTCAAAAGTCAACAAAAAGGGACTTTAAGTCAAAGGCCATAACTTGATATTGGAAAATCAAAATGACATGGGACCAAAGGCATTGGTTAAAGGACTCAAAGACCTTTCCAAAATGTCCAAGAACATGAGAAAAGCTTAAAAATTGAGCAAGTTATGCCTTGTAGAAGTTGGGAAATTTTTGGATATTTTGAAAAGTCAACTTTGATCCAAATGACCTAAAATTGCTAATGGGCCCATTTTTCTTCCATGATTCATCATTCCAAGCATATACACGACCACTTGGCCCAAAGGGAAGTATTTTCTCATTTTTTATTTATTTATTTGAATTATTATTCATATTAATTCATTTAAATTATGTAAATATGTGAAAAATATCTAACATGACCTAACCAATCTTTTTATGCATGTTTGATACTCAAGATTTCGTGTACAACTAAATAGGGAAAGATTTGGACTAATTGGATCATGATTTGCACAAGAACATGTGAAAAAAGATATGAAAATAATGGTGGAAAATCAAATATTGAAATCAATGAATGAAAAAGATTTTGGCCAATTTTGTTAACCTAATGCCTTCACTACATAATCAGAAACCTAAACCTAATGCAAAAGGACTAAAAGCTGCGCAGAAAACCATTGGACAAAACTTGAAATTCTTGCAAAAAGTTCAAAAACTGTAAACCCCTTTTGAGGTCGATTCAAGGCTCCAGACTTGGTTCAATAGCTTCCTTGGAAATCCCTGAACAAATTCCAATCAAAAGCATCAACGATAGTCCCTTGAAACGCTGTACAGAAGTCACTCTTTTGCCATTTTTTTTCATTATCGTGCTTTGCATTTTAGACACTTTCATAACATTTGATTCATGGATTTATATTCCTTATGATGTGCTGATGCTAACCAATGCCTTTAATTGCATTTTTATGCTATACACGCGATTTCACCATGTTAGCTTTCTAGGGTTTGCAGGTTTTTAAATTAGGGGTTTCTACCCAAAGCAAAATTGGACCACCACAGTTCCATCATTGTACTCAGCGCATGGAGACGAAGAAGAATTCGCCCTCGCGCCTAATTTATGTTTAGAGATGAGCTAATCGCTATTTTTTGTAAACCGGCCTAAGAGCACGCCATAGAAACCGTTGCCATATGTTTTTGTTTTCAGGAACGCATGAAGAAGATGGAGTCGTGGCATCAAGTGATTGGCTTGTTTAAAAATTTGCGCGCGTTTCCATGCGTTGATCCATTTTCTTTTATAATATTTGTTTGTCTAATATATGTAAAACGCGTTAATTAGCACAGACGGCAGGCATAAGGATTGGCATAGCTCAAGACCTGGGTTCGAATCCCAGGTCTACATTATTTCTATATTATTTTGCAAAGCGTCTTCCCATGCAATTTCAAAGGTGGAGCGCATGATATACCACCATCATCCAGACGTCCACGTGCCTATGAGAATTAATCAGAGTGCCACGATCAAAGGTGTACCATAAACGCAAGTCAACGCGTTAGCACACAAACTGAAAAAGTCAAACGGATCAAAAAGCTAAATGGGCCAGAATTTCACATTTAACCTCCACTTTGGGGCCTGAACCCCCCCTGGTTTGCAATTTTCTTTTTATTTTTTAATTATTATTTTATTTGCTTCATCGTTTTTAATTTAATTAATTATCTTTACCAAATTATAAAATACACAAAAAATCGGAAAAAGAGCAAAAATGTAATATTTATTTTAATTGTTTTTTATAAGTATTTTCACATGTAAATATTTAGTTTTAATTAGGTTACAACTTTAATTCTTTTTAATAACTAAAAATCCAAAAATATAAAATTAGGTTTAATAACTTTTTATTCCTTTTTAATTTTCCCTTTTTTCATAATAATAATATTACTTATTTTATTTTCATAATTAAATTGTACATAAATTAACTTAGGTTTAATTTAGGTTATATTTTAATATTTTCATAACAAACTTAAAAACCATTAGAATTAGGGTTAGTTAATTTTAATTAATTCTTTTTTCTGTTAAATCTTAAAAAACATAAAAATACATAAAACATTTTCCTTTGATTTTAATTTTAATTCCTTATTAATAATATTTTGCAAAAGGGTCCAACGCCCTCGTTCTTAAATTTATTTAATTTCGCATATTTATTTTATTTCGTTTGAATAATTATGTATCTCTCCCAAAGCGTTGTAACATTTACTTTTCGCACTTTTATTTGCTTTATTTATTTTCTGTCAAATCGGGTCCGGTTTAATTTTGGCGATGTGGACCCGCGCCGTTGTAATAGCTTTAGATTTAATTTCCGCATCTTTTAAACTGTTAACAAAAAGCATGAAAGAATGAATGGCCATAATAAAATCAAGCGTAGATCACAATGAACATGACAAGACAAATATCAATGAAAACGACACACGAATCGCACACACCACCCCTAGGGTACGCCTCACTGTTGCCTTGCCCTCGAAAGGTGATCGTCGAGTAGAGGATGTCTTAGTAAGTCCTCATGATCCGGGAACCTGGCATGAGGGTAGCTTCTAAGGTGTCTTCCTATTGCTCTGGTGATCACCATGTCCCGAACCTTCGAATTGACCCGAACACCTCCAACGGTGGTGCTACCTACCTCTCAATGGTGGGATGGCACTACTTTAAAGGACATTTACACAAACGAATTCCTTAGGGTAGGTAGGTTCTCGTAGATACTTGCTCTCTTTAATTTCAAAAACAAATCAAAAATACTTTTCACACCGACACCTTTTCAAAAAGCTTTCGAAAGCAAACTTTTCAAACACTCTTGAGGACTGATACAAGAGTCGAACTGAAATTTTCAAAGAAACTTTTTAAAACCCACAGTTGAAAAGCAAACAAACCATTTTTTGAAAACACAAATGAGCAAGTATCTAAGAGCCCATGGATAACCATGGATAGAAAGGGTGCTAACACCTTCCCTTTCTATAACCTACCTCCCGAACCGAGAGCAATCTCTTTAAGGAATTTTTCTGTGCTTTTGTCCTTTCCATTTGGAGAAAATAAAAGACGGTGGCGACTCTTGCTTCCGCGACATTTCGCGAACCAGCGTTAAACAGTCAGTTCCAGATCCACCGATCACAGAGGCTATAGGCTTGATCTCCCCAATCATATCGATTCCCCACATAGCGAAGGGCCAAGGAGCTGTTAAGACATTTAGAGGAACCGGAGGCACGTGCACCTTGTCTGCGTAGATTTGACACTTATGATAGGTCCGGGAGTGTTGATAGCAGTCTGCTTCCATGGTAGACCAATAATAGCCTGCCCGTAGAATTTTCTTTGCCATCGTATGCCCACTAGAGTGAGTGCCAAAGATACCTTCATGTAATTCAGCCATAATCTTTTTAGCTTCAATCTTATCCACACAACGGAGTAGAATCGAATCATGATTACGTTTGTACAGGATGCCATTACTCAGGAAGAACTTAGCGGAGAATCTCCTTAGGAAATTTTTATCATTGATTGAAGCTCCTTCTGGATATTCTTGAGCCTCGAGATACCTTTTGACTTCATGAAACAAAGGCTGGTCCACTACTTCTTCAGTATTAATCTCGTGGCAGTGTGCTGGTTCGTTCATTCGTTCAATGGTGATCTGGGGAGCCTCGTTATCCCAATTAAGTTTAAACATAGATGACATTGTGGCTAGAGCATCTACTAGCTGATTTTCTTCTCGCGGGAAATACTCGAAGGTAATCTGCTCGAAATGTGGTAACAATGTCAAAACATGTTCTTTATAAGGGATAAGGTTGGTATGCTTAGTGTCCCGTTCTCCTTTGATCTGACTGATGACCAAAGTTGAATCTCCAAATATAACTAAAGATTTGATCCCCAAGTCCATGGCAGCCTTGAGACCAAAGATGCATGCTTCATATTCCGCCATGTTATTCGTACAATTGAAGAAAAGTCTGGAAGTAAAGGGAGTATGGCACCCTTCTGGAGATATGAGTACAACACCGATACCATTACCAAGTGCATTGGATGCCCCATCAAAGAACAGGGTCCATTGGGATCCTTGTCCAGGTCCGTCATGTGGTCTGATTTCTTCACAATTGTCTAATGTCATGATGTCCTCGTCTGGGAATTCAAACTTCATAGACTAGTAATCTTCTACAGCTTGATAAGCAAGATGATCAGCTAGTACACTGCCCTTTATAGCTTTTTGGGTAGTGTACTGTATGTCATATTCTGTTAGGATCATCTGCCATATAGCTATCCTCCCAGACAGAGCAGGCTTCTCAAAGATGAACTTTATCGAATCCATCTTAGATATCATCAAAGTGGTATGAGTCAACATATATTGTCTTAGCCGGCGAGCAGCCCATACCAGAGCCAACAAGTTTTCTCGAGCAGTGAATATCGGGTTTCACAGTCGGTAAACTTTTTGCTCAGGTAGTAAATAGCATGCTCTTTTCGGCCAGACTCGTCATGCTGCCCCAATACACACCCCATTGAGTTCTCTAAAACGGCCAGATACATGATCAGTGGTCTTCCCTCAACTGGAAGCATCAAGACAGGAGGCTCTTGTAAATACTCTTTGATTTTGTCAAAAGCAATCTGACATTCATCATTCCATCTGACTACTTGATCTTTCTTCAACAACTTGAGGATTGGTTCACAAGTAGATGTTATGTGAGAAATGAATCTGGCAATATAGTTCAGGCGTCCCAAGAATCCTATGACTTCCTTCTCAATACGAGGAGAAGGAATTTCTTGTATTGCTTTAACCTTGGCAGGATCAACCTCGATGCCTTTGTTGCTGACAATGAAACCTAAGAGTTTACCGGACCGGACTCCGAATGTGCACTTGTTTGGATTCAACCTTAGTTTGTACTCCTTCAATCTCACAAACATCTTTTGCAAGTGATCAAGGTGCTCCTCTTCGATTTGTGATCGGGCTATCATGTCATCTACGTAGACCTCTATCTCATGATGTATCATATCATGAAACAAAGCTACCATGGCGCGTTGATAGGTTGCCCCGACATTCTTCAGTCCGAATGGCATCACTTTGTAGCAGAACGTGCCCCACTGTGTGACAAACGTAGTTTTCTCCATGTCCTCAGGTGCCATTTTGATTTGGTTATAGCCTGAGAATCCGTCCATGAAGGAAAGTACTTTGTGCTGTGCCGTATTATCAACCAGGATGTCAATGTGTGGAAGTGGAAAATCATCTTTAGGGCTGGCCCTGTTTAAATCTCTATAATCCACGCATATCCGCACTTTACCGTCCTTTTTAGGCACGGGAACAATGTTGTCCACCCACTGAGGATAAGAAGTAACAGCCAAAAATCCAGCATTGAACTGTTTCATGACTTCCGCTTTGATCTTCTCTGACATGTCAGGTCTCATGCGGCAGACTTTTTGTTTCACTGGTGGACAGTCTTCTCTTGTGGGTAGACGATGTACCACGATATCTGTATCAAGTCCCGGCATGTCTTCGTATGACCATGCAAAGATCTCAACATAATCATGCAATAGCTGAATTAGGCGCTCCTTGACACTCGGCTCTAAATTAGCACCCACTTTGATTTCCTTTTTATCTTCCTCGGTACCCAAATTGATTGTATCCAACAACTCCTCATGAGGCTGAATAGCTCTTTCCTCTTGTTGTAGTAGTCTGGCCAATTCCCCTGGCACCTCACAATCTTCCTCATCTTCATATTCGGCTTGGTAGATCAGATCTTCAGAGTCACTGAAGGCTATAGCAGTATCGTTACCCATGGGATCCGGAATGGAGGGGTACCTGCATTTGTGAGTGTGGGTGTGTGTAAGGGTATAGCCATCTTTAAACAATAAAATGTAAAAGAAAGACAATGAGCACAAATGATTTGTATGTGGAAAAACGTCCATGATTCATTGAATGTCATATGAAAATGAAATAAAAACCCTTACAAATGGACCATTGTGCCTCGGGTAAGACACAAGTTTTTTAAAGTGCGAATTGTTTGTGAATATTACAAGTCCAACAAAAATGTAAAAGATAAATTACTAAGAGATGAAGGTTATTGGGACAAAGTCTCTGGCTTCCCAGTTGTGAATGTAACACCCCAGTTTCAATTATTTGATTTATTTAAATTTGGGAAATTATTTTATTGGAATTAATAAAATAAAGAGGAATTATTTATTTTGAAATATGGAGGAAAATAAAAGAAATAAGAAAATGCTGAGTTTTTAAGTCATTGGGCTTAGATGTTGTTAGTAAAGAGTGGGGGTGCAAAAGAAGTAAGGATATGTTTTGGAACTCAAGTTATTTTTTTCTCATTATTCACGATAACACAGAAGTTGGGATTTTGGGAAGCAGAGCTCTGAAGGTACGAAGAACGAAGAACGAAGAACATCGCTCAAAAAGTTCAAAGCTGCTAATTGATAAGGTAAGGGGGGCTATTACTCGATTTACCTTTGTTTATGGGTTTATGTACGGTTGATTTGGGTAATCGTAGGGAAAAACCCCAATTGTTAGATGTTATTAGGAATCGATACCCTTAGGATTGAACCTTGTTAGAAAAGGGTTAGGTTCCCAATTTTTATGAATCAATTAGGAATTTTAGGTTCCAAATGGTGGATTGGGAGTATATCTGCATGATCATGAATTTACCTTAGAGGTTTAGGGATAACCTCAATGTTATCAGATTTCCCCAAAAAGGACGATTAATCCCGGTTAAGGTTACTATAATGATTGTTGGTAATTAGGAAATTGAGGTGTTGTTTTGAATTATACAAAATCGATGTCGTTAGGTACCGAAATGCGCGTTTTGGCTGGCATTTTCCCGCGTTTGGCTGCTGTTTCTGAGCTGCTGCAGGTACAGGAAAACTCTGTACGCGCTCAGCAACACGGGCCGTGTTGCACAACACGGGCACCCGTGTTGCTCTTCTGTGTTGCACAACACGGGCCGTGTTGCACAACACGGGCCGTGTTGCACAACACGGGCACCCGTGTTGATCCCCCTGTACTGATAAGGATAATGTGTTTTTTTTTCTGGATATGTTACAACACGGGCCGTGTTGCACAACACGGGCACCCGTGTTGCTCTTCTGTGTTGCACAACACGGGCCGTGTTGCACAACACGGGCACCCGTGTTGATGCTACTGTGTTGATTTTCTGAACTTTGTTTTCAGTGCTTGATTGTGGATTTTATTGCCATGCTTTTGGATAATGTTATCGAGCATGAATTATGATATGACTTGATATGATTGATGTTTAAATAGTATGCTGAGTGATTACATGCTATCCCTATCTTGTTATGATTTGATGTTGTTGATGTTGCATGATATGTTGATTGATGTTCATAGTATGCTGAGTGTTACATACTTTACATATCATGTTGCATTTGTTAATTCCCATTGTGTGGAATTAACATGGTGGTCAATATACGTGTCCGCGATTTAATGGAACGTTGAGGTGGTAGCCGTGTCCACGATATAATGGAACGGTGAGTTATCCGTGACCCGAGATTTAATGGGGCGGTAAAGTGGTACCACATGCATGGGTGTGTTGCATTACCTTGAATATAACATGAATGGATGATTTTTCCAATGTTGTATTTGATTGTTTGTATGCACGTATGGTTGCTAAATTGTTGACGATATTTGATGTTAATTGCAAATATGAAAAGTAATATATTATGGGTATATGAATTGTAAAGATTTTTGTAAACTATGAAATATGCTAATTGTTGGGTGATGCTTATGGTTTCCTGAATTGATTGTTATGAACGTATAATCAAATGTATAATTGAGATGCTCACCCTTACTGTTGAATATTTCAGATTGAGGAGCTTCGTTCAGGTGCTTGGCGAAGGCTCGTCGTTTCTAGTTTATTTTCGTTTTAGTATTGTCCGGGTCATGCTCTGATAGTTGTAACTCCGGGAACGTTTGTTTGTCGAGCTGTTTTAATCAGACTCGTTTAATTCCTTATGTTTTGTTATAATATGATGTTGACATTTTCCAGGTGTTAATCCCTGATGATTTTGAAAATATTATAACATTGATTTTATTAATTGAATCATTCCGCTGTGTAAACATGTATGAGTTACTACTACGTTATGCATGACAGGAATTTGTTTTATTAAAAGAGAATTGTAGCATCCTCGATTATACATGTACTCTGATATTATGCTTTTAGTGTTTGCGAAAAATTATTCGGGGTTTTTAGAGGGCGTTACAGTGAAGTCCTCCGTTGACAGTAGGAAATATCCAATCTTCCAAGCTACCATCCTCTTCATTGTCTTCTACTGCATTAACCCCTTGGTTGCTAATCTTCACAGGTGGCCCTCCGACACAGACACAGCGCACAGTCATCTGAGCAGTTGAAGTAAACCCCAAGCCAAACTTGTCTGACTTATACAAAATGTCTGGAAGCTGCCCCCAGATGGTGCATCCACCCTCCTCTATTACTGCTTTTGCATCCTTTAGAGATGACATCCGAAGTGGAGGTCTTGTGACCTTGGGAATCGAGGATACTGCCTTGGTTGTCGCTACTTCTTAAGAGACCTCCTCGAAATGTTGAAAAGGAGTTTCAATGAACTCGCCATCTAACTCTACATATCGGAAAGAATTCAGATGACTAATCATGTACTCCTCCTCCTCGTGGACAGTTATGATCTTTCCTTGGACCGGGTACTTCAGCATCTGATGTAATGTGGAGGTGACAGCACCGGTATTGTGGATCCAAGGTCGTCCTAACAGACAAGAGTAAGAGGGACGGATGTCCATCACATAGAAGGTTGAATTGAAAGTCTGAGTTCCTACCTTTATTTGGATGTCCACCTCCCCATGGACCATCCTCTTCGAGCTATCAAATGCTCTCACAATTATGTTACTGGGTTTCAACGTCAGCCCTTCGCAATCCAATCTGTCAAGAGCCACTTTGGTAAGATGTTCAAAGATGAACCAGTGTCTACCAAGACATGGGATAGGGTTGTTCCTCTACACTCTACAGAGACATGCAATGCCTCATTGTGTTTTCTCCCTTTGGGCGTCAAGTCAGCATCAGAGAATCCCATGCCGTTATCAACTGTCAAACTGGCCACACAATCTTGGAATTGGTCAGCAGACGTCTCTTATGGCACATGAGCTGTCTTCAGAAATTTTACCAGAGCTTTCGCATGTGCCTCAGAGCACATCAACAATGCTAGCATAGAGATCTTGGAGGGGGTTTTCCCCAACTGTTCAACCACATCATAATCACATTTCTTTATTATCCTCAGGATTTCTTCCATTTCCTTCTTGGATGTTTCGGGAATAGCTAGTGATTGAGCCTTCGTCCGGACAGGCTCTTCTTGAATGGCTTTTTCCTTTATTCTCAGTAGTGGAAGTATTGGTAGGGATATGGATTGTGTTGTCTTTGTTGGTAAGAACGCTTGCAGGTATAATCACTGGTACATAGGTAATCTTCGGAACGGCCACGGGTCCAAAAACTGCCTTTGGATGGGAAATCTCTGGAGAGAAGATTCTACCACTACGGGTAATCTTGCTGGTTCCGACAATATTGCTAATGTTGGTATTTTCTTCTCCGGAGCTCTCTTCTTCGGCAGTAGGTTCATCTTGTTTGACAGCATGGTAGTAGATTTCTCCACCATAATTCCATGGTACTGTTTTATCTGACTTGTTCGGGACTAGCCCAGGCATTGTGATCTTAAGCTGAGTAGTTTTTGGAGCAGGTGTAATCCTAACGGGCCTTTTAGGGACCCTGGAAGGATTGGCGGAGATGGTTATGATAGAAATGTCTTTAACAGGAACGGGTAAAACAAGAGCATTCTCAAACAGAATTTCTTGGTTACCAATCAGGCGTTGGATACCTGTCTTCAACAGAGGGCAATCAGTTGGTGAAGACAAACACAGATGGCAGTCTTTATTACAACCTGGGAATATATCAGCTTTCAACAAATTCATCTTAATGATCGGGAGCGGAGTCAAAAGTTCATCTACTGTAGCAAAAAACAAATCTTCCTCAACAGCGTTGGCATTGTGACCATGCCTAGGCATCAGAGTGGAAATGACATTCGGTTTCTCAGGCGCATCAAACTCAACTTCCTTTGCATCTATGAGGTCCTGAATTTTGTTCTTCAGAGCCCAGCAGTTGTTAGTGTCGTGCCCTGGACTTTCAGAATGGTATGCACATCTGGCATTTGGGTGATAATGAGGGGACACAATATTGGGATTCTTTGGGGCCTCTTTTAAAGTTGCTAGATTAAATTTCAGAAGATGTGGTAGAACCTGGGCTAGAGTCATATTAATCCTGGTGAATTGCCGGACTGGACTTTTCACCCTTGGCTGGTTATTTCTTGGCTGGTCAGATATGGGCTTTGGGATGATAACGGCCCCCACCATTGGTCGGCATTCCGCTCTTCCTTGACTCCTATGTGAATAAATAGAATATACTTCCTTCTTCCCCGTGAAGGTTTCTTTCACAGCTGTAGAGGCAGACGAATCTTTCTGAATCTTCCCACTTCTTATACCAGCTTCCACCCTCTCACCGGTTAATATCAATTCAGTAAACCATGCAGAGGAACTCCCAATCAGATGATTGAAGAAAGGGCCCGATAGAGTTCCCAAGAACATGTCCACCAACTCCCTTTCAGTCAGAGGGGGTTGCACTCTTCCGGATAGATCTCTCCACTTTTGCGCATAATCTTTGAAGCCCTCATTTGACACCATAGCCATACTCTGAAGTTGAGTACGGGTAGGTGCCAAATCGGCATTGTACTGGTATTGTTTATAGAAATCTGCGGCCAGGTCTTCCCAATTATGGACATCGGCCCTTTCCAATTGGTAAAACCAATCAAGTTGCGTTCCTGATAAACTATCTTGGAAGAAATGGACCTACAAGTCTTTGTCGGCATAGTGCGGCTGAATCTTCCTGACATACGATCGAAGGTGCATTTTAGGACACGAAACTCCATCATATTTTGCAAATAGGGGCACTTTAAACTTTGGTGGGATCACAATTCCTGACACCAGCCCCAACTCTTAAAAATCTAGACCCGGTACTCTCTGGATTTCCATAGCACTTAAACGCTCTTCAAGTTGTTTGTACTTGTCATCAGCCGGAGGGTATTGCTCTTCAGAATAGTCATCCTCTTCTTCCTCTTCTTCAGAGTCTGACGAAACTGCCGTTTCTTTTCCTTTTCTTTCCCCTTCATCAGATGTTGTTGGAAATTCTAAGGTTCTTCTAGCTTGTCCCTGAAACCTTCTGCCCATGATTACCACACCAACTGGTTTCTTCTCTTTCTTCTTTTTCTCTTTCTCTTTCTCTTTTTCTAGCATAGTCTTCAACTCCTCCTGCCCCTTGGCTAGGGTCATGAGTAACTATTGAAATTGTGTATTTTGAGCTTGAAGGTCTTTGACTGTCTGTTCGAGATCCATCTTACTGAAATAAACAGTAGAGAGATGAGGAAACTTGTTGCAAAGACCTGTTTATGTTTATGATGAATGATATGTATACATGCAATGCTTTCAAGGATTTAAAAATTCAAATTTGTTTTAAACAAAAAGAAACACACGTTATATTAATAAGATATAATTTGAGTACATCAATGCCCCTTGGGCAAAATAATACAAAATTCTAAGATAAAAAGACATTGCGCATCCTCTTTGGTGCAATGTAGGTATTTAGAGCCTGCTCCTCATGAAGTAATCGAGTGAGTTCCAAAACCTTCATCTCGCTTGCATAGAATTGGGCTTCGAAAGTATCATACTCTCCTTTGAGCTGTATCCAATCCCTTTGTAGGTCTTCAAGTGATGTAGGCATGTCAGGATGTAGGATAATGTATGGAACTTCTCCCTCCTTAACAGGCTCAATAATCATTGGGAGAATGGAAGGATAAGGCATCATAAGACTTTGAGCGTGGGTTCGTACCCATTTGAGGTAAGGCTCAAGAGGGATGGAATTTTTGTGTCCCAAAGTCTTGCTATCTACCTTGTTTAGCATCCTCCAAGCTCGGATGAATCTTTGGCGAAGACCTTGATCGTCGTTGTCGTAGTCGAAAACCAAACCTTGAATCAGCATATCATGTGGGCCATCCCTTCGGGCATAACCAAACTGTCTTAGAGCCAAACATGGGTTGTAGGTGATGCCTCCCCTAATGCCAAGTAGAGGGATATTAGGGAATTCCCCATAACGGTCAACAATGATAACATTCTCTTTGGATCGAGAGCACCAATGAATATCTGAATGTTTAAGCGTCATTAACTTTTGTGACCACCTCAAACCTTGCTCATTCTTTAAGACTGATTGGGGAAGATGAGAAATAAACCATCTTGCCAGGAGAGGAGTGCAACACATAAGAACACCTCTTTTCCTCATTGTACGAGTGTGAAAAGAGTGTAAGATATCCCCAAGCAATGTTGGCATCGGGTTGCGTGACATGAAGATTTTGACAGCGATCACATCTATGAGTTGGTCAGGATTGGGGAACAGGACCATCCCATAGATGAGAAGAGCTATAATCTCCTCAAAAGCTTGCAAGTCTAAGGAATTCCAACAACTTTGGGCTTTCTCAAATAGAAACTTTTCAAAGAAGCCTTTGACACCACTTCTAGTTTCCCAATAAGTTGTGACATCAGATGAGTGCAAGTGCAGGGCTTGAGCAATCTCTTCTGGCCTTGGATCTCTTTCCGAACCGTTGAAGGGTAGTTGATTGAGAATAGGAATCCTCAAAAGTTTAGAGAATTCTTCCAAAGTGGGCACAAGTTGATAGTCAGGAAATGTGAAGCAATGATGCAAAGGGTTAAAGAACTGGAAGAGAACCTTCATCATATCCTCCTCTATGTTGGAGGTGACCAAGTTGAAAAGACGACCATGTCTCCGGTGAATGGAGAGTTCCCAGGGATCCTTGAAGCTAGCTCCTTGAGTTGTGGAGGAATTCTTACAAGGTTGATTTGGATAGTTTTCCTGCGAAGTGAATCCATATCCTACAAAACAAGAACAAAGATGAATCTCCAAAATCCTTGAAATGGTTAGTGGATGCATATGATGTTCATGATGTCCATGATGTTATGTACAAGTATGCATATACATACAAATCAAGCAAGTTCTTAGTTTAGGCTTGCATGGGGTTTCATAGGTAAGTACCCTCTTGAAGTTTAGTTGGCTCAACCTGTCCTAAAAATAGTAACCGGCTTCTAAGGAGCTCAATATCACTGGATTGTTTCCTTGGTCATTTCTTTAGCTTAAGCCTCTTTAATGGCGATCGAAATATCCCAAGAAACCAACCCTCAATGAGTGTAGTATCGAGTATCTACCAACTTCGGACTGCACCAAAGCCGGTCATCTCACTACATCCTAAAAGGCCAAGTTAGTCAAGTAAAGGGTTCTAGAAGTTCATTAGTGCTTCATGACATCACTCAGCGGCCCCGTATTCTCTTTGATTGACTCAAAGGCTACCGGTACGCACAAATATGTCACACTAACATAGCTATTGCTTAGACCATGTTGGTATACCCTGCACAGTTTCCACAACGTATGGCTATTTACCTATAATGTTTCCCAAATCCGGGTGGAGGATTCAAACCCAAATAAAGAACTAAAATATAAAGCAAACAAGTCAAACAAAGTAAGCAAATAAATGTGATCTAAACCCTAAGGTAACCCCACTTTTTATAAAATTCCCCAGCAGAGTTGCCAATTCTGTGATGCGGTGGGAGAACTGACTTGAGGTTTTGCATTTTATCGCAAATGTCACGGTTAGCAAGAGTCACCACCGACTTTTCTTTTATCCAAAAGGAAAGGTGAAAAAGCACAGGAAAGACCTTTGAGATGTTTTCTTGAGTTCGAGGGGTAGATTATGAAAAGGGAAGGTGCTAGCACCCTTTTCATCCATGGTTTTCCATGGGCTCTTAGTTACTTGCTTAGATCACTTGCTTTGGTTTGTTTGAAATGGTGTTTGATGTGATTTTGAAAGTATTTTGTAAAAGAGGCCATTCGTTTAGGCAATCTTTGTAATGATTCTCGTTCGTAAGAATGTATACAAAGATGTTTGTCTTTTGAAAATGTTTTCAAAGTTTGTAAGGTGTTTTTGAAATGTGTATGTGCTTGTTTTGAAAATAGCAAGGATTGTTGTTTGAAATGGAGAAAGCAACTAGAAGCTATCTACCTACTCAAATGTCTTTCTTATGCATCTTCTATTTCTTTGACATTATTGACTTACCATTGATTTGGTAAGCAACTCCATCTTTGGATGTAAACGGGACGGGCGTGGGTCATCGTATAGTCATGATTAGCAATGTTTGCAAAGTATCTTAGCATTTTTGAGGGACCAAGATCATTTTGTTTAGGCAAATTTTGAATAGTGTCATCGAGGGACTATGATCTTAAATTTGTTTTGTTTTACCAAGATACTTCGCATGCGTAACATGGCCATTTTATTTTAGGCAACCAAGTGGGAGAAACCCTAAGGGTGCTTGTGTGCAAAGTTTATCATTTTCATGCTTTTGATCTTGCATTTAGGGTTTTGTATTTGTCTTGTTTCGTTCTTGTCATACAAACCCTAATTACTAATCATGGCATATGAAAGCAATAAATTGCGTAATGTAAATATACTAAGCTATTACAACAATTTTATGGGAGGGGGGAATACAAGTTTGAATGGGGATTTGCACAAATATAAAACTAAATACATTATTACAACCAAATCGAATTTGCGCGAATTAAAATAAATATAATACAATATTTAAAATGTAATGCAATGTATATGTAAAGAAAAGATATTTTATGTCTTACTTTTGTATAAAAGAATATTTAATTTAAACCTAAAAAATATAAGAAAAAAGATTTAATTTTTGAAAGGGGTTAAACCCTAATTTTTTACTTAAAAGAAAATAATGTTTCTATATTATTATTTTTTGGACATTTTCTTGTATGAAATAATAAATAATATTATATATAAATATTAAAAATTAAATATATGCAAAAAATAGGTATTTGTAAGTATGAAATGTAAAATAAAAATATTAAGTTTATTTAATTATATTTATGAGTTTATTAAGGAAATAAATTAAATCTTATCAAAATAAATTAATTTTTTATGTGAGAAATAATAAAAAAAAAGTGTAAAAATAATTAAATTATTTTTTATGATTTTTTATCAGTAAAGAAAATAATTAAAAGTATTAAATATAAAAACAAAAATAAAATAAAATATGAAAGAGTTAAGAGGGGGTGAGAAAGCAATTCAGTGGTAGTGTTAGCAAAAACAAACAACACAAGAAGCAAAAAGCCCAAGAAGCTTCGTCCCTGTCCTGCCTTCTCCTTCCTCACGCCATAGCCAGTTCAACCTGTAACTTCCTCATTCTTGCATAAAAATGAAAACTTATAACATGAAAAATGTAGCATTTGAACTCACGATTCCAACCATATAAATTATGTAATCTAACTATCAAAGATCAAAGAGAATTTTGAAATCCCTAAATCCTAACCTAAAATTTTCAGAGATTTCAAACTCCAAATTCTCTTAGCACAAGTAATATAAATGCAAGATAATGATATGTACAACTTCGTTATGATGAGAATTACATTTTTCATTCACAGATTGTGGCCTGAGGTTGTCTGTACAAAGAGATAGAGTTTGAAAAAATTGACCTCCTTTAGCTGGAATCGTGTATGGAAATGCAGGGACTTTAATGGAGGCCTGATGATTGCCTGAGCTTCCTTGAGCTTCCTTGGGCTTCCCTGAATCTATTCCAACTCTTACCTTGCTCTGAAGGTGGCTAGAACTCCCTAACCAAGTCCAACTGCAAGCTTCAAAGTTAACAATGGCAGGTAGTGAAACAGAGGTTACAGAACAGGGATGGTGGTTTGGATTGACTAGGTATCAAGTATGTAATGTATTTGAATGATCCAAACTCAAAACGCACGAGCCAAATGGAATATGGGGATGCTTGTGCAGAATCTGCAGTTTTGGACAGGTTTTGGGTGTTTTTCAGCTTGAGAGGGTTTCAGGTCCTTGCCAAGCGTGTTATGTGTTGCATATTGTTTGCACATTAGTAAATAAATGATCTAAAGTCAGCTTCCCAACAGATCTGCCAATGCTAGCCTTTTTGCCAACTTTCTTGTACTTGAAGCAAAGTGACAAGACCAATGTTTCACATGCTTGTACCAACTTGCTTAGGGTTGGTATGAGTTTTTAAAACTTTCTTGAGACCTTTGTGGTTTGTATGCATCAAGGGGACAAGTTCAATTCTCCAAGTTGAAAAGTTTGCAAAAGTGGTTCCTTATGAAAATGGCAATGGAACCTTTTTGCCATACGTGGAATTATCAATTGGATAAAGGTTCAAAAGCATGGATAAAGGATTTGTAAATTGAGTATGCATTTAATTAAGTAGTGTGTAGCAAGTTAAGAACCTGTAAAGCATGAAATAGCCAGCATAGGTTTGATTTGCAACTTGATTCTTCATGAAAATGGCTTGAACAAAAAGTGAGAAAATGCCAACTTCCTCTCTTCGATTCTCTCTACTCAAAAATGATCTTGGAGAGTTCTTTGACATTTTGGAAATCTTTCAATGTGCTCTATAATTCATCTTTGAAATGAATTTTGAGATACCTCTTGGAACTAGGTTAAAAATTGCCATGAAGTTGGGTCCAAAACCTGCCTAAATTAGGGCAAAATTTCACTAAGTTAAGAAGTTCATGACCATGTATTCACATATTTATAACTTGAGATCCAAACATATTTAGGGAAAAGTTTGTGAAGAAAAGTTTTATATTTCATGGAGGTCTACAACTTTCATGTTGGGGACTTTCCCTGAATCAAAATGCATCATGGTGAAAAGGTGGTGCAATTTTGAGAAAAAATAAGAAACTTTTTATACTTAGAAAATTTCTAAGTTATGAAAATTTTTCAAATTCAAACCCTAATTTTCAAATTTGGTTTTCTTGGTGAACAAGTTTCATATTTTGACATATCTTGATGAATTATGACCCTTGGTACTTGATTTTGACCAAAAAGTCAAAGTTTGACTTTTCAGTGTACAATTGACTTTTGATCAGTTGACTATAAATTTCATCTGTCAATCCAATGAAATTGAGATGTTTTGAACCATATAATTAAGTCAAGATGATGCCATTGAGTCCTTGAAATCATTATTGAACTCAAATGGTCATTGGCTAGGTTAAAAATCAGAAATTGCCCTTTCTCAGTTAAAACCCTAATTTTGACCATTTTGGCCTTTTGATGATTTGATCAAATTTCTTGAGGAGTTGTAATCCAAACTTGATCAAATGGTACATATGAGTCTAAAATGTTTATGTGGATAAAAAATTATGAATTTTGACTATAAATTGGCCATGGTTGACTTTTTCCTCAATACAACTGATTTTTAGATCAACTGTCCAATTGACTGAGCAAAAGTGTGGGTCAAGGCTTGAAACTTGTCATGAGCAATCTTAGGGGTCCAAAATGATGTATGAAAGTCACATGAAGCACTGGTGGTCCAAAAATCCTTGTGAAAACTCAAACCCTAATTTTGGGTTATCAGTGCAAGGTGAGATGTCTTGAGCTGACCAAACCCTAATCTTGTCATGAGTCAAAGAAATCTTGTGAGAAAAGTCTTGATAAATGAGAGGAAAATTTTTGGGGTACAATAGATGCCCCTGTTCAATCTTCTTGAACCTGAAGAGTTAGATTGGCGAGCTTTTCCGTTCGTGACTCGAAGGTAAAAGATGATTGGACACTAGAGTGCCCGTAAATTTGCACTCGACAAAGTGTAGTTGAGGGAATGGGCTTAAAGATGAAATTTGGAGAAGTGACAGAATCTTGTTAGAGATGGGCTTGTAGATGCCATCCAAGAATGTTTGTTGAATTGTAAGTTGTAAGTCAAAAGAATAAGTATCAGAATGGTGTCCGTATTTGGAACGTATCTGAGCTGTATCTGGAGACTGAATCTGTATGAGCAACAGAATAGCATCCGTGTATGGAGCGTATCTAAGATGTATCTGTACTTGAATCTGAATGAGTAACAGAATGGCTTCCGTGTCTGGAGCGTGTCTGTACTGTATCATGAATTTGAAATCTGAATAAGTGACAGAATGGCATTCGAGTCTCGAGCGTATCCGTACTTTGGAAATATGAATGAGTAACAGAATGGAAACCTTGTCTGGAGCGTATCTGTACTGTATCATGAATGCTGAATCTGAATGAGTAACAGAATGGCAACCGTGTCTGGAGCGTATCTGAACTGTATCTGAAAGATGGATCTGAATGAGTAACAGAATGGCTTCCGTGTCTGGAGCGTGTCTGAACTGCATCTAGATTGCATGTTGTTAACGGTAGCTTGTTAATCTTATCCTAAAAAGGGTAAAATGTTAGTTGAAACACAAAGTCATGTTGCATGAAGTGTATGATGTAATATATGTGTTTTATCAATGTTTATGATATGCGGTTGTAATGTATGCGCATGTAAGCTGATTTTCTGAGGAAAATAAATCCCTGACTGCTACTGAGGATATATGTATTCTTCATGTCTTGAAGTTGGAGTAATTGACAAAAATTATTGTTGTGAGCAATGCCATATACTGCTTGATTAATTTGCTTGGGGAATCCAGAGAATTTTGATGACTTCTACTGGGGATTTAACAATGGGAATCTTCGTTCTACCGGGGAGCAATGAAAACTCTATGGGGAAAAAGCTTATTCCTGTTTGGGAAAAAGTTCAGGAGTTTCGATCATCTACCACTCTACCGGGGAATTATCCTAGGTTAGGGAGAAACAAAAATTAGCTATTGTCCGGTTGGTTTTCAGGCTTCAAGACAACTTGTTGGGGAACTTGGAGAAACTGAAAGGTTTCCACCGGGGATTAATAGTTTAAAGTTTCAGCTCTGCTGGGGATCTTAATGATGTACTGTAGGGATTGCTCATGGAATAGCCTAAATACGTTTTCCTATTCTTTCAACCTGTCAGTAATTGTCTTTTTTCATTTTATTTATTTGCAAACAATAATTATGTTCAAATGCATATGTTCATTAATGAATCATTGGACGTTTTTTGCAAATAAAACACAAGTGTAAAAGAAAAGGACAAATAGTTTTCTGTACTTTAAAGAGATATCTTTGTATTCACTTTGAATAAGTATTTTTGTACAAAGGAGACAAACATCCTAGTAAGAGGATGATGTCATGAAAATAAGAAAAATTTTATACAAAGAAAGATAGCTATGTGTGATAATCCCATGGGGTTCTCATTCTTCTATAGCCTCCATATCTCTGAATATCTTATCTATTTGTTGCTTTGTCCGAAGATTATTGAATTGATCAGAAGCTCAAAGTTTGTCAGTGAAGAGATTGTCCTCAAAGTGATCCGACGAGACATAGTCATACGCTTTAATTCCCTAACTTTTTCCTGGACCACCCTTTCGGGTTTTCAATCCACCGAAACCCTTTTTTTCCCAAGTCGCCCTTTTGGGTTTTCAACTTGCCGGGTGTACAGTTTTTTTTTTTGATTTTATCCCTAATTTTTGCCCGAACCTTTTGGTTCGCCGGGATGCCCTTGTTTTTCCTAGGTGTGTCAACCTAGCGGGTCTCTTATGCGTAGTATCTTTTGACTATGTCCTTGTTCGCAGGGTGTGGCAAATCATCATCGTCCATGGTGGTTAAGATCATTTCCCCACCGGAGAAGATGTTTTTGATTATAAATGGTCCCTCATAGGTAGGAGTCCATTTTCCCCTGGGATCACTTTGTGGCAAAATAATGCGTTTGATCACTAAATCTCCAACTTAATATACTTGGCATCGGACTTTCTTGTTGAAAGCCTTGATCATCCGTTTTTGATACATCTGACCATGGAAAACGGAAGTAAGTCTCTTTTCATCAATTAAGTTCAGTTGATCAAGCCGAGTCTAGATCCAATCGTCCTCACTCAAACCTGCATCTTTCATAATTCTTAAGGAAGGGATTTGAACCTCGATAGGCAAGACAACCTCCATGCCATAAACCAAAGAATAGGGTGTTGCCCTAGTTGATATGCGAGTCGTGGTATGATACCCGTGGATAGCAAATGGTAGCATTTCATGCCAGTCCTTGTAGGTGACTGTCATTTTCTGTATGATCTTTTTAATGTTTTTATTAGCAGCTTCGACTGCACCATTCATCTTTGGCCGATAGGGGGATGAATTGTGATGTTGAATCTTGAAATGCTCGCACAAGGCGGTGATCATAGTATTATTAAGATTTGTACCCTTATCAGTGATGATCCTTTCTGGGATACCGTATCGAAAAATAAGATTCTGCTTGATGAAGCGGACAACAACATTCTTAGTAATGGATGTGAAGGAAGCTGCTTCGATCCATTTTGTGAAATAGTTAATGGCCACTAGAATGAAGCGGTGTCCATTGGAGGATGTAGGCTTGATATCCCCAATCATATCGATTCCCCACATAGCAAAGGGCCAAGGAGCTGTTAAGACATTTAGAGGAACCGGAGGCACGTGCACCTTGTCTGCATAGATTTGACACTTATGACAGGTCCGAGAGTGTTAATAGCAGTCTGCTTCCATGGTAGACCAATAATAGCCTGCCCGTAGGATTTTCTTCGCCATCGTATACCCACTAGAGTGAGTGCCAAAGGTACCTTCGTGTAATTTAGCCATAATCTTTTCAGCTTCAATCTTATCCATACAACGGAGCAGAATCGAATCATGATTACATTTGTACAGGATGCCATTACTTAGGAAGAACTTAGCGGAGAATCTCCTTAGGAACTTTTTATCATTGATTGAAGCTCCTTCTGGATATTCTTGAGCCTCGAGATACCTTTTGACTTCATGAAACCAAGGTTGGTCCACTACTTCTTCAGTATTAATCTCGTGACAGTGTGCTGGTTCGTCCATTCGTTCAATGTTGATCTGGGGAGCCTCGTTATCCCAATTAAGTTTAAACATAGATGACATTATGGCTAGAGCATCTGCTAGCTGATTTTCTTCTCGCGGGAAATGCTCGAAGGTAATCTTCTCGAGATGTGGTAACAATGTCAAAACATGTTCTTTGTAAGGGATAAGGTTGGGATACTTAGTGTCCCATTCTCCTTTGATCTGACTGATGACCAAAGCTGAATCTCCAAATACAACTAAAGATTTGATCCCCAAGTCCATGGCAGCCTTGAGACTAAAGATGCATGGTTCATATTCCGCCATGTTGTTCGTACAGTTGAAGTAAAGTCTGGCAGTAAAGGGAGTATGGCACCCTTCTGGAGATATGAGTACAACACCGATACCATTACCAAGTGCATTGGATGCCCCATCAAAGAATATGGTCCATCAGGATCCTTGTCCAGGTCCGTCATGTGGTCTGATTTCTTCGCAATTGTCTAATATCATGATGTCCTCGTTCGGGAATTCAAACTTCATGGACTGGTAATCTTCTACAGCTTGATGAGCAAGATGATCAGCTAGCACGCTGCCCTTTATAACTTTTTGGGTAGTGTACTGTATGTCCTATTCTGTTAGGATCATCTGCCATCTAGCTATCCTCCCAGACAGAGCAGGCTTCTCAAAGATGTACTTTATCAGATCCATCTTAGATATCAGCAAAGTGGTATGAGTCAACATATACTGTCTTAGCCGACGAGCATCCCATACCAGAGCGCAACAAGTTTTCTCGAGCAGTGAATATCTGGTTTCACAGTTGGTAAACTTTTTGCTCAGGTAGTAAATAGCGTGCTCTTTTCGGCCAGACTCGTCATGCTGCCCCAATACACACCCCATTGAGTTCTCTAAAACGGTAAGATACATGATCAGTGGTCTTTCCTCGACTGGCGGCATCAAGACAGGAGGCTCTTGTAAATACTCTTTGATTTTGTCAAAAGCAATCTGACATTCATCATTCCATCTGACTACTTTATCTTTCTTCAACAGCTTGAAAATTGGTTCACAAGTAGATGTTAGGTGAGAAATAAATCTGGCAATATAGTTCAGGCGTCCCAAGAATCCTCTGACTTCCTTCTCAATACGAGGAGCAGGCATTTCTTGTATTGCTTTGACCTTGGCAGGATCAACCTTGATGCCTTTGTTGCTGACAATGAAACCTAAGAGTTTACCGGACCGGACTCTGAATGTGCACTTGTTTGGATTCAACCTTAGTTTGTACTCCTTTAATCTCACGAACAGCTTTTGCAAGTGATCAAGGTGCTCCTCCTTGGTTTGTGATCGGGCTATCATGTCATCTACGTAGACCACTATCTCATGATGTATCATATCATGAAACAAAGCTACCATGGCGCGTTGATAGGTTGCCCCGACATTCTTCAGTCCAAATGGCATCACTTTGTAGCAGAACGTGCCCCACTGTGTCACAAACGTAGTTTTCTCCATGTCCTCAGGTGCCATTTTGATTTGGTTATAGCCTGAGAATCCGTCCATGAAGGAAGATACTTTGTGCTGGGCCGTATTATCAACTAGGATGTCGATGTGTGTTAATGGAAAATCATCTTTAGGGCTGGCCTTGTTTAAATCTCTATAATCCACGCACATCCTCACTTTACCGTCCTTTTTAGGAACGAGAACAATGTTGTCCACCCATTGAGGATAAGAAGTAACAACCAGAAATCCAGCATTGAACTGTTTCATGACTTCCGCTTTGATCTTCTCTGACATGTCAGGTCTCATGCGGCGGGCTTTTTGTTTCACTGGTGGACAGTCTTCTCTTGTGGGTAGACAATGTACCACGATGTATGTATAAAATCCCGGCATGTCTTCGTATGACCAGGCAAAGATCTCAACATAATCATGCAATAGATGAATTAGGCGCTCCTTGACACTCGGCTCTAAATTGGCACCCACTTTGATTTCCTTTTTATCTTCCTCGGTACCCAAATTGATTGTATCCAACAGCTCCTCATGAGGCTGGATAGTTCTTTCCTTTTGTTGTAGTAGTCTGGCCAATTCCCCTGGCACCTCACAATCTTCCTCATCTTCGTATTCGGCTTGGTAGATCAAATATTTAGAGTCACTGAAGGCTATAGCGGTATCGTTACCCATGGGATCCGGAATGGAGGGGTACCTGCATTTGTGAGTGTGGGTGTGCGTAAGGGTATAGCCATCTTTAAACAATAAAATGTAAAAGAAAGACAATGAGCACAAAGGATTTGTATGTGGAAAAACGTCCATGATTCATTGAATGTCATATGAAAATGAAATAAAAACCCTTACAAATGGACCATTGTGCCTCGGGTAAGACACAAGGTTTTTAAAGTGCGAATTGTTTGTGAATATTACAAGTCCAACAGAAATGTAAAAGATAAATTACTGAGAGATGAAAGTTATTGGGACAAAGTCTATGGCTTCCTAGTTGCGAAGTCCTCAGTTGACAGTAGGAAATATCCAATCTTCCAAGCTGCCATCCTCTTCATTGTCTTCTACTGCATTGACCCCTTGGTTGCTAATCTTCACAGGTGGCCCTGCGGCACGGGCACGCCACACAGTCATCTGAGCAGTTGAAGTAAACCCCAAGCCAAACTTGTCTAACTTATACGGAATGTCTGGAAGCTGCCCCAAGATGGTGCATCCACCCTCCTCTATTACTGCCTTTGTATCCTTTAGAGATGACATCCAAAGTGGAGGTCTTGTGACCTTGGGAATCGAGGATACTGCCTTGGTTGCCGCTACTTCTTGAGAGACCTCCTCGAAATGTTGAAAAGGAGTTTCAATGAACTCGCTATCTAACTCCACATATCGGAAAAAATTCAGATGACTAATCATGTACTCCTCCTCCCCGTGGATAATTATGATCTTTCCTTGGACCGGGTACTTCAGCATCTGATGCAATGTGGAGGTGACATCACCGACATTGTGGATCCAAGGTCGTCCTAACAGACAAGAGTAAGAGGGACGGATGTCCATCACATAGAAGGTTGAATTGAAATTCTGAGTTCCCACCTTTATTGGGATGTCCACCTCCCCGTGGACCATCCTCTTCGAGGCATCAAATGCTCTCACAATTATGTTTACTGAGTTTCAATGTCAGCCCTTCGCAATCCAATCTGTCAAGAGCCTTCTTTGGTAAGACGTTCAAAGATGAACCAGTGTCTACCAAGACATGGGCTAGGGTTGTTCCTCTACACTCTACAGAGACATGCAATGCCTCGTTGTGTTTTCTCCCTTTGGGCGTCAAGTCAGCATCAGAGAAGCCCAGGCCGTTATCAGCTGTCAAACTGGCCACACAATCTTGGAATTGGTCAGCAGACGTCTCTTGTGGAACATGAGCTGTCTTTAGAAATTTTACCAGAGCTTTCGCATGTGCCTTAGAGCACAGCAACAATGCTAGCATAGAGATCTTGGAGGGGGTTTGCCCCAACTGTTCAACCACATCATAATCACTTTTCTTTATTATCCTCAGGATTTCTTCCATTTCCTTCTTGGATGTTTCGGGAATAGCTAGTGATTGAGCCTTCGTCCGGACAGGCTCTTCTTGAATGCCTTTTTCCTTTATTCTCAGTAGTGGAAGTATTGGTAGGGATAGGGATTATGTTGTCTTTGTCGGTAAGAACGCTTGCAGGTATAATCACTGGTACAGAGGTAATCTTCGGAATGGCCACGGGTCCAAAAACTGCCTTTGGAGGGGCAATCTCTGGAGAGAAGATTCATCCACTACGGGTAATCTTGCTGGTTCCGACAATATTTCTAATGTCGGTATTTTCTTCTTTGAAGCTCTCTTCTTCGGCAGTAGGTTCATCTTGTTTGACACCATGGTAGTAGATTTCTCCACCATAATTACATGGTACTGTTTTATCTGACTTGTACGGAACTGGCCCGGGCATTGTGATCTTAAGCGGAGTAGTTTTTGGAGCAGGTGTAATCCTAACGTGCCTTTTAGGGACATTGGAAGGATTAGCGGAGATGGTTATGATAGAAATGTCTTTAACAGGAATGGGTAAAACAGGAGCATTCTCAAACAGAATTTCTTGGTTATCAATCAGGCGTTGGATACTTGTCTTCAACAGAGGGCAATCAGTTGGTGAGGACAAACATAGATGGCAGTCTTTATTACAACCTGGGAATATATCAGCTTTCAACAAATTCATCTTAATGATCGGGAGCGGAGTCAAAAGTTCATCTACTGTAGCAACAAACAAATCTTCCTCAACAACGTTGGCATTGTGACCATGCCTAGGCATCAGAGCAGAAATGACATTTGGTTTCTCAGGCGCATCAAACTCAACTTCCTTTGCATCTATAAGGTCCTGAATTTTGTTCTTCAGAGCCCAACAGTTGTTAGTGTCGTGCCCTGGACTTTCAAAATGGTATACGCATCTGGCATTTGGGTGATAATGAGGGGACACAGTATTGGGATTCTTTGGGGCCTCTTTTAAAGTTGCTAGATTCAATTTCAGAAGATGTGGTAGAACCTGGGCTAGAGTCATATTAATCCTGGTGAATTGCCGGACTGGCCTTTCCACCCTTGGATGGTTATTTCTTGGTTGGTCAGATGCGGGCTTTGGGATCATAACGGCCCCCACCACTGGTCGGCATTCCGCTCTTCCTTGACTCCTATGTGAATAAACAACAGATACTTCCTTCTTCCCCGTGAAGGTTTTCTTCACAGCTGTAGAGGCAGACAAATCTTTCTGAATCTTCCCACTTCTTATACCAGCTTCCACCCTCTCGCCGGTTAATATCAATTCAGTAAACTCTACAGAGGAACTCCCAATCAGATGATTGAAGAAAGGGCCCGATAGAGTTCCCAAGAACATGTCCACCAACTCCCTTTCAGACAGAGGGGGTTGCACTCTTCCGGCTAAATCTCTCCACTTTTGCGCGTAATCTTTGAAGCCCTCATTTGACACCATAGCCATACTCTGAAGTTGAGTACGTGTAGGCGCCAAATTAACATTGTACTGGTATTATTTATAGAAAGTTGCGGCCAGGTCTACCCAATTATGGATGTAGGCCTTTCCAATTGGTAAAACCAATCAAGTTACGTTCCTGATAAACTGTCTTGGAAGAAATGGACCTACAAGTCTTTATCGACAAAGTGCGGCTGAATCTTCCTGACATACGATCGGAGGTGCATTTTAGGACACGACACTCCATCATATTTTGCAAATATGGGCACTTTAAACTTTGGTGGGATCACAATTCCTGACACTAGCCCCAACTCTTCAAAATCTAGACCCGGTACTCTCTGGATTTCCATAGCACTTAAATGCTCTTCAAGGTGTTTGTACTTGTCATCAACCAGAGGGTAGTGCTCTTCAGAATAGTCCTCCTCTTCTTCCTCTTCTTTAGAGTCTGACGGAACTGCCGTTTCTTTTCCTTTTCTTTGCCCTTCATCAGATGTTGTTGGAAATTCTAAGGTTCTTCTAGCTTGTCCCTGAAACCTTCTGCCCATGATTACCACACCAACTGGTTTCTTCTCTTTCTTCTTTTTATATTTATCTTTCTCTTTTTCTAGCATAGTCTTCAACTCCTCCTTCCCCTTGGCTAGGGTCATGAGTAACTGTTGAAATTGTGTATTTTGAGCTTGAAGGTCTTTGACCGTCTGTTTGAGATCCATCTTACTGAAATAAACAGTAGAGAGATGAGGAAACTTGTTGCAAAGAACTGTTTATGTTTATGATGAATGATATGTATATATGCAATGCTTTCAAGGATTTAAAAATTCAAATTTGTTTTAAACAAAAAGAAACACACTTTATATTAATAAGATAGAATTTGAGTACATCAATGCCCCTTGGGCAAAATAATACAAAATTCTAAGATAAAAAGACATTGCGCATCCTCTTTGGTGAAATGTAGGTATTTAGAGCCTGCTCCTCATGAAGTAACCGAGTGAGTTCCAAAACCTTCTTATCGCTTGCGTAGAATTGGGCTTCGAAAGTATCGCTCTCTCCTTTGAGCTATATCCAATCCCTTTGTAGGTCTTCAAGTGATGTAGGCATGTCAGGATGTAGGATAGTGTATGAAACTTTTCCCTCCTTAACAGGCTCAATAATCATTGGGAGAATGGAAGGATAAGGCATCATAAGACTTTGAGCGCGGGTTCATACCTACTTGAGGTAAGTCTAAAGAGGGATGGAATTCTTATGTCCCAAAGTCTTTCTATCTACCTTGTTTAGCATCCTCCAAGCTCGGATGAATCTCTGGCGAAGACCTTGATCGTCGTTGTCGTAGTCGAAAACCAAACCTTGAATTAGCATATCATGTGGGCCATCCCTTCGGGCATAACCAAATTGTCTTAGAGCCAAACATGGGTTGTAGGTGATGCCTCCCCTAATGCCAAGTAGAGGGACATTAGGGAATTCCCCACAACGTTCAACAATGATAACATTCTCTTTGGATCGAGAGCACCAATGAATATCTGAATGTTTAAGCGTCATTAACCTTTGTGACCACCTCAAACCTTGCTCATTCTTTAATACTGAATGGGGAAGATGAGAAATAAACCATCTTGACAGAAGAGGAGTGCAACACATAAGAACACCTATTTTCCTCATTGTACGAGTGTGAAAAGAGTGTAAGATATCCCTAAGCAATGTAGGCACCGAGTTGCGTGACATGAAGATTTTGACAGCGCTCACATCTATGAGTTGGTCAGGATTGGGGAACAGGACCATCCCATAGATGAGAAGAGCTACAATCTCCTCAAAAGCTTGCAAGTATAAGGAATTCCAACAACTTTGGGCTTTCTCAAACAGAAACTTTGCCAAGAAGCCTTTGACACCACTTCCAGTTTTCCAATGAGTTGTGACATCAGATGAGTGCAAGTGCAGGGCTTGAGAAATCTCTTCCGGCCTTGGATCTCTTTCTGTACCGTTGAAGGGTAGTTGATTGAGAATAGGAATCCTCAAAAGTTGAGAGAATTCTTCCAAAGTGGGCACAAGTTGATAGTCAGGAAATGTGAAGCAATGATGCAAAGGGTCAAAGAACTGGAAGAGAACCTTCATCATATCCTCCTCTGTGTTGGAGGTGACCAAGTTGAGTATACGACCATGTCTCTTGGTGAATGGAGAGTTCTCAGGGATCCTTGAAGCTAGCTCCTTGAGTTGTGGAGGAATTCTTACAAGGTTGATTTGGATAGTTTTCCTGCGAAGTGAATCCATATCCTACAAAACAAGAACAAAGATGAATCTCCAAAATCCTTGAAATGGTTAGTGGATGCATATGATGTTCATGATGTCCATGATGTTATGTATAAGTATGCATATACAAACAAATCAAGCAAGTTATTAGTTTAGGCTTGCATGGGGTTTCATAGGTAAGTACCCTCTTAAAGTTTAGATGGCTCAACCTGTCCTAAATATAGTAACCGGGTTCTAAGGAGCTCAATATCACTGGATTGTTTCCTTGGTCATTGTTTCATCTCAAGCCTCTTTAATGGCAACCGAAATATCCCAAGAAACTAACCCTCAATGAGTGTAGTATCGAGTATCTACCAACTTCGGACTGCACCAAAGCCGGTCATCTCACTACATCCTAAAAGGCCAAGTTGGTCAAGTAAAGGGTTCTAGAAGTTCATTAGTGCTTCATGACATCACTCAGCATCCCCGTATTCTCTTTTATTGATTCAAAGGCTACTGGTACCCACAAATATGTCACACTAACATAGCTATTGCTTAGACCATGTTGGTATACCCTGCACAGTTTCCACAATGTATTGTATTTACCTATAATGTTTCCCAAATCCGGGTGGAGGATTCAAACCCAAACAAAGAATCAAAATGTAAAGCAAACAAGTCAAACAAAGTAAGCAAATAAATGTGATCTAAACCTTAAGGTAACCCCACTTTTTATAAAATTCCCCAGCAGAGTCTCCAGTTCTGTGATGCGGTGGGAGAACTGACTTGAGGTTTTGCGTTTTGTCGCAAATGTCGCGGTTAGCAAGAGTTGCCACCGACTTTTCTTTTATCCAAAAGGAAAGGTGAAAAAGCACAGGAAATACCTTTGAGATGTTTTCTTGAGTTCGGGGGGTAGATTATGAAAAGGGAAGGTGCTAGCACCCTTTTCATCCATGGTTTTCCATGGGCTCTTAGTTACTTGCTTAGATCACTTGCTTTGGTTTGTTTAAAATGGTGTTTGATGTGATTTTGAAAGTATTTTGTAAAAGAGGCCATTCATTTTGGAAATCTTTGTAATGATTCTCGTTCGTAAGAATGTATACAAAGATGTTTGTCTTTTGAAAATGTTTTCAAAGTTTGTAAGGTGTTTTTGAAATGTGTATGAGTTTGTTTTGAAAATAGCAAGGATTGTTGTTTGAAATGGAGCAAGCAACTAGAAGCTATCTACCTACTCAAATGTCTTTCTTATGCATCTTATATTCCTTTGACATTGTTGACTTACCATTGATTTGGTAAGCAACCCCATCTTTGGATGTAAACGGGACGGGCGTGGGTCATCGTATAGTCATGATTAGCAATGTTTGCAAAGTATCTTAGAATTTTTGAGGGACCAAGATCATTTTGTTTAGGCAACTTTTGAATAGCGTCATCGAGGGACTATGATCTTAAATTTGTTTTGTTTTGCCAAGATACTTCGCATGCGTAACATGACCATTTTATTTTAGGCAACCAAGTGGGAGAAACCCTAAGGGTGTTTGTGTGCAAAGCGTATCATTTTCATGCTTTTGATCTTGCATTTAGGGTTTTCTATTTGTCTTGTTTCGTTCTTGTCATACAAACCCTAATTACTAATCATGGCATATGAAAGCAATAAATTGCATAATGTAAATATAATAAGATATTACAACAATTTTATGGGAGGGGGGAATACAAGTTTGAATGGGGATTTACACAAATATAAAACTAAATATATTATTACAACCAAATCGAATTTGCGCGAATTAAAATAAATACAATACAATATTTAAAATGTAATGCAATGTATATGTAAAGAAAAGATATTTTATGTCTTGCTTTTGTATAAAAGAATATTTAATTTAAACCTAAAAAATATAAGAAAAAAGATTTAATTTTTGAAAGGGGTTAAACCCTAATTTTTTACTTAAAAGAAAATAATGTTTCTATATTATTATTTTTTGTACATTTTCTTGTATGAAATAATAAATAATATTATATATAAATATTAAAAATTAAATATATGCAAAAAATAGGTATTTGTAAGTATGAAATGTAAAATAAAAATATTAAGTTTATTTAATTATATTTATGAGTTTATTAAGGAAATAAATTAAATCTTATCAAAATAAATTAATTTTTTATGTGAGAAATAATAAAAAAAATAAAATAAAAGTGTAAAAATAATTTAATTGTTTTTTAGGATTTTTTATCATTAAAGAAAATAATTAAAAGTATTAGATATAAAAACAAAAAAAATAAAATATGAAAGAGTTAAGAGGGGGTGAGAAAGCAATTCAGTGGTAGTGTTAGCAAAAACAAACAACCCAAGAAGCAAAAAGCCCAAGAAGCTTTGTCCCTGTCCTGCCTTCTCCTTCCTCACGCCATAGCCAGTTCAACCTGTAACTTCCTCATGCTTGCATAAAAATGAAAACTTATAACATGAAAAATGTAGCAGTTGAACTCACGATTCCAACCATATAAATTATGTAATATAACTATCAAAGATCAAAGAGAATTTTGAAATCCCTAAATCCTAACCTAAAATTTTCAGAGATTTCAAACTCCAAATTCTCTTAGCACAAGTAATATAAATGCAAGATAATGATATGTACAACTTCGTTATTATGAGAACTACATTTTTCATTCACAGATCGTGGCCTGTACAAAGAGATAGAGTTTGAAAAAAATTACCTCCTTCAGCTGGAATCGTGTATGGAAATGCAGGGACTTTAATGGAGGCCTGATGATTGCTTGAGCTTCCTTGAGCTTCCCTGAATCTATTCCAACTCTTACCTTGCTCTGAAGGTGGCTAGAACTCCCTGACCAAGTCCAACTTCAAGCTTCAAAGTTAACAATGGCAGGTATTGAAACAGAGGTTACAGAACATGGATGATGGTTTGGATTGACTAGGTATCAAGTATGTAATGTATTTGAATGATCCAAACTCAAAACGCACGAGCCAAATGGAATATGGGGATGCTTGTGCAGAATCTGCAGTTTTGGACAGGTTTTGGGTGTTTTTCAGCTTGAGAGGGTTTCAGGTCCTTGCCAAGTGTGTTATGTGTTGCATATTGTTTTCACATTAGTAAATAAATGATCTAAAGTCAGCTTCCCAACAGATCTGCCAATGCTAGCCTTTTTGCCAACTTTCTTGTACTTGAAGCAAAGTGACAAGACCAATGCTTCACATGCTTGTACCAGCTTGCTTAGGGTTGGTATGAGTTTGTAAAACTTGCTTGAGACCTTTGTGGTTTGTATGCATCAAGGGGACAGGTTCAATGCTCCAAGTTGAATAGTTTGCAAAAGTGGTTCTTTATGAAAATGGCAATGGAACCTTTTTGCCATAAGTGGAATTATCAATTGGATAAAGGTTCAAAAGCATGGATAGAGGCTTTGTCAACTGAGTATGCATTTAATTAAGGAGTGTGTAGCAAGTTTAGGACCTGTAAAGCATGAAATAGCCAGCATAGGTTTGATTTGCAACTTGATTCTTCATGAAAATGGCTTGAACAAAAAGTGAGAAAATGCCAACTTCCTCTCTTCGATTCTCTCTACTCAAAAATGATCTTGGAGATTTCTTTGACATTTTGGAAAGCTTGCAATGTTCTCTATAATCCATATTTGAAATTAATTTTGATATACCTCTTGGAACTAGGTGAAAAATTTCCATGAAGTTGGGTCCAAAACCTGCCTAAATTAGGGCAAAATTTCACTAAGTTAAGAAGTTCATGACCATGTATTCACAAATTTATAACTTGAGATCCAAACATATTTAGGGAAAAGTTTGTGAAGAAAAGTTGTAGATTTCATGGAGGTCCACAACTTTCATTTTGGGGACTTTCCTTGAATCAAAATGCATTATGGTGAAAAGGTGGTGCAAAGTTGAGAAAAAATAAGAAAATTTTTATACTTAGAAAATTTCTAAGTTATGAAAATTTTGAAATTCAAACCCTAATTTTCAAATTTGGTTTTCTTGGTGAACAAGTTTCATATTTTTACATATCTTGATAAATTATGACCCTTGGTACTTGATTTTGACCAAAAAGTCAAAGTTTGACTTTTCAGTGTACAGTTGACTTTTGATTAGTTAACTGCAAATTTCATTTGTCAATCCAATGAACTTGAGATGTTTTGAACCATATAATTAAGTCAAGATGATGCCATTGAATCCTTGAAATCATGCTTGAAATCAAATGGTCATTGGCTAGGTTAAAAATCAGAAATTGCCATTTCTAAGTCAAAACCCTAATTTTGACCATTTTGCCCTTTTGATGATTTGATCAAATTTATTGAGGAGTTGTAATCCAAACTTGATCAAATGGTACATATGAGTCTAAAATGTTGACGTGGATAAAAAATTATGAAGTTTGACTGTAAATTGGCCATGGTTGACTTTTTCCCAATACAACTGTAGGTCAATTGTCCAATTGATTGAGCAAAAGTGTGGGTCAAGGCTTGAAACTTGTCATGAGCAATCTTAGGGGTCCAAAATGATGTATGAAAGTCACATGAAGCATTGGTGGTCCAAAAATCCTTGTGCAAACTCAAACCCTAATTTTGGGTTATCAGTGCAAGGTGAGATGTCTTGAGCTGACCAAACCCTAATCTTGTCTTGAGTCAAAGAAATCTTGTGAGAAAAGTCTTGATAAATGAGAGGGAAAATTTTAGGGTACAACAATTGTCCTCTTAGAACCATCAAAGGCCCTCACTACAATGTTTCTAGGATTGAAAGTAAGTCCCTTGTAGTCTAGCCGGTCAAGAGAGTTTTTGGGTAAGACATTCAACGATGAGCTCGTATCCACCAGAACGTGAGCTAGCGTAGTTCCCCTTCACTCAACGAAGACGTGCAAGGAATCGTTATGTTTCCTTCCTTTGGGAGTCAAGTCAGCCTCAGGAAAGCCCAAACCGTTACCAACAGTTAGACTGGCCACATAATTCTCAAATTGGTCAATGGAAGTCTCTTGGGGAACATGGGATGTCGTCAGAAACTTTACCAAGGCCATGGCATGGGCCTCAAAACACAAGAGTAAGGCCAACATTGATATTTTTGAGGGGGTTTACCCCAACTGTTCCAAGATGTTGTAGTCATTTTTCTTGATTATTTTTAGTATCTCTTCTATCTCCTTTCTAGAAGCTTCAGGAATATCCTCTGGATGTGCCTTCGTCTGTACAGGCTCAGATAACACCTCCTTGCCCCTTGTCTTGACAGCAGGATAATAGTAGGATTGTCCATAGGGGTATCACTGGGAATGCTGGTAGGAAAGGTAGCGAGACTAATTACAGGAGTAGCCATGGTCTTTGGAGAGATCTCAAGTGAGAATATTCTTCCATTTCTTGTTATCTTACTGGTCCCAATGATATTGACGACGTGGGGATCAGTGTATTTCTCAACTTTGTCTTGGACAACCAACATATCTTGCTTGACGTCATAGTAATAGACGTCACCCTCGTAGTTCCAGGGAACAACTTTATCTGAAGAATATGGTATTAACCTTAGCATGTTGATGATTAGGGGAGCAGGATTTGGAACAAATATAATCCTAACGGGTCTTTTGGTGGAGACCCTGGGAGTATTGTCGGAAATGGTGATTATTGAGACATCTTCACATGACTTTCTGATAAGAGGAACTTTTTCAAACATGATTTCTTTGTTATCCATCAGGCGATGGACACCCATCTTCAGTAACAAACAGCCATTGGGTAGAGACTCACATAATTGACAACTTTCATCACAACCCGGAAACAGATTGTCTCGCAATAGATTCTGTTTAATGGTCAAAAGAGGAGTAGTTAAATCATTGACGAAGGAAACAAAATACTCATCAACAAGAACATTGACACCTTGACCGTGTTTGGGCATTGGCACCTTAATCACATTAGGTGTTTCTGGGGGATCAAACTCAATCTCTTTCGCCTCGATGAGGTCTTGTATCTTATTCTTCAAGGTCCAACAATCGTTTGTATCATGCCTCGGGCTCTCAGAATGATAAACACATCGAGCATTTGGGTTGTAGCGAGGAGAGGAAGTATTAGGGTTCTTGGGAGCTTCCTTTAGTGTTGCCAGATTGGACTTCAAAATATGTGGCAAAACTTGGGACAAAATCATGTTGATTCGGGTGAATCGTGTCATGGGTGCCTCTGGCTTGCATTGATAACTTCGTTGCTGATTTGGTGCAGGATTGGAAATCATAACAGCCCCTACCGTCGGGCGACGTTCAGTTTTGTTTTTGTTCCTATGGTCGTATGCAACACTGACCTCCTTATTTCCGGTAGGGTTTTTTCGTCGTGCTCGAGGATACATCTCTTTGAATTTTGCCACTTTTTATACCGGCTTTTACCCGTTTACCAGTCATGATTATTTCAGTAAACCTAGCTGAGGAGCTTCCAATCAGGTGGTTAAAGAATGGACCAGATAGCGTGCCTAAGAACATATCCACCAATTCTCTGTCAGATAGAGGGGGCTGGACTCTTCCCGCGAGATCCCTTCTTTTTTGAGCATAGGTTTTGAAACCTTCACCTGCACTCATATAAATGCCTTATAATTGTGTTTGAGTTGGAGCTAAATCAGCATTATACGGTATTGTTTATAGAAAGAGACAACCAAATCTTCCCAATTGCGAATATTGGTCCCTTCCAACTGATAGAACCAATCCAATTGTGTCCCTGACAAGCTCTCTTGGAAGAAATGTACCCATAGGTTCCTATCGATAATGTGGGGTTGAATTTTCCTGACGTGAGACCTTAAATGCAGCTTTGGACAAGAGACACCGTCATATTTAGCGAAAGTGGGGACCTTGAATTTCTATGGGATGACAACCCCTGATACATGTCCAAGCTCTTCAAAATCTAACCCGGGTACCCTCTGGATTTCAATAGCATTGAGGCGATCCTCCAACTGCTTGTATTTGTCATCAGCCGGAGGGTACTTCTCTTTAGAGTAATCAACTTCCTCCTCTTCTTTAGACTCTAGATGGTCATTTACTTCCTTATTTTTCCCTTCCTGATTGTCTCCTTCACTTGACGAGGTTGCGAAATCCAGAGTTCGTCTGGATGGTCCTTTGAACCTTCTTCCCAGATTCAAAACATCGGCTGGTTTCTTCGCTCTCTTCTTCTTTTCTTTGATCAGCAAAGTTTTTAAATCCTCTTCTCCTTTTTCTAGAGTCAAGAACATTTGTTGGAATTGAGCGTTCTGCGCTTGGAGATCCTTTACTGTCTGTTCAATATCCATCTCACTGAAATAAATAGTAGAAAGATAAGGAGACCTGTTGTAAGAAACCTGTTTGTGTTATGATGAATGAAAATGCATATGCAAATGATTTCAAGGAAATTAGAGATCTAAATTTTCTTAGACAAAAAGGAAACACACGTTATATTAATAAATCCAAGTTTGAGTACATCATGCCTCTTTGGGCTTACAATGAAAGAAATAAAATACAAAAAATCCTAAGACAAAAAAGTTGAACGCATCCTCTTTGGTGCTATGTAGGCGTTCAGACTCCGCTCTTCATGAAGCTGCTTGGTGAGTTCCAGAACCTTCTTCTCAGTGGCGTAGAATCGGGCTTCGAAAGTATCTCGTTCTTCCTTTAGCTGAATCCAATCCTTTTGCAAGTCTTCAAGAGAGGTAGGCATGTTGGGATGAAGGATAGTATATGGGACATCTCCTTCATCCACAAGCTCTATGATAAATGGGAGGATGGAGGGGTAAGGCATTACGATGCTCTGAGCACGAGCTCGCACCCACCTAAGATAAGGCTCAAGAGGGATAGAATTTTTGTGTCCGAATGTCCTACTATCCACCTTGTTTACCATCCTCCAAGCTTGTATAAACCTCTGACGGTAGCCTTGATCATCTCTATCATAGTCGAACACCAAACCCTGGATGAGCATCTCATGAGGACCATATCTTCGGGCATACCCAAACTGTCATAAAGCTAAGTAAGGGTTGTAAGTGATACCCCCCTAATGCTAAGCAGAGGGACATTAGGGAATTCCCGACAACAGTCAATGATAGAAGCATATTCCAAGGATCTCGAACACCAACGAATATCAGAGTGGGTGAGGGACATCATCCTTTAAGACCATGTCAATATTTTCTCGTTCTTCAATGTTGATTGAGGTAGGTGTGAAGTGAACCACTTGGCGAGTAGGGGAATACAATACAAGAGAGTACCTCTTTTCTTCATGGTGCGAGTATGGAAGCAATGTAAGATGTCTCCCAACAAGGTAGGTATAGGATTGCGAGAGAGAAAGACTTTGATGGCTTTTACATCTATGAATTGGTCCGAGTTGGGGAATAGAACCAAACCATAGATGAGAAGATCCAGGACGTCCTCAAAGGCTTGAAAATCCATATCTTCCCAGAATGAACGAGCCTTCTCCAATAGGAACTTGGCTAGGAACCCTTTGACTCTGCTTCTTGTCTCCCAATTTTCTATGATGTCGACTCTCTTCAGATGCAAAGCTTCGGAAATGACTTCGGGTTTCGGAATCCCTTCTAGTCCGGTGAATGGTATTTTATCAAGCACGGGCACTCCTAATAGTAGAGAGAACTCTTCTAGTGTAGGAACCAACTGATAGTCAGGAAAGGTGAAGAAATGATGTATGAGATCAAAGAACTAGAAGAGCACACGCGTCATTTCCTCTTGGAAATTGGAGGTAGCCAAAATGAGGAGTCGACCATATTTCTCGGTAAAAGGAGAATCTCCAGGCACCCTTGATGCTAACTGTGATACAGTGGGAGAACTGACTTGAGGTTTTACGTTTGTGTTTGCAAATGTTTCGGTTTAGCAAGAGTCGCCACCGACTTTTTATTTTATCGAAAGGAAAGGTCAAAAAGCACAAGAAAGACCTTTGAGATGTTTTCTTGGGTTTGGGGGGTAGATTATGAAAAGGAAAGGTACAAGCACCCTTTTCATCCATGGTTATCCATGGGCTCTTAGTTACTTGTTTAGATCACTTGCTTTTGCTTTTCAATTGTTTGAAATGGTGCTTTGTGTGTGTGGTTTTGAAAGTATTTTGAAAAGAGGCCATTGTTGTGGCAACCTTTGTAATGATTCTTGTTTGAATGTATTCAAAGGTGTATTGTCTTTTGAAAAATGTTTCAATGTTTGAAAGTTTGAAAGTTTGTTTTGGGAAATGTTTTGAAGTTGTGTTGTGATATGTTTTTGAAAATAGCAAGGATATTTGCAAGTTTGATCAAGTAAATAAGAGTTGTCTTCCCTATCTACTCAAAGATCTTTCCTACACATTTTTAACCCTTTTACATTGTCGTTTTACCATTGCATTTGGTAAACAAACTTGTATTTGGATGTTTAAACGGGACCGACGCGGGTCATCGTATTGACCATGATAGCAATTGTGCTAAGTATCTTTAGCAAATTTTTGAGGGACTAGATCATTTTGTTTAGGCAACCAAGATAGCGTCATCGAGGGACTATGGTCTTTTGTTTTGTTTTTGTTTTTCCAAGATACTTAACATGCATACCATGGCCATTTTAAAGGCAACAAGTGGATGAAACCCTAGGGGTGCATGTGTGATTGTGTTGTCATTTTCATGAATTCTATGTCTTGTATTAGGTCTAACTATTTGTTTTGATTTTGGATATTACATACAAACCCTAATCTCTATCATGGCATATTTGAAAGCTATAAAATACGTAAAATAAATCTACACTATTACAATATTGATATGGGGAGGGGAATACAATTTTGAATGGGGATTATTTGCAAGAAATTGAAACCCTAAAATTATTACAACAATATTGAATTAATTGTGCAAATAAATAAACAATATTTAAATAGACAATTAAATGAATATGCAATATGCAAAAAAATGTTTTTGTATTATTTTTATGTATGTAAAAATATAATATTTAATATGTAAAAAGTAAGAACATAAAATATTATTTTCATTAAGGGTGGAAACCCTAATTTGTTTTAAGAAAGTATATATATTAATTATATTATTTATCTACAATAAAATAAAATAATAAAATATATATAAATGTCAAAAAATAAAAATAAAAATAAATTAGAAAAAATATCATTTAAGTATGTAAATAATAAAAATAAGAATATAATATTTTTATGTATTATTTTCAAGTTTTTATTAAAGAAAATAAAAGTATGTTATTTAATAATTATTTCTAGGTCCTAAAAATAATAAAAATAATAAAATAAAATGTGAAAATTTACGAAAATATTTTTGGTAATTTTTTAAGTTTAGAAAAAATAAAATAGAGTCAGAAATGAAAAAGAAATAGAAAAATATAAAAATATAAAACAATGGGCCAATGGGGTGTGAGAAGTAGGTCAGGGGGTGCCAAAAGTGAGAAATAACCAGGCCCAACCCAGCTACTTCATCTTCAACCTTCGTTCAAACAAAAATGCGCGTCTTCCTGTACAATGCTGGAAATCCTGTGTACGTGCTCTAAAGCAAAAACTCACAACACAAAAGTTATAGCATTTTCAACACGATTCCAACCATGTAAAGAACTTAATCTAACTCTCAAAGGCCAGAGAGAATTTCTCTGGCCCTAATTTCTAACCTAAATTTTTCAGAAAGTTCATCAATCAAATTCTCTCAACACAGTTAACTTAAATGAAATTTATGCATATGTACAGCTTAAGGGCAATGAGTACTACATTTTTTATTCACAAGCCTAAGCCTAATGATTCCTAAATAGAGAGATAGAAAGTTGGAAAATACCTGTTTCAGTTGAACTCGAGTATGGCAATGCAAGGATTTTCAGTGAGGCCTGAGATGTTTGTGAGCTTGCCTGAACTTCCCCTGACCTTCCCCAATGCTTTGTTTTCTTTGAGCTTGCTTGAACAAGCCTGTAAAAGTCAACCTGCACAAGCTGAAATCAGAAATGGTGAAGCTTGTAAATGGAGTTACAGTAAATTGGCAATGGTTGGGATAACTTAGGGGGGTTATATGGAATGTATTGGAAGAGGTTTGGGGCAAAACGCACGAGTAGTTTTTGTTTTGGAACTAAAAGTGAAGAAACTGCCCTGTTTTGCAAGAAGAAGGTGTTTTGATGTTCAAGGGTGTTAGAGGATTGGATAACTCGTGTTTTTGGCTCAAGGCAATATGCAAAACTTGTTTTGAATAGTTACCAAGCTTGGTTATAACAGATACAAGAGTTGTGTAGACTTTTGCACATTTCTTGGTTTTGAAGAAAAGTGTGAAGTGATCAAGCAAAGAGCCTGTACAAGCCTCCTTCCTAGATGCACAAAGTGGTTGTCCTTTTCCTAAGTTTATGGAACTTGTTTTCTGCAATGAGAGGGGTTCAAGGCTCAAGGGAAGCAAGTTGACATAAAGTTGACTTTATGAAAATATCAATGTTCACTTTTTGCCAAAAATGGATTAAACTCTTGTGTAAACTTCCATTGATCAGAATAATTCCTTAAACAAATGAGTTTGCATTCAATTTTTGAGTGTGGAAGGGTTTAGAGACCTGTATTCAAGTACAAGCAAAGTTGGACAGATTTTGCAACTTGTGTCAACATGAAAATGCCATGGATCAAAGTGAGTTTTTGCCAAATTCAAACCTTCGATTCTCCCTAACCATAAATGATTTTGGAGAGTTCTTGGACATTTTGGAAATATTGTAACATGCTCTACAATACATATTTGAAATGAATTTTTAGATTCTAAGTGGAACTAGGTGAAAAATTGCCATGAAGATAGGTCAAAATCCTGCCTAAACTAGGGCAAAATTTCACTAAGTTAAAAGTTTCACGGACCCTTGTTCCAAAAATTATAACTTGAGATCCAAGCTTCTTTTGGGAAAACTTTATTAATCAAAGTTGTAGATTTTGTGGAGGCCTAAAACTTTCATGTTGGAAGTTTTGTTTGAATCCAATTGCATCATGGTGAAAATGTTGGGCAATGTTGGGAAAAAATAAGAAAATTTCATAACTTAGAAAAATTCTAAGTTATGAAATTTTTCAGTCTTAAACCCTAATTTGCAAAATTAGGTTTCTTGATGAAAAAGTTTCATGTTTTGGCGCATCTTGATGAAAAATGACCCTTGGCACTTGATTTTGACCAAAAAGTCAAAGTTTGACTTTTCAGTGTACAGTTGATTTTTGATCAGTTGACTGGAAAATTCATCTGTCAATCCAATGCATTTGAGATCTTTTGAACCTTGTGAATAGGTCAATATGATGCCATTTAGTCCTTGAATCCATACTTGAACCTAATTTTCCATTGGCTAGGTGAAAAATCAAAAATTGCCCTTATACAGTCAAAACCCTAAAAATGACCATTTTGCCCTTTTGATGATCTGATCAAATTTCTTGAGGATTTATGATCCAAACTTGATCAAATGGTTCATATGAGTCTATAATGTTTATGTGGATAAAAAATCATGAGGTTTCACTGTAAATTGGCCACAATTGACTTTTTCCTCAATACAGCTGATTTCTAGGTCAATTGTCCAATTGACTGGGCAGAAATTTAATTCAAGGCTTGAAACTTGGTATGGGCAATCTTGTAAGTCCAACATGAAACATGAAAGTCATTTTAAGCATTGAAAGTCCAAAAATACTTGTGCAAACTCAAACCCTAATTTCAGGTCAACAGTGCAAGGAGATGTCTTGAGCAGAGCAAACCCTAATTCTGTCTGGAGTCCAAAGAGTCTTGTGAGGGGAAATCTTGATAAAATGAGAGGGAAAATTTTTGGGTACAACACTAACTCTTGGAGATAAGGGTGTGCTTTCACGAAGCTGATTCGGATGGTGTTCCTTCGGACGGGATTCGTGGCCTATAAAACAAAGAAAAGATAAATTCCTAAATCCTTGAAATGGTTAGTGAGAATGCTTATGATGTTCATGATGTTATGTACAAGTAAGAAAGTTATTATGTACACACAAAGCAGACAAGTCCTTAGGTTTAGGCTTGCATGGGGTTTCTAGGTAAGTACCCTCTTGAAGTTTAGTTGGCTCAACTTGTCATAGTAATAGTAACCGGGTTCTAAAAGATCTCAATATCACTGACCTTTCTTTTAGGCATTGTCTCAGCACAATCAATCTTACTTGCGACTGATATATCCCAAAAGTCCAATCTCAATGAGTGTAGTATCGAGTATCAACCAATTTTCAGCTTTCCATCAAAACCGGTTATCTCACTACGTCCTAATGGCTAAGTTGTTCAATTAAGGTTCTAAAGTCAGTTAGTGCTTCATGACATCGCTCAGTAGCCCCGTATTCTCTTCGATTCAACATAAGGGATACCGGTACCAACAATTGTGTCACACTAACATAGCCATTGTTTCAACCATATCAGTCTATGTCGTACAGTTTCCACAATCTATTGCTACTTACCTAAAAAGGTGCCCCAGATCCGAGTAGTGGATCAAAACAAACCCAAACAAGGAACCATAATGTAAAGCAAACAAAATCAAACAAAAGAGAGAAAGTAAAGGTGATCTAGCCCTAAGGTAACCCCACTTTTAAGTAAAGTCCCCATCAGAGTCGCCAGTTCTGCAATGCGGTGGGAAAACTGACTTGGGTATTTTGTGTTTGATCGCATTTGTTGCTGATAGCAAGAGTGGCCACCGACTTTTCTTTTATCCAAAATGAATGGTTGAAAAGAATAGGAAATACCTTTCAAGATATTTTCTTGAGTTCGAGAGGTAGGTTATGAAAAGGGAAGGTGTTAGCATCCTTTTCATCCGTAGTTATCTACGTGATCTTAGTTGCTTTCTATATCACTTGCTTTTTGTTTGAAAGTGTGTTTGTGGTGTGGGTTTTAAAAGTATTTTAAAAAGTAATGTCTTTGTAATGGTTCCCGTCTCTATAAGAACACGTACAAAGTGTTTTGTCTTTTAAAAACAATGTCTCAAAGTGAAGTTGTGGGTGTATAAATTTTTGTTGTTGTGAGCAAGCGAGCAACTAGGAGCAACCTACCTACTCAAAAGGTCTTAAACATTCTTTTCCTTCTCCTTTTAGTGTTGTTATCTCACCATTGTTGTTGGTAGGAAACCCCATCGTTGGATGTGAAGGGATGGGCACGGGACGTTTTGTATAGTCATTAAAGGAAACTTATGGGACATTTTAGCAATTTTCATTTAGGGACTAGATCGTTCACCAAAGGCAACATCGAGGGACATCGAGGGACTAAGATCTTTTATCGAGGGTCTTTGCTAAAACACCTATATTCGAGGAACATGACTATTTTCCAAGAGTAAACACAATTGGATTACCCTAAGGGTGCTAGTGTGCAAGTGCGTTTGATTTACATGTATTTAGTCTTGATTAGGATTATCTATTTGTTGATTTCATGTATTGCCATGCAAACCCTAATTATTATCATTTATATTTGAAAGCGATAAATTGTAGAAATGTAAAGTCCTACGCTATTACATCATTTAGGGATGGGGGTATATAATTACAAATGGGGGTTTGCAAGAATTCAAATCCTAATTATCTATTACAACCATATTGAATTGTACAATATAAGAAAAGGAAAAGACTTGTTTTGAAAATGGTTTTTTTGTCTTAATGAATTAGAAGAAAAAAGGAAGAAATTAGTTAATAAAAAGAAAATATTTTTATGTCTTTTTTTATATTAATAAAAATAGTACTAATAATAAAATAAAAGAGAAAAAAGGAAAAATAAAGAGAATTAGGATCAGAATGTTATTGAAAGCAAAAATAAGGAAGACCTGAAGTTCTGATGCCAGGCGCGTTGTGGTTCAACAAGAAACATCAGAGGTGATCAGAAGTTCTGAGTTGATGCATGCTGAGGTCCTGAAAGAAACGTTAGGGGGAAAACAGAAGTTCCGGGTCGCTACGTGCTGAAGTTCTGAGTGTTAGAAGAGTAAGAAAATCTTAGAAGTTTTTCCTGTTAAAACAGTGAGGAATAACTCATAAGTTCTGTGTTGTGTTAAACAGTGAGAAAGAAAATCAGAAGTTATGTGTTATGTTAAACAGTGAGAAAGAAAATCAGAAGTTTTGTGTTGTGTTAAACAGTGAGAAAGAAAGACCCAAAAGTTCTGTGTTATACTTCAACTCCTTCCTTACATTTAATCAGCTCATCAGTAACTTATTCAATTCTCAACAACAGCAAATCAGAAAGATAAAAGCACAACAATTTATAGAAGTTCTAATCCTAATTTTGAGCCGAGCTTTATTCAAGAAGTTCTGATCCATAATTTTTTCTACTTATGCAATGATATAGACAGGATCAATACTATGATATTTATATATTTAATGATGTCCTGAATGAAAAAAAAAATCAAAGTCAGAAAGACTTACCTTGAATCTGGAGCGTGTGTTTGGGACTTGAGCTGTTGCCTTCAGACGTTCTGGAATCAGCAAGAGCAACGGAACAAAAAATGTTATGTTCTTTGATTCAAAGGGAAGACCAAAGGTTTTGGTTTTGTTTAGGAATTCAGGGTTCACAAATGTTTTACTATTTTCTTTTCTCTCTTTAATAATTCTCTTTTTCCAAAAGCCAGCCCCTTGAAAGTGTGATGGAGCAACTTATTTATAGGTGAGTTTGGTGTGGTTTTGGGGGGAAAAACAAATGGTATTTAAACCTTTTTGGCATATTGTTCCATTGCTTTTTAATCACAACTTGTGTATGCTAATTTGGTGCAAATATGGGATTTGAAAAGTGCAGGCGTGGACTGGATCAACAGTTGATTGCAGGATTGTGCTGTAGCAGTGCAGCAGGCTGCTTAAACGAGGTTTTAGGATTTGGTGATATTCTGATCGTAGAAGACCAGAATGAGACTTAAAGCGTGATGTTCTGACCAAAGCGTTGAACATAGACTTCATATGCTGAAGATTCATGTTCTGGTTGAAGAACACAGTTTCCACATGTTCTGATTGACGAGTCATGTTCTGAACCATGTTTGCAAATTCTAACTGCACTTGTATGGAGGCTGGCCCAGAAGTTCTAAAGTACCAAATTCTCTTAACACTTGGAAATTTTCTAAATGTTTAGAAATTTTATTTTTAAAAGTAATTTCTGACTTTTGACTTCTTGAGGAACCAATTTCATGTCTTGATGAAATATGACTGTTGAAACTTGATTTTTGATCCAAAAGTCAAAGTTTGACTTTTTAGTGTGCATTTGACCATTTTGCCCTTGTGAATGACTTTCTTTAGAAAATTGTAATATGAGACTTGAAACTTGCTAGAAGCAAACCTGAGGGTCTAGGATGATCCTATGAGAAATGAGATGACAAATTTTGGGATACAACAATTGAAATTTGATTTTTCTAAGTAATTTCTGACTTTTGACTTCTTGAGGAACCAATTTCATGTCTTGATGAAATATGACTGTTGAAACTTGATTTTTGATCCAAAAGTCAAAGTTTGACTTTTCAGTGTGCATTTGACCATTTTCCCTTGTGAATGACTTTCTTTAGAAAATTGTAATCTGAGACTTGAAACTTGCCAGAAGCAAACCTGAGGGTCTATGATGATCCTCTGAGAAATGAGAGGGCAAATTTTGGGGTACAACACGGTCCAAAGCACCTTTGGGTAACACATTTAAAGATGAGTCAGTATCAATTAGGACATGGGCCAGGGTGGTCCCCTTGCATTTGATAGAGATATGTAAGGCTTTGTTGTGGTTCTTTCCCATAGGAGTCAAATCAGTGTCAGAGAACCCTAATCCATTGTCAGCCGTTAAACTTGCTACACAGTTCTCGAACTGGCCAACTGTGGTTTCTTGGGGCACATGGGCTTTCTTCAAGAACTTGATTAGAGCCTGGGCATGAACGTCCGAACTGAGTAATAATGACAACATGGAAATTTTGGAGGGGGTTTGCCCCAGCTGCTCAACTATTTTGAAGTCACTCTTCTTTATGATTTTCAGGATTTCCTCCACTCGATAGAGGGTTATTCAATATCAGTATCTTTGGTAGGCGCCTCTATCCCAGCAGACTCACCTTCTTTCTCTTTGCCTCTAGTGTTGATACTAGAACTGTCATTAGTTATGCGAACGAGAGTTATTTTAGTAGTGAGTGGTGAAATATCAGGGGAAAAGATTCTCCCTGTTCTTATTACTTTACTGGAACCTATAATATTAGTGACATCAGCTTCTTTTTTGTTGATCCAAGAATCTTATTTTATCCCATGATAGTAAACCTCGGCACCATAGTTCCATGGAACCGCTTTATCAGAGGAGTAGGGAATAGGCCTAGCGGCAGTGATTATTAAAGGAGCAATGTTTGGTTCATTTGCAATTCTAATAGGACCCTTTGAGGGGATCATAAAAGTCTTGTTAGAAATTATTATTATGGATAGGTCTTCAGCTTTATTGATCAAACTCTTGATCGTAGGAATCTTCTCAAACAGAACCTTGCGGCTATCTATCAGGCATTACACACCTTCCTTCAGCCGCTTGCACCCATTTACTTATTGGTCACAACAAACACAATCTTTAGAACAGCCAGGGAACACCCCGACTCTCAACAATTTAACCTTCACAATAGTTAATGGGGTTCTTAAATCTTCAATGGAAGAAACGAAAGTAGTATCATCAATTGTGTTAATACCTTTGCCATGATTCGACATTGGTGTGGTTATCACATTTGGAGTAGCAGGTGGATCAAATTCAAATGTTTTATTGTCTATCAGATCTTGAATTTTATTCTTCAGAGCCCAGCATTGATCAGTTTCATGCCCCGGGTTGTTAGAATGGTACACACATTTGGCATTTGGATTGTACTTAGGTGATGAAATGTTTGGATTTGATGGTGGATTATGAAATGTCACTAAGTTGGCCTTCAACAGATGTTGTAAGGCTTTGGAGAATGACATGCTTATCCTCGTGAACTGTCTCTGAGGAACTTCGGATTGTTATTGTTGGATGATTTCCTTTGAGCAGATGGAGGGTTGGAGATTAACACGGCATTAACAGAAGGTCGATGATCCTTCTTGGTATGGGCCCTTGCCCTATTGTTGGATGAAGATTTTGATGATATTGTTCGAAGCAAAGCAAGTTGGATGTTTCGATTGGAATAAAGCAAGATGTCATGTTTCGAAATGGTAGAAGCAGTACTTTGAATGGGCATATCAAAGCTTGGAGCTTCGAGTGACAGTTATGAGGATATCTTCAAAAGAAGTCTCGAAATGGTAACAAGGCTGTGTCCAAGAAATGCGTTCGAACGAAGAAGTGCCAAAACATTTGAAATTCAAATGCAAGCGGGATGTTTGAAATTTAAAATATATGCGCTGGAGCATTCGAAGACGCGTGGAAGCTAGAGAGAGGCATTGCTTTGCATGTTCTGAACGTGGCAGAATCTTATAGCAAGACCGTTATGGTCAAAGTAGTATAAATAGAAGTCTTAGCATTAGGATTTCGTGTGTCATATCTATTGTACAAAAAGCTCAGTAAACATTCAAAATACCACATGGCTAGGGAAACGAATGCACGAGCAATGTACGTATGATAACACCAAGTGTTTATGATTTAATAAAACTCTTTATCATTTCCAGTATTTTCCTCTATCTTCATGTCAATACCATTCAAAAGCCTTTGCATTAAAATATTTTCATTCAAAGTCTTTTTACTGATGCCTTACATTTAAATGTTTTCTTTCCATTTCAAATACTTTACATTTCAGAAAATTTTGTATATTTCATGCCTTTATCTTCATGCCTTTATCATTCGAACACCTTTTTTCATTTAAAGTCATTTTACTGTTCTCTTGCATTTAAACGCTTTCTTCATATTTCGAATCTTTTACATTCCAGAGAATCTTTTACATTACATGTTTTTATGCTTCGAAGTCATTTACTTGTCTTTTCTGCAGTTTTATATGTCTTTACAATTGAACTTTATTCATGCAATTTAGTTTCGCGCGCATTTATTTGATCATGTTATTAGATCTTTAATAGAGTAATCGAAGTAAGTTAAATACCTACACAACATTCTAAATACCAACCATGAATACCAGTTCTATAATGAGAGTTATCCAAATGACCAATACATCCTAGGATCAATCTAGTCGATCCTGCAAGTTACCAGAGAGATTAAATAACAGTCATTAAGATTATTTGATAGTTTGGAGGACTAGCGGTTGTTTACCAGAAATCACTGTAAACAAATTGTCACACCCGGTGGGACTCGCTATTGGCCATTACGAAATTTAGAACAAAGTAAAAAATTGTTGAGACATAACCATTGTAAAAATACTCTCTGAGTGATAAGTTTGTTGTTTTATGAACCTTAGAAGTGGTAGAATAACCAATAGCAACCAACTCTTATCCAGAAGAAAACGTTTGAACAAGATGTCTAATTCTGACAATCAACAAGGGGAACAAAATGCCCCACGTACAAAAGGCACTAATATCTCCGCCTCGATGGGAACATCTAATGTGATCCCTTCGAATGCACAGTCTGTTGCATCCTCTACCAGTAACATAGCCACTAATGGAACAAGTCGCATATCAACTAACAGTTCGATCCTAGGAAATACTGGAACCATTGGTTACCCTGGGGGATTTGTCCCACCATCAGGGACACAAACCCGTTTCGCCACCCCACTAACTAGACCACCCGGTTTCGATGGTAATAGAGCCAGAAATTCCTCTTATGGAATGCCAACATCTTTTATGGCAGGCTTACACAATTCCACATCGAATTCATCACCACAATTAGGGTCTGGGTCTGGGGTAAATCAGTTTATGACAAATAACCAAGGGTCAGTGGGTTATAGTGCAATGCCTATCTTAACCACAGAAAATCAGTTGGCCTTTAGGAAATTGATGGATGACAGTAACCATAATATGATAGGAGTGTTAGCACAAACTATGCAGGAGATATTTGCCCCAATAGTACAAAATGTGACTGTGACAAACAGAGAAAACGCAGATAACATGAGTCGAATAGCAGATTTCTTCGCTCCCCCAGAGAGGCGTAGGCAGAATCAGCCGGGAGTTCGAGCGAACGTACCTATTATAGAACAAGTTGCTAACGACCCACCCTAGAGACCATCCAGAGAGGAGGTTAATTTGGGGGCAAGGGCACAAAGGCTAGAAGCCCCAATGATCCAAGGCCCACAAAGGGAAATTATGGAACCAGGGGCAAGGGTCGAAAGGCTAGAAGTCCCAGAGTTTCGAGAAGAACAACCTAGAGGGGTTGTCATGGTGGGTCGAAATCAAGATGCTGGTGCAGTCGTTCATAGAATTCGAAACGATAACATCTTGGCAGAAAATAATTTAACCACCATGATAGAGAGAATCATGGCCCAGAATGGCCTCAACACAGGAATTAGAAGGCCAAATTATGCCTCCCCTATATTAGATTACATAATGCACACTGATTTACCAAGGGGATATAAAGTCCCTAAGTTTACAAAGTTTGCTGGAGACACCAATGAGTCAACAGTCGAACATATAGCCAGGTATCTAACCGAAGCAGGAGATATAGCCAATAATGAAGACCTTAGGATCAAATATTTCCCAAGTTCCCTGACTAAGAACGCTTTCACATGGTTCACCACTTTGCCTCCTGGGTCCATTGATACTTGGGCTCTTTTGGAGAGATTATTCCATGAACAGTTCTACATGGGACAATCAAAAATAAGTCTGAAGGAACTAGCCAGTGTCAAGAGGAAGTTCACTGAACCCATAGATGATTATCTGAATAGATTCAGGCTCTTGAAATCTATATGTTTTACAGTAGTTCCTGAACATGAGTTAGTCGAAATGGCTGCTGGAGGCCTGGATTACTCTATTCGAAAGAAATTAGACACTCAATACTTGAGGGATATGGCTCAATTAGCCGATAAGGTTCGACAGGTCGAAAGGCTAAAGGCCGAAAAGGCCAGAGTCTTTAAAAATAACAAGAAGGAAAGGATCTCCTATGTTGGAACTGAGGAAGCAGAAGATTATCCTGAATTCGAATTCGAAGAGCTCGAAATCGACCTCGCTGAATTAAAACAGGCACCACCTTACTCCTGCAAGTTATTAGTTCCCACAAAAGGGAAGGAAATTGTTGAAAATGAGAAAAGTGACAAATTCCCAAAGAAGGTTTATACCTTCGATGTCACTAAGTGTGACGAGATTTTTGATTTACTTGTCAAAGATGGCCAACTCATTGTGCCATCAAATGTCAGAATACATCCTTTAGATCAAAGGAAGAAAAGAGTATTTTGCAAGTATCATAGTTTCCTAGGACACAAAACCTCACAGTGTTTTCTTTTCAGGGACCTAATTCAGAATGCAATTAAAGATGGCAGACTGAATTTTGCTGATAAAGCAAAAATGAAAGTAGACGAAGATCCTTTGGACGTCGCAGACACCAATTACTCCGAGCCTGCATGCATTGGGGAAATTAACATGGTGGAAGCTGACCAAAGTGACGCTCCAGTAGAAGAGAAAGGTACTGAAAATGAAAGCTGGGTGATAGTCGAAGTCAATAAGGAGGTCACTGAAGACGTCCACAAGCAGCCAGAGACTTCGATCGAAGCAGCACCTTTAGCTGTTGCAAAAGAAATCCAGGCTACTAAAGGCCAGGAAAACCAAAACCAAGAGTTGACACAGGTTACTGAAGGCCTGAGGCTAGAATTGGAGAAAGTCCAAATCACGAAGCCAACCTCCCCTCAGAAAGAAATATGGGATACTTTAGGGGAACCCAGTGGAAAGTTTGACTACTTGGTTAGATATTCTGCCCTAGAGAGTTCAAAGGTCCAAATTGAAGATATAAAACCTACAGTATGGGGAGATGATGACACTAAGGGGGAGGATATTGAGGTAAACATGGTGGATATGGAGAGACCTCGTTCTGAAATGGAGGAGGTGGAGAGATACTTAGAAAAAGAAAAGTATAAAATGGAGGATAATCATGCTGGAGATGCTAGTCTTAAGGATTACCTCATGATGTGCCACAAAGGAGATACAAGAATGATACTATGCCCTAAGTGCAACATCCTCTGCAACCAGAGAATCGCTGCAAACTTCGAGAGGGTACAAAGGGCGCGAACTGGCAACAACTGGCGCCAGGATAAATAGCTATTCAGGTGTTATCCTAAAGCTGGAGAAAGTTTGCTGGAATTTGTGCTTCGCTGCTACAAAGGGGCAACCAAATTCTTGATATGCCCAAGGTGTTCTGCTGTGTATGATCAAAGCATGGCCAGAGCCTTCAAAACAATCCCTTTCGCCCCTTGCTGGAACCACCAAGAGACTGTTCAGATGGGCCCACGTTTCAATAGCAAATTCAATCAACGAAGGCCTGATAGTCCTCATCCCAAGGGCGCTCGAAGAGTGACATTCAAAATTCCTGCCGAAGTGCCAACAGACAAATGGCTGCAAGTCAGAAATGACAAAGGCAAAGACAAATGGAGAAACAATGAACGAAACGCATGCCATGCTATGACATATAGAAGTCAGTTCAACATAGCGAAGAGGGAAGATGTGAGATTAGAGAACTACAAAGGAAGAAACCCCATGTCAAGATCTCAATGGCGGAGGCAACAGAGAATTCAAAAGGCTGAAAGGGAAGCTGTGGCAAGTAAAGGAGCAACTTCAACAAAAAACCAAGGTGAATCTAGCACCAACAAACCCACACTAAAAAATCAAACTGAAGACAAACCCCCAGTTAATAGGAGGCTCTTCTCTGAAGTACAACTAGATGAACCAAAGGAATACACTCCAGGTCCAGAAGAAGACGAAGATATGCTAACGGACAATTTCGAGTCAGAGGGGGAGTCTTCGTTCAATATCAATTGCAATGTGGTATCTGTGCTTCCTTGTGAGTTTGAACATGAAACTGAAATTGACGAGCATGAGGAAGAAGATACCATAGATCTAATGAAGCATAGGCCTGTGTGCTACTATGTGATGGATAATGGAGCTGTCGAGGAGCAGAATGCGTTCTTCGAGCGTCCAGAACCAGCTATGAAGAATCATCTGAAGCCATTATTTATTCGGGCAAAGGTTGGTGCCCATGGCGTGAATAAGGTTCTAGTGGATGGGGGTGCTGCAGTCAACTTAATACCCCATTTCATGCTGAAAAGGTTAGAAATACGCGAAGGAGACATCAAACCACACAACATGGTTATTTCCAATTATGAAGGGAAAGTAGGCAAAACACTGGGGGTGGTTCAATTGGACTTGACAATAGGCTCAAGCTGTAGGCCCACCATGTTCATGGTGATCGAAGCCAAGGCCAACTACAACTTGTTGTTGGGAAGGGAGTGGATCCATGGCGTAGGGGCAGTTCCTTCGTCAATGCACCAACGATTAGTTTTATGGAGAGAAGATGGGATCGTGGAAAACATTGAAGCGGACCAGAGTTACTTCATGTCAGCAGTCAACTTAGTTGACAAGAGGAATTATGACAAACATCTGGCAAAGATTGCTGCTTGTGTCCCAAATGATGAAATCAACGAAACCAGAAACGCCCACTACTATATGACCCTTCGCCATGATGGCATATATTAGGATAGAAGAATAATCAGTGAAGACGAAGGAGTCGAAAGTACTATACAAAGACGGCCAGCAGGCTGGGAATTCGACAACCTTACTCATGACTGAGTCCTCCTTTTTCGAAAGGATTTCGGCCTATATGGCTGAGAACGAATCAAAGGCGGCCTTAGAGGCTGAAATGAATAAACTGGCTGTAAAGATGAACGAAATAAATGGGGATAGCTCGAAAGGCTCACCCTTTGAAGAACTTGAGATAGATCAAAGGCTGGACGCCATCTATGATAAAGAACCCTTAGGCTTCGAGAGGGACCCCATAGACTCAGGTGCCAAAATGTTGGCGCAGGATCCACTCGAAGAAGTGAACTTAGGGGATGAGTACACGAAAAGAATAACCTATATAAGTGCAAAACTTAACCCAGGCCTCAAGCAGGAAGTGATCGAAGTCCTCAAGAAAAACAAAGATTGCTTCGCGTGGGACTATGGCAAAATGCCTGGTTTAAAGAGGGAGTTAGTCGAACACAGACTTCCAATCAAAGATGGCAAGAAGCCCATCAAGCAAACTCCTAGAAGATTCGCACCAGCGGTTCTCACAAAGATCAAAGCTGAGATCGAAAGGTTATTGCGTTGCAGATTCATCAGAACCACAAGGTATGTCGAATGGTTAGCAAATATAGTGCCTGTTATTAAGAAAAATGGTTCTTTGAGAATCTGCATAGATTTTAGGGATTTAAATACTGCAACCCCTAAAGATGAGTACTCCATGCCTGTGGCAGAAATGTTAGTAGACTCTGCTGCAGGATTCAAATATTTAAGTATGTTAGATGGATACTCTGGGTATAATCAGATTTTTATTGCTGAAGAAGATGTTGCCAAGACAGCATTTCGTTGCCCAGGAGCCTTAGGCCCCTACGAATGGGTGGTGATGCCTTTTGGTTTAAAAAACGCTGGGGCAACTTATCAAAGGGCAATGAATTCGATTTTCCATGATTTCATTGAAACCTTTATGCAGTTGTATATTGATGATATAGTCATCAAATCTATATCTGCAGAAACCCATTTGATATCATTTGAGCCAATCATTCGAACGAATGAGAAAACATGGCTTAAAGATGAATCCCCTTAAATGTGCATTTTTTGTGCAGGCTGGAGATTTCCTTGGCTTTGTGGTTCACAAGAAAGGAATTGAGATCAACCAAAACAAAACCAAAGCCATAATGGAGACGAAAGCACCTACGTCAAAAAGGGAGCTGCAATCTTTGCTAGGGAAGATTAACTTTCTCAGAAGGTTCATTTCGAATCTGAGTGGAAGAACCCAATCTTTCTCTCTGTTGCTTCGTTTAAAGCAAGGCCAAGCCTTCGAGTGGAACGAAGCCCATCAGGAGGCATTTGACAAGATAAAAAGATATCTCTCTCAGCCTCCCATCTTGTCTCCACCTTCATGGGGAAAGCCCATGAGATTGTACATATTTGCCTCTGAAGTTAGTATAGGTAGTATGTTAGCACAAGAAGATAGCAATGGCATCGAAAGAGCCATATACTATTTAAGTAGAGTGTTGAATGATGCAGAGACTAGATATAGCAATTTAGAAAAGCTATGTCTCTGTTTGTACTTTTATTGTATGAAACTCAAGTATTATATAAAGCCTGTTGATGTTTATGTTTCATCTCATTTCGATGTCATTAAACACATGCTTTCAAAACCAATAATGCATAGCAGAGTTGGAAAATGGGCTTTAGCCTTAACAGAATATTCTTTGACTTTCATGCCTTTAAAAGCTGTGAAAGGCCAAGTGATTTCTGATTTCATTGTGGACCATTCATTGGTTGAACAGACTGTCATGAGTTACGTCGAAATGCAACCATGGAAATTATACTTTGATGGTTCGACCCACAGGAATGGAAGTGGTGTTGGAGTCCTTATAATTTCTCCTGAAGGAATTCCAACAAAATTCAAGTATAAATTAGATGGTCCTCGTTGCTCGAACAACGAAGCTGAGTATGAAGCGCTTATTGTTGGACTTGAAGCTTTGTTGGAATTGGGGGAAACTAGAGTCAAAATTAAAGGAGACTCAGAATTAGTAGTCAAGCAAATAACAAAGGAGTATAAATGCATAAAGGAAAACCTGATGATATACTTCGTCATAGTTAACAGGCTACTTAGAAAATTTGAATACATGGATATTCAACATATACCAAGAATAGAAAACCAAGAAGCAAATGACTTAGCACAGTTGGCTTCAGGTTATAAAGTTTCTGCCAGAAACTTTGAGGATTTAGTTGAATTAAGGGGTAGAGTTATGGCTACTAGATTCACACCATCAGATCTAGAGAGTATGAAATTGGGTTATGCTGAGAAACAGGGATTCGAAATATTAGCCATAAACACCTTATCAGATGCAGATTGGCGAAGTCCACTTGTGAGTTATTTAACAAACCCAACTCTGAATGTTGATAGGAAGATAAAATGTAGAGCATTGTCATATGTCCTCATGGGAAACAAATTGTTCAAAAAGACCCAAGAAGGCGTATTACTGAAATGCCTAGGAGAAAGTGAGGCATACTTAGCATTGTCAGAAGTCCACAATGGGGCATGTGGGGCACATCAAGCAGGTCATAAAATGAAATGGTTGTTATTTCGATATGGCATGTATTGGCCCAGCATGCTCAAAGATTGTATAGACTTTGCTAGAGGTTGTGAAGAATGTCAGAAACATGCAGGGATTCAACATGCCCCTGCAAGTGAGTTGCATTCAATCATTAAACCATGGCCATTTAGAGGATGGGCATTGGATTTAATAGGAGAAATAAATCCTGCTTCGTCTAAAGGATAGAAATATATCTTGGTAGGAATAGATTATTTTACCAAGTGGATCGAAGCAATACCATTAATAGTTGCTGATCAAGAGGCTATTATTGAGTTCATACAGAAACAAATTATCTATAGGTTCGGATTTCCAGAGAGCATAACCACAGACCAAGGTTCTGTGTTTACTGGTAGAAAGATGCAAGAATTTGCTCAAGAAATGGGGTTTAGATTACTAACATCAACGCCATATTATGCTCAAGCAAATGGTCAGGTCGAAGCAGCTAATAAAGTGATAATAGGGTTAATCAAGAAACATGTTAGTAAAAAGCCAAGGAACTGGCACAAAACTTTGGACCAAATACTATGGGCTTGTAGAACATCTCCTAAAGAAGCTACTAACACCACACCTTTCCAACTCACATTTGGTCATGATGCAGTTCTTCCAGTAGAAATTCATCTACAATCAGTTCGAATTCAAAGACAAAACGAAATTCCAACTGCATTATATTGGGAAATGATGATGAATGAGTTAGTTGAGTTGGATGAAGTTAGATTGCATGCATTGGAAATCTTGATGAGACAAAAGGAAAGAGTGGCCAGGACATATAACAAAAGGGTGAAAGGAAAAGCATTCACTATTAATGACTTAGTCTGGAAAGTCATATTGCCCATGGACAAGAAAAATAAAACGTTAGGTAAATGGTCACCTCATTGGGAAGGACCTTTTCGAATAATAAAGGTATTTTCAAATAATGCATATGAAATCGAAGAGCTGATGGATGATAAACGTATCCTAAAGGTTAATGGGAAATATTTAAAGAAATATAAGCCACGCCTGCAGGAGATTCGAATAATAACAACGTAACTAAGATATCAAAAATGCCAAAATGGTAATATGGGGTTGCCAAAATGGCGTTGTTCAGATGTTACAGACGAAAACCAAATTTCAAAACTAATCAACACTGAGATTTAAAAATAGACATTATTCTTCAATCTGTTAAAGGTACTTCGAAAAGACTCAAGCCTTTGTTGAGTAAAACGTCTTGCTCCCTCTAAGGTAGCCACTTCTCCCTTGAGTTGTTCTGCGGTTTCCATTTCTGCAAGCCCTTTGTTGAGGAGCTCTTCGAATTGGTTGCCAACAGTATTGGTTTCATAGGCTAATTGTTGTTCTTGAGCCTCCTTAACCTTCTGTTGAAGTTCCTGAATTTGCCTTTCCCAGAGAAGGATGGACTCAGCTCGAGCCTCATAATCAGTTTTTGCTTGCTTTAGATGCATGGCTTGATCCTCAGCTTCTTGAGAGAGTTTCGAAGCATGCTCATAAGCAGCATCCATTGCAGTTCGTTTTTCTTGAACCTTTCTGGCAGCAAATTCATCTTGAAGAAGGCACCTAGTCACGTTGTCTAGCAGAGATTGAAGATCGAACAAGATAGTGCTAACTGGCAAAGAGCAGGTAGCAAGGTTGACTTTTGTAAGTAGCTCCTTCATAGTGTAGCAAGCTGTGCTATCCTGTTTGAGCACTTCGAACAAATCCACATCAAGAATTATTCTCCTAATCCTGTTAAGAAGTACAATTCTATCATCTGTGGGAAACGGATGGCTAGTCGAACTTGTACCAGCCCTAGCAGGTGGAATATCCCTTTGGGCTAGCTTCGCCTTCATGTACCCAATAGGGTCATTTCGTCTCAGGAAAGCAAGCTCCTATTCAGTCATTCGGGATAGAGACGGTTGAGGGAGTTCCACGCGCAAGGGAGTCACATCCATTTCGACTTCCATGGGTTTATTGGTCGCATCACCGTCACCTTCATTCGATTCATGCTCATTGTCTTCTTCATTATCATCCAAATCCACCACTTCGATATCTTCGTTCTCGCTGCTATTTGCATCTGACTCTGTCCCAGCAGTCGAACCATCGTTGGCATATTCTTCCTCAGACCCTTCCTCTGCAGATTCTTCATTTCCTTGATCAGAATCAGCTTTCTCTCCTTCAGCGTGAATGTCCTTTGGATCCTCTTGAAGGGATTCAAGAGGGGACTTTTGAAGAGAAGTTCTTTGTAAAGTGTCTGCAGATTCATGAAGCGTTGCTTCATTTGTTTCTTTTAGAGGGGGAGAAGTGCTCTGGTCATCTTGCTGCTCTGAAGCCCCAGCCAGAACCGCCATATTGGAGGACCCTTTGTTCTGCACCAGGTTGCTGGAATCCCCTTGAGGAGAAGAGTTGATCGGAGCAGCAATTTTTGATGGTGAAGTCGAAGTGGTAAGAGCTGGATTCAAAATGTCCTACAGAGGCAAAAGAATATTAAAAGCATGCACCAAGGTAATGAATAATTATTTTGTCAAAGATTTAAAGTTCAATTTACCTGTGGACTCTCAGAAGAGAGGTTGCTAGCTATGCGTTCCAACATTACGTTGGAGGTCGAAGATGGAATTTTGGATTTAGTTGAGGGAGCAGCATCCCTGGAATCGAGTCCTGAGACACTAGTTGGTACAACACTTTTGGAAATTTCCTTCTTCTGCTTCTTCTTTGAAGCAGCTGGTAAATTCCCTCCAGCATTGGGGTCTTCCCCAGTAGTGTTTGTTTTTCTTTTCTTTGGAGTGGTTGGCGGGATTTTGTTAGTCTGAAGAGATTTAAACAATAAGTTAGATACAAATCATGAAACATTAGTGTATTCAAAACATCAAGGCTAAGTGATTACCTGTGGAGTTGGAGCAGTAGTTATTACTGGTGTTGTTGTTGTTGCAGCAGTTGTTGTTGGTTTGGATAGAGTCACATTATCAATGGTTTCGACAGATGCCTGAGAGGCGCTTCCCTCTTTTGACTTTGAAGCAGCAGTCTTTATCCTGATGGCTGAAAATCAAAACAATTAAGGCAAAAGTTAAAAATGTAGAAAGTAAGAAACATTTGGGATTTTCCCAAGCATTCGCACCTGCGCCTTGATCAGATTTAATCGACATGGCAGAAAGGTCATAGCGAAGATGTCCTGGGAAATCGTGGAGCCAATGTCGAGCCCATGTCACAGTCTCAGATGGCTTTGGTTTCTTTTGAAGATATTTGAACATTTCTTTGCAAGTGAACCACCAAGGATATGGAGGAAACCAAGCCAGATCCAGTTCTGAGGTAGGTAATCTAGGAAATTTAGGTGGATGCATGTCGAATGCCAGCCTATACCTATCCTCAGGTGACAACCCTGAAGGAAGTTTTAACTTAGAAACTTTTTCTTTAAATTTTTCCTTCAAGGTCTCAGCCGCTTGATGCATCGTGGATTCCAAGTGTGTGGGATCATAAGTAGTTTCGAAATAATTTTGAAAAGCCCTAATCTCTTTGGCATGAGTAAACATACCTTTCTTGGATTGTACCTGCACATCGAACGCATCAGTTAGTTTCTGCTGAATAGTGAGGGTATCGAACATATTAGACTGATAGAACTTTGTCCACCATTCCAGAAACCCCTTTGCTGTAAGGTGTGTAGGTTCGAAAGATATTAGTTCAAAGTGGGCGAAGCCTTGGTATTGTTCTTGCTGTAGTTTGGCTTCTCTTGCCTTGAAGGTTCGCCCAGAGGTGATGGCACTTTCTGTTTGGAATAGGGGTTCAGGGATTAGTTGGCACAAGCCAAATTGTCTCGAAACGAAGTTGGGTTGATAAGAAAAAAAGGAAGATTTGATTCTTAGCAGGAGTAATTCGTGAGGAGATTAGTATGGGAAGCAAAAAGGCTTTCCATACATTTTGGATTTCTTTGCTTTTGATTGCTTCTGAGAGAGCCATGGTGAACCATGATGGTCCATGAGTCCTTGAGGCAAAGGGCGCCATGGTCTCTTCGAATTTATGCCTCTTGGAGAAAATCATGATATATTTTGAGAAGAGAACTTTGAAGTCATCCTTATCATCGTTTGGGGTAAGTCTTCGCAGCCTAGTGCCTTCGATGATTCTATCCGCTATTTCTGGATCTTGTTCAGCAATAGTATTGGCAGTTGATAGTGAAGGTTCGAACATGGCATTAAGCCATAACTGGAGTAACCAGAAAGGGCCAGCTAGCAGGATGTTTTTGGAGATGTGGGATTTCAAACTTGAAACAACTGATCTTAGACTTTCGTAAAGATCAACTAGTAGCAGTTCGCTTAAAAACACCCTCCGATTCTCATGTAAATCTCTAGCTAGAGAAATAAACCTACTGGCTACCTGTAGGGATCTGCTGCAAAAGACATACCTTGACAACCATAAGGTAAGGAAAGCAATGTGTTCCACATCCGACACACTGTCACCTTCAGTGTGATAGTGGCTGATGAACTTTGAAAAGCTAGCCATAACTGGAGTAACCAGAAAGGGCCAGCTAGCAGGATGTTTTTGGAGATGTGGGATTTCAAACTTGAAACAACTGATCTTAGACTTTCGTAAAGATCAACTAGTAGCAGTTCGCTTAAACACACCCTCCGATTCTCATGTAAATCTCTAGCTAGAGAAATAAACCTACTGGCTACCTGTAGGGATCTGCTGCAAAAGACATACCTTGACAACCATAAGGTAAGGAAAGCAATGTGTTCCACATCCGACACACTGTCACCTTCAGTGTGATAGTGGCTGATGAACTTTGAAAAGCTAGCTAGCTTGACTTCGAAGTCAATAATACTCGAATGCTCTTCATTGTCAGGAATATAGGTTTCTCCTATTGGTGATAACCCAGTAATGGCTGCTATGTCAAAAAAGGTGGGTGTAATCATTCCACCAGGGAGATGGAAAGTATTGTAAGTACTGTCCCAGAAATATAAGGACGCGAATAATAATGGGTGGCTATAGGTAAAGCCTGGTTTCGATAGTTTAATCAAGTTGTAAATACCTAATTCTTCCCATTGCTGGGATTTCTTAGCTTCTACTTTAGTAAACCAGTTGTGATAAGCTGTGTCGGAGGTGGGGCAAGATCGAAATGGTTTGAAGTTACTCTTTACATAATCTAGCATAAAAGGGTCCTTAGGGGGAATGATTGGATTTTCCACGGTGGTCGAATCAGAAGACTCTACTGTCTTAGGGGTATCCGTTTTATTAAACAGAGGTTTAAAATTATAACAAACAGGGAAAATTTTTCTGGTGTCTTTTAAGATTTCAAAGACTGTAAGAGGGCCCATTAAAGCTAACCTCTTGCCAGCGGCGTTAGTAGGAATTAGTACCTGGGATGCATAGAGCATTTCCTTCTCTTTTGAGATCATTTGAGGAATAAGAACAGATTGAACTTGGTAGGTGCCAACCTTGCTTTCCATTATGGTTCCTGTGTTCTTTCCTTTCTTTTTGGAAGCTTTTTTCAGTTGAGATGAAGTTGAAGAAGACATTGTTTGAAGAGTGTTAGAAGTTTTTTTAGGGTTTCAGTGAGAAAAGAGGAAGAAAATATTTAGAATATGGGAAGAAAAGAAAAAGACTAAGTTGATGGGTTTTTATAGTGTGGAAGTTTAAACATCCACTGAGTAAGATTGTGATACGTGGTAGTCGTGGGTTGGTTTGAGAAGGAGGTGGCGTAAAGTTAATATTGGTAATAGGCGTGATTAAATGATAATCATTGTTTTGTAACTGCACCATGCTGTGAAATGGTTCAAGGCGGTTAAGGAATCTGAAAAGCGTCATGATTGACGTGACTGGAGTCATATGCAATAAATGTTACGATGATTCGAAGGTCGCATCAAAATCTTGTGTATATGTTTAAAATAAGTATTTCTCAAAGGAATCAAAATACATATTTTAAAGGGGCATTTTGTTGGCTGAAGATTTTGATGATATTGTTCGAAGCAAAGCAAGTTGGATGTTTCGATTGGAATAAAGCAAGATGTCATGTTTCGAAATGGTAGAAGTAGTACTTCGAATGGGCATATCAAAGCTTGGAGCTTCGAGTGATAGTTATGAGGATATCTTCAAAAGAAGTCTCGAAATGGTAACAAGGCTGTGTCCAAGAAATGCGTTCGAACGAAGAAGTGCCAAAACATTTGAAATTCAAATGCAAGCGGGATGTTCGAAATTTAAAATATATGCGCTGGAGCATTCGAAGACGCATGGAAGCTAGAGAGAGGCATTGCTTTGCATGTTCTGAACGTGGCAGAATCTTATAGCAAGACCGTTATGATCGAAGTAGTATAAATAGAAGTCTTAGCATTAGGATTTCGTGTGTCATATCTATTGTACAAAAAACTCAGTAAACATTCAAAATACCACATGGCTAGGGAAACGAATGCACGAGCAATGTACGTATGATAACACCAAGTGTTTATGATTTAATAAAACTCTTTATCATTTCCAGTATTTTCCTCTATCTTCATGTCAATACCATTCAAAAGCCTTTGCATTAAAATATTTTCATTCGAAGTCTTTTTACCGATGCCTTACATTTAAATGTTTTCTTTCCATTTCAAATACTTTACATTTCAGAAACTTTTGTATATTTCATGCCTTTATCTTCATGCCTTTATCATTCGAACACCTTTTTTCATTTAAAGTCATTTTACTATTTTCTTGCATTTAAACGCTTTCTTCATATTTCGAATATTTTACATTCCAGAGAATCTTTTACATTACATGTTTTTATGCTTCGAAGTCATTTACTTGTCTTTTCTGCAGTTTTATATGTCTTTACAATTGAACTTTATTCATGCAATTTAGTTTCGCGCGCATTTATTTGATCATGTTATTAGATCTTTAATAGAGTAATCGAAGTAAGTTAAACACCTACACAACATTCTAAATACCAACCATGAATACCAGTTCTATAATGAGAGTTATCCAAATGACCAATACATCCTAGGATCAATCTAGTCGATCCTGCAAGTTACCAGAGAGATTAAATAACAGTCATTAAGATTATTTGATAGTTTGGAGGACTAGCGGTTGTTTACCAGAAATCACTGTAAACACCTATACACAACATTTGTTTCCTTCTTTCCAGTGAAAGGTTTCTTTAAAGTGTTGGATGCAGAAGCAGATGTTATGGGAATTTTTCCGCTCTTAATGCCACTTTCAACTCTTTCACCAGTTAGGATCAACTCGATGAAACCAGATGAAGAATTGTCAATCAATAGGTTGAAAAATGGGCCAGTTAATGTACCCATGTGTAACGGTAGAAATGTTTAAGACTAAGCCATTGGATTGACTAGACTTATACAAATCAAAAATAAAAATCGCCACCGCGCTTTATTGTTTCCAAAGGAATGGGAAAAGAGCGAATAATGGGAAAGATTCAAGGTAAGGGGGTTGGTTATGCAAAGGGAAGGTATTAGCACCCTAAACATCTACGGTACTCCGCAGGAACCTCTTTGTAAAATCCGTATATTTTGGCTATAAAAAATGTTGTATAAAAATGGATGGTGGAGGTGAGAAAAGACATATAATTTTTATGATTTTTGCACCCGCCGCGGTTGCGAAGATTTAGTGCCTACGTACCACCTTTTCATGCAATAGGGGATCAGGGTACACGTAGTTCCTCTTTTAAAAATTTTAAAACACAAATGTGTTGGTTAATTTTATAATATAAAACATCATCGTCATTGTCCGTGTGGAAAACATACCTACTACCCACAATCATGAGAAAGGAGAATTTGCACCATCTCAAAATGGAGGATATGGCTTGGATTTTAAAATCAACAATGTCTCACTCAACATCCAAGTGGAAAATATATCTCTTCACTACATATTGTAGAAGTATAGTTTTTTGCATCACTACAAGGATTGAAAAGAGTTCAATCTTTTGAGAAAAGTTTAAAGGTAAAAGCCAAAGTGGCAAAATGGTTTGAAATGAGATTGATTGAATTTTAGTCTTCGCACAAAAATGTCAAAGTATTATTAAGTTTATTGAAGTTTATTTATGAAAATGTTTGAAAATGCATGGACCTAAGTCGAAGTTTATTATGAAAGTGGTTCAAGTTTAAAATAAGAAGAGTTTTCAAAAGGAGGGAGAAGATTTTTGAAATTAAAGAAGATGGGAGGAGAAGAAGAGGCTATTCTAAAGCATAAGGTAAAAGCTAGGGATAAGAACCATCTAACCAACAAGAAGCCAATACTTGACACTATGAGCTAAGATAGAATTCACATTCTTTGGATTGAAACCAAACAAGAAAAAATACTAGACCTCTTGAGAGAACCAAACTTCAAGTGTATTAAGTCTTCACAAAAATTGGGCAGAGTAACGGCTGTATACGGGTGAATTCTAGATTACAAACAAAGGGTGTAATCACAATAACCTGCACACAAAACAAGCAAACAACCCAATGTCTTGAGATAAACCTCAAGAGCTCCAGACAAAATAATCAGATAAGATCACAAGGTCTCCAATCATAGGCCAAGGTTTCTAATCCTAAGTCCAAAAAGTTCAATGCTCCATAATGCCAAGGATAGTAACCAAATAGTCCAAGTATCATTAAATATTTTTAGGGTTTATATTGATTATTAAGTATTTTAAAAAAGAAAAGTAAAAGAGAAGCTCAAGTGAGCAAAATAAAAACGTCAAGAAAGTAAATGCTCAAATGAGCAAAGATGAAAATGGCATGAAATGTAAATGCTAAAAGTAAATAGTGCATAAAAATAAAAGGGGCATATAATAAAAGAATAAAGGATAAAGTCAATTATTAATGATTAGTGGTTAGTTGGATGATCATCTTGAAACTTGCATTTGTAACTCATTAGAGGATTGGTAGAACCAAAGCCTCCACACAACAAGTTGTATTTGCTTTTTGTCAAGTATATCATCCATTTGGAATCCTTATGAGTATCTTTTAATGATCAACGATGTTTAAGTGGTCCGTGAAGATGTGAAAAACACAAGAAGGGGGTTGAATTGTAAAACTTGAAATCAAATGCAGACAACGCAATATTTTTATCCTGGTTCATTTGATCTCAAACTACTCCAGTCCACCCGTCAAGGTGATTTCGCCTCTCTCCAACGAGGTCTTAATCCACTATATTCAACTGAATACACAACTGCTTTAACAACTGATAAAGCCTTCTTGAGTCTAATCACGGACCGGTTTATCTCAAGGAAATTCTTTTATAGATAAATGAACAAATGTATGTTTGATGTTTTCTAGAAAAACTATATATCACAACTGTGATAATACACAATATAAAGCTTAGATGAAACTAGACTGCTAATGTTATTGAGTAGGCGTGGTTGAAAGCTTTAGCAATTTGAGTGAGAGAGTTTTCGTATGCGTGCGTGCGTAAAGAGTATTAGCCAATTCTTTTCTCACTGACTTGTTTAAATAGCCTAGGAATAGATACGTTGCTGTTCATAAATCCATTTCAATGCTCATAACGTTCTTTCCTTTTTGAGAAGATCTTTGTCTTGGAATAAAGCCGTTGGTAATTAATCTGTCTTGAATGCATAGTAACGTTGGCACTTCAGAGTGTTCTGCTAATGCTAATTAGAGTGTTCTTGGCTTTAGCTTATTCTGGCGTTTGAGTGCTGATGACATGGTTAGGATCTTGATCAGAGTCAGAGTATGTTTTGCGCAGATTCTGTTCCTCAGGCTTCAGCATAGCACATGTTTGATCTTCTGATGCAGACATATCATCTGATGCTGATGTTGATACTGATATTCTGATGCTGATTCCATCAGAGTTTCTATAAATACACAACATAATTTTAAGTAGCATATATGTCTTATAAATCTTACAATTTATTTAATCTTGTATTTTGTTATCATCAAAACTCTAACTGAGGGTTGTAGAATCAAACTATGTTCTAACAATCTCCCCCTTTTTGATGATGACAAAAACCAAATTTTTTCAATTAAAATAAAATGATGAAAGGTATCAGAGTTTAAGGATAGAGAGGAAACGGTATCAGAGATAATCAATTAATCGAATAGAAGGTATGAGAGATAAGAAGATAAGGAATAAAAAGTATCAGAGTAATGAAGAGAAAAACTCCCCCTGAGTTGATTACTTCCCTTTGATTCCTTGAGACCTTGAGCATCAGAACTTTACTGAACTTTCTTTGAGCATCAAAACTTTACTTTATCAGAGTTCATCAGATTCTTGTACCTGTAAGCTTTTCAGAAGAGGGAAATTCAAATATATCAGAATGTTAGAATGTTTGAGACTTTTGTCTCAGTAATCCGTTATTGAAAAATATCATTCTTTCTCCCCCTTTTTGTCAGTTATCAAAAAGCACGAATAATCAGAGTTAAAATGATCAGAGCAAAAAACGTTTGTATTAAAAATAGAAGCAATGATAGTTTAGAACAAGTAAAAATATTACAGACAAACATGTAAAGAAAACAAGGAAAACACAGGAAAAATTCTAAGAAGAAGGAGGAAGTCGTGTGAACAGAGCTTCCAACATGCTCTTGATTTGATTGCTGGTTTCCTGTTGCTTAGATACCATGTTTGCTATAGAATCAATCTTGATGTCCTGCTTGTCCATCCTTTCATTCATCAGCATATCAGACTTTTTCTTGAGAAAGTAAGAACACAGAAATCAGAAATGTTGATAGAAAATGAAGGTGACGGTAAAAGTGTGTGAATGGTGTGAAGTGTTTAAATAGATTTCTAAAAAGTTTTTGAAAACCTAAACGTTTAAGAGAGAGAAATTAATAATGATTATTAGCATTAATGATCGCTGATTTTAGGGGATTCGGAAAGATACTTAAACGGTTACCCATGACATGTGTCTCAATGCATCCAATCAGCGCTTTGCCTTTTCAGAAGCGTGAACGTGTGTTCAGCCTCAGGAAACAGCTGATGACTGGATGACACTTGTTTGCTTGAGTGAACAACACATCTATTCTTGAACTGAAGCGCTCAGATCTTCATGGATAGATTCTGATACAATCTGCATTTCTAAAATTCTGAAAGAGGATTGATCAGAAGTTCACAGAGAAGTAAACACAATTCTGAAGGTTAATATATAAAATTAAAACAGTTTTATTTTGGACAGAGCTTCATGCTGAGATGTTTCAGAATGAAGTTGAACATATCTTCAGAAAGTGGTTTTGTGAAAATATCAGCCCATTGATGGTCTGTGTCAATAAATTTTAAATTTAAAATCCCTTTCTGAATATAGTCCCTAATAAAATGATGTTTTATTTCTATATGCTTAGCCCTAGAATGCAAAATTGGATTTTTACTTAAGCAAATAACAGAGGTGTTGTCATAGAGGATGAGAATGTTACTCTCAAATATTTGGAAGTCCTCAAGTTGACTTTTCATCCAGAGAATTTGTGTGCTGCATCCAGCTGCTGCTATGTATTCAGCTTCTGATGTTGATACAGCAATTGTGGATTGTCTTTTGCTGGACCAAGAGATCAGATTTTCTCCCAGAAACTGGCAGCTTCCAGAAGTACTTTTACGTTCAACTCTGTCTCCAGCAAAGTCAGCATCACAGTATCCTACTAAGCTGTAATCACTTGATTTTCTATAAAACAAACCCAGATTAGTGGTACCTTTCAGATACTTGAAAATTCGCTTAACTGCTGTTAAGTGAGATTCTCTAGGATCTGATTGGAATCTTGCACAAATGCATACACTGAATAAAATATCAGGCCTTGAGGTCGTCAGATAAAGAAGAGAACCAATCATACCTCTGTAGACCTTCTGTTCTACCTTTTTGCTTACCTCTTCTCTTTCCAGAATGCACGTGGGATGCATTGGAATCTTTGATGACTTACATTCTGAGAGATCAAATTTCTTCAGAAGTTCTCTGACATATTTGCTCTGATGAATGTACGTTCCTTCTGGGGTTTGGTTGATCTGAATGCCCAGAAAGAATTTCAGTTCCCCCATTAGGCTCATCTCAAATTCTGCCTGCATACACTTAGCAAATTTTCTTCCCAGAGAGGGTTTAGTAGATCCAAATATAATATCATCAACATAAATCTGACATACTAAAATGTCATTCTTAACTGTCTTACAGAATAGAGTTGTGTCCACTTTCCCACTGATGAATTCCTTTTCTAACAGAAAGTTACTTAGTCTTTCATACCAAGCTCTGGGAGCTTGTTTCAGACCATACAGTGACTTCTTTAGTTTGAAAACATATTCTGGATTTTTTGAACTTTCAAAACCAAGGGGTTGGTGCACATATACCTCTTCTTCTATATAGCCATTTAAGAATGCACTCTTAACATCCATCTGATACAGAGGGATGCCTTTATTAACTGCAAATGAAATTAAAAGTATGATAGATTCTAACCTGGCGACTGGAGCAAAGGTTTCTGTATAGTCTATCCCCTCTTGCTGACTATAACCTTGTGCTACCAATCGTGCTTTGTTTCTGATGACTTCACCTTGTTCATTCAGTTTGTTTCTGAACACCCATTTTGTCCCAATGACGTTGAATCCTTTTGGTTTAGGAACTAGATCCCATACACCATTTCTTGTGAATTGATTCAGCTCCTCTTGCATTGCTAGAATCCAGTCATTTTCCAGAAGTGCTTCATCAACTGTTGATGGTTCAATCAGAGACACAAGTCCCATGAGGGATTCTTCAGAGTTTCTGAAGCTAGATCTTGTTCTGATTGGATCTTCCTTTCTTCCTAATATTGTTTCTTCTGGGTGATCCATGCTGCTTCTGGATGGTCTTTTCTGAGGTAGATCAACAGAAGATGCTGGATTGCTTGCAGTTCCTCTTTCTGATGTTGAGGGAGTGTCTCTGTTAAGAGCTTCTGATGACTTTTCTTCAGTACCTGTGAATTCAACTTCCATACCTGCAAGTAATTCATTCTGCTTTGTCTTTTGAGAGTCAAGCTTATCATTAAAACGAACACTGATTGATTCTTCCACAATCTGTGTTTCTGTATTGTATACTCTGTACCCTCTTGAGCGTTCAGAGTATCCTAACATAATACACTTCTGTGCTTTAGATTCAAACTTGTTCAAATAATTTTTAGTATTCAAAATAAAGCATGTACATCCAAATGGATGAAAATATGAAATGTTGGGCTTTCTGTTCTTCCACAATTCATATGGAGTCTTTTCCAGAATAGGTCTTATGGAGATTCTGTTCTGAATGTAGCACGCTGTGTTTATTGCCTCTGCCCAGAAGATCTTAGCAACGTTAGTCTCGTTGATCATGGTTCTGGCCATTTCTTGCAATGTTCTGTTCTTTCGTTCTACAACTCCATTTTGCTGGGGAGTTTTAGGACAAGAGAAATCATGCAGAATGCCTTTGTCATTAAAAAATGATTCAAAATCTTTGTTTTCAAACTCTCCACCATGATCACTTCTGACTTTGACGATTCTAAGATCCTTTTCATTCTGAACTTGGTTGCAGAAGGTGACAAACACAGAGTGTGACTCGTCCTTGTGTCTTAAGAACTTTACCCATGTCCATCTGCTATAGTCATCTACGATTACTAACCCATACTTCTTGCCACTGACTGAAGCAGTTTTAACTGGTCCAAATAAGTCAATGTGCATAATTTCTAATGGTTTAGAGGTGGAAACAACGTTTTTAGATTTGAAAGCTGGTTTTGCAAAATTTCCTTTCTGACATGCTTCACACAGAGCATCTAAATTGAACTTCAGGTTAGGAAGTCCTCTGACCAGATTGAGTTTGTTAATCTGAGATATTCTTCTCATACTAACATGCCCCAATCTTCTGTGCCAGATCCATTGCTCGTTGTTAACAGACAGAAGACACTTTACATTCTGACTTTTCAGTTCAGAAAGTTTGATTTTATAAATGTTATTTCTCCTCTTTCCATTAAATAGGATAGTCCCATCTTTCTGACTAACAGCTTTGCATGAATTTTGATTAAAGATTATATCATAACCATTATCACTTAATTGACTTATGGATAACAGGTTATGCATTAATCCATCTACTAAGAAAACATTACTTATAGAGGGAAGATTTCCATTACCTACTGTTCCAGAGCCAATAATCTTTCCCCTCTGATTTCCTCCAAAGCCTACGTGGCCTCCAGGCTTAAGTTCCAGGCTTTGGAACATATGCTTTCTTCCCATCATGTGTCGTGAGCAGCCAGAGTCCAGGTACCATGACTGGTGTTTCTGCTTTGCTGCTAAAGATATCTGCAATATGTATTATTTTATCCTTAGGTACCCATATTTTCTTGGGTCCTGATTTGTTAGTATTACCAAAACTCTGGTTGAATTTTGGTTTGACAAAATAATTACTACTAGTATATTTGATGTCATGTGTGTGCCCATATACAAAGTGAGAATCAAGTGAAGTGCGTTTTATCACTAAATCCATGGCATTCCTTGGTGTAGGTACCTTACCTTGGTATCCTATTCCTTTTCTGCCATTTCTGCTAACTCCATAGATCATTGAAGCCATCTTGCTTCTATCTATGTTTTTAGCTAGAAACTTCTGAAAGCTGTGATCATACTCCTTGATGATCTCATCGGCACTGCTGGGAGTTTCAGGCATTGTTTCCTTCTGAGAGTTTTGTAATAGATTTTCTAATTTTGAAATTTTATTTTTCAACTCAGAATTCTCCAATTTGAGACTCTCAGTTTTATCAGAGTCAGAAGCAAGATTCCTTTTCAGGTTTCTGAATTTGACTCTGATCTGCTGATATCTTTCCAGAATTTCATTAAGGCTTTCAGCTAGTTCAGCCTTAATAAAGTTAATAGCAAAGTCAGGAAATACCTCTTCTGTGTCTGATTCAGAGTCTGATTCAGAAGCTTTACTGTCTTCTGTTATGTTTTCCATGAGATCTATGTTTACTCTCTCATCATCTGATTTTAAGTCAGCTTCAGATGTGTCAGAGTCATCCCATGTAGCCATGAGAATTTTCTTCTTTTCCTTGCCAAACTTATTTTTGGGCTTTTCCCTCTGAAGCTTTGGGCAATCACTCTTGTAGTGTCCTTGCTCGTTACATTCATAGCAGATGATGTCTTTGTTGTTTGGCTTTCTGCTTCCTGAAGAGCCTTCAGATCTTCTGTGTCCAGAGGAGGATTCTGACCTTCTGTATCTGGAGGAGGATTTATTCTGATTCTCTGATCTTCTTGGATTCCTGAACTTTCTTTGCCTCTGCTTCCACAATTGGTTCATGATCGTGGGATTTGTACTTATGTATCCAATGATTCGGACTGCAAGTGCACAGTCTTGTCGAGTAGTTTTAAAAGATACCGAACCACAGATACTGATGAATCGATCTACCATTTTCTATTGTTACTATGTAAATCTAAGGCTAATGAATATTTGATTTGGGTTGTAGGGAAACTAATCACTAAATTAAGTTGTATTTTAATAATCAATGAGCTAAACAGTTTTCAGTAAAACCTATGTAGTTTAAAAACCCTCGTCTCACACTGTCGTTTTGTTGATCTAGGCTATGCAGTTAAGTCCTAACGTACGCTTCCGCCATCCCGCTGGAGTTAAAAACACTTTTTGGAAACTAAACAAAATCTTAATTAACTTTAAAGTGCTTCCGTTGTATTTTAAGCTAATGCCTAATTACTACTGTCCAGTTAAAAGATCTCAAACTTCCGCTTTGTTGACCCTAACCTCTATTTGTTTTTTACTTCCGTAACAAAACAATTTAATGATTTGAAAAATAGTAACTTAGGCCAGAAAAGAAAGTTTCATAGTAAAAATAATCCCGACTAAGCTACTCGTTCCCTCGGTCGATTGACCTTACATACCGGTATAAGATTTCTAGCCTGACATAATATTAAACGAAATTACAGAATAATTTAAAGAACAAATACAAATAAACATAATCATATTAATAAATAAGCAATAAGAAATTGTAAACATAAACCTAACAATTACTCTGAAGATAGAAGCAGTCCTCCACAAGTTGTAGGCTTTGCTTCGATCCAATGATGTATTTAATCGTACAAAAGAAAATAAAACTGGAAAGAATAGTGCTGGCTAGAAATAACTGGGAAAAGAAATAATGTTGAAAAGAAATAATGTTGAAAATAATAATGCTGAAAATAATATCTGAACTTTTCTCGTCAAAAAGCCGAACCCTTTCTACTGTGGTCTCCGGTTCTATTTATAATGCTTGTTTGGTTTGTTGGTCTCGAAAATGTAGCAACCGTTCCTCTTTCTTCCTTCAGAAATAATAGGAGAAATAATAGTCACGTTTGTTGCTTTTGACTGAGTGGGTGAGTGAATTGAGGAGCTCGTTGGATTCATCTTTGAATGAGTTGCTGTCCATTGGATGAGAGAAAGTGGGGTGACAGCTGTGACGTTTGTCACACGCAAGTGACTATCGTCACTTGGTCTTCATGGAGCGTGACGTTCGTCTTGTCCCCCTTGACGGTCGTCAGGGCTTGCTTGCACGTGGGCCACGTGCTCACACGTGTAATGGGCTTTTGGGCTGTTTTCTTCTCCTTAGGCCTTTTTACTACTTTTTGCACCCTTTTTCCTTCGTTTCTTCAAAAGTGTCTGGCTTAGTGCATATCTGCAAAAATAGAAAAATACCTGCATAATACTTATAAAATAATTTAATTTAAACTAAAGTATGAGAAATATTCGGTGTATATCAAGCCAGAAATATCACATATTTGTGTGTTATCAGTTCACCCTTCTGGAGAGGAGAGACAATTCATCTTCTTCTGATGAGGACCCATCAGAGGTTTCTTCTACAGCCTGCAAAACTTTGGAGTCATATTTTCTGTTAGATTTTAAAGCTAATGGCTTACCTTGCTTTTGGGGTTCATCAGCTTCTAGCTCTATCTCGTAACTTCTGAGGAGCTGACAAGTTCCTCCAGAGAGATTTTGTTGAGATCCTTAGCTAGCTTCAGCGCTGTGACCATTGGCCTCCACTGTTTTGGCAAGCTTCAGATGATCTTCTTAACATGATCAGCAGTAGAATACCCTTTGTCCAGAACTTTGAGACCAGCAACCAGAATTTGAAATCTTGAGAACATTGTTTCAATTGATTCACTTTCTTCCATCTTGAATGCCTCATACTTCTGAATGAGCGCAAGAGCTTTAGTTTCTTTAACTTGAATGTTGCCTTCATGCGTCATTCTCAGAGAGTCAAACATATTCTTTGTAGTGTCTCTGTTTGATATCTTTTCATATTCAGAGTAAGAGATGGCGCTGAGAAGAATTGTTCTTGCTTTATGATGATTTCTGAAATCACGCTTTTGTTGATCAAACATTGCTTTCCTGTCAATCTTCTGACCACTTGCATTCACTGGGTGCGTGTATCCATCAGTCACCATATCCCACAGATCAGCATCGTGGGCCAGAAAGAAGCTTTCAATTCTGTCTTTCCAATAATCAAAGTTCTCTCCATCAAAGACTGGAGGTTTGCCACTGAATCCGTCTCTTTCTTCATTGTTGTCATTGCTGATGTTTTGATGTGGTCCTGCCATAGTGTTTTTCTAATGCTGGATCTTTTGCTGACATGGTTAAGTGTTATAAGCTCAGAACCAGGCGCTCTGATGCCAATTGAAGATGTGAAAAACACAAGAAGGAGGGTTGAATTGTAAAACTTGAAATCAAATGCAAACAACACGATATTTTTATCCTGGTTCGTTTGATCTCAAACTACTCTAGTCCACCCGTCAAGGTGATTTCGCCTCTCTCCAACGAGGTCTTAATCCACTATATTCAACTGAATACACAACTGCTTTAACAACTGTTAAAGCCTTCTTGAGTCTAACCATAGACCGGTTTATCTCAAGGAAATTATTTTACAGATAAATGAACAAATGTGTGTTTGATGTTTTCTAGAAAAACTATATATCACAACTGTGATAATACACAATATAAAGCTTAGATGAAACTAGACTGCTAATGCTATTGAGTAGGCGTGGTTGAAAGCTTTAGAAATTTGAGTGAGAGAGTTTTCGTATGCGTGCGTGCATAAAGAGTATTAGCCAATTCTTTTCTCACTGACTTGTTTAAATAGCCTAGGAATAGATACGTTGCTGTTCATAAATCCATTTCAATGCTCATAACGTTCTTTCCTTTTTGAGAAGATCTTTGTCTTGGAATAAAGTCGTTGGTAATTAATCTGTCTTGAATGCATAGTAACGTTGGTACTTCAGAGTGTTATGCTAATGCTAATCAGAGTGTTCTTGGCTTTAGCTTATTCTGGCGTTTCTGAGTGCTGATGACATGGTTAGGATCTTGATCAGAGTCAGAGTATGTTTTGCGCAAATTCTGTTCATCAGGCTTCAGCATAGCACATGTTTGATCTTCTGATGCAGACATATCATCTGATGCTGATGTTGATACTGATATTCTGATGTTGATTCCATCAGAGTTTCTGTAAATACACAACATAATTTTAAGTAGCATATATGTCTTATAAATCTTACAATTTATTTAATCTTGTATTTTGTTATCATCAAAACTCTAACTGAGGATTGTAGAATCAAACTATGTTCTAACAGTCCGCGTTGACCAAAGGTGTTGTAGATCCATTAGAGGATTGGTAGAACCAAATCCTCCACATAATGAATCTCAAGGTTATTGGATCAAAGAGATCAAATTAACATACTTGGGCTTGCAAACATAAGTTTAGGCCACAAATGATCATTTATCTGAATCGGGACAAAATTTAGCGTTATGCTAAGCAATCGTAAGTGGACTTATATAAAAGTCGCACCTATTTTGAGGTCGATCAATAGCAATCTATGTACCATTTGTTTTGAGACATGATATAGAGATCATGCTCCAACAACATTTAGTGCAATAAGAAGAAGATGAGATGAAGAGGGGTGGGAGAGAATATACAAACCACTTTTGAATTAAATTTAATCAAACTATTATTAAAATCATTCATCCATTTTTATGGAGTTAGACTCAACACCATGGATCCAATGATGTTAATAAAGTTCATGATAAAAAATTTAATCCAAGATCAGCCAGAAAATAGTCACAAAATAATATTACATTTTAATATATACAAAAAGCTTTAGAAATAGAAATAAAAGAGAAAAATATAAACTATGTTCAAATTAATCAAGAAATGAAAATTAAGACCATAGAAAAATCAGAAATGAACTAAAATAACTTTATAAGTTTTTTGGTAATTTTTTAAAGTCAGAAACTATTTTTAAAATTAAAAGAAAGGGGTAAAATAAACCAAAAATGATAAAAAATAACAAAGTCAGGAACAAAAATAAAATAAGGTCACTAATATTTGTCACAAGATCATTGGATCATTCCATAATTTTTTCAGAATTTAAAAATGTATAAAAGTATTTTTAAACATTTAAAACAATTCAAATAAAATGTAAATTTATAAAAAATACCAACACACAAATTTAAATTGTGAAAAAATAAAAATTAAAAAGAGAATAATCAAAAATATTTTTCATAATTTTTTCAGATTTTTTGGACTTAAAATGAATTTTCTATGATTTTTTGAAGTTTAAAACAATTAAATATAAAAATCAGAAAAGAAAATAAAAGTTAAAAATATGTGGACCATTGGATGAGAGTCAAAACGCGTTAGTGATCAAATCCAGGGGATCTGGCACGCTGTGCATATCATGGTCTTTAGTGAATAAAACACTAAATAAATTATTAAATCAGAATTCAAAAATAACAAGTGGCGTGCCATCATTGGTTGAAAGATGACACGTTGGTCATCTTCAACCTCCAGCCAACGTGAATTACAGGTCTCTCAAATTGTAAAATCAGAAGCTCAGACCTATGCCATTCGCTTCGTCTCTTCAAGACGAAGACAAACACACCCCCGCGTCAAATTTATATAAACTGTAGCTCAAGCAATTTGGAAGGAATGTTTTGAAAAGGGGTTTTAAATTTCATGGTCAAAACGTGTTTCTAGTAAAAAAGCAAGTGTTGCAACTAGAACCATGGCAATGAAAGCATCACAATGATATCAAATTTTTGAAGAATTGATGAAGGAATCTACCTATTGAAGGTGAGTTGCAAAGCTCTGAAACTAGACTTCTATGGAGCAATATAGGGCACGATTCTTGATTGTAATTATATGGTTAGCTTCAGGGAAGATCAAGGAAGGTGAATTGATGAAAAAATTGGACTGAAAAAGGCTTGTATATGGATTTCGAAGTTGCTGAATTCTGAGTTATGGAACAAGTTTGACATGGTGATTCTGACTATCCAAGCTTGAGAAAATGAATGGGGGAATGACCCTCTATTTATAGGGAATAAAATGGAATGTCCAAGCGTCTGAAATGATAAAGTTTGGAGGGAAATCGTGTGAAGTTGCAAACAAGAAAAGTGTGACTTCTAATTTGATTAAAACTCATCCAAAACACGCGTTTTGTTATGCTAATCACTTATGGAAGTTCACTAAACATGTTTAGAAGCAAAAACACGCATAAACAAAGTGTTTAGAAGCTAAATCGAGGATTTCAATCTTTTGACTTTGGTGAAAAATTCAGTTTCAAAGTGCCAACTTCTGACCAATGGCATTCTTAGCTCAAGGGGTCTTAGGGCATGATTCTTGATGCTTCAGAAAGATGAGGTTACAAGCTTTGAAATGGAAAAAGAATGAAATCAAATGGATGCTTGAGCTGAAAGTTGTGTTGAGTCAAAGTTGGAGAAAAAATGTTGACTTTCCATACTTAGAAATATTTCAAATTTTTCTTCAAAAGTGACCTATAATGTCTTGCATCCAAACATAGCATTCCACTTAGAATTTTCTCTTGACTAAAAAATATGACATGAAGTAAATCTCTTGAATGACATTTTGAAACTTGAACCATTCAAAATCTCCAAAAATTGAGGAAGTTATGACTTGTTGAAGTTGGTGAAATTTCATAAAATGGCCTATAATCCTTTGTATACTTAAGGAAACTTCCATCCATTTTCTCACTTTGCACATAAAAGAAGGCATAAAGTTCACATCTTCAAGATAATTATGGAAAATGAATGGGCTCAAGGTGATAAAAATTGACCATGTTATGATCATTTGAAGTCAGACATGAAAAATTGGGGATTCATCTGGAGGACTTGTAATCTTTCTTCCTCATCAAGTTTCTTCCATATGAAAACTCCTTGGAACTTTTGAAGTAATTTGTTAATAACCATTTAAAGAGAATGATGTCTTTAGAATCACTCAAAAATACCAAAAGATAAGCAATATATACTCCTTTGAATTTCAAAATCCTAGCTCCTAGATCAAGAAAATGCTTGGAGGAACCTTGACAATTTTGAACAACCTTCTTGTACCAACACAAATGCTTTGTAAATAGAATTTGTTGACGATGATAATGAGAACTTATAGCAACCAAAACCACTTCCATATCTTGATAATTGAGATAAATATGCACTTGTGACCAATGGGAACAAGACCTTGTCCAACCATAACTATTTTTCAATCAACCCCTTGTACCTTTTGGATCAAATTTGATAATTTTGAAATATGGTGAACCAAAATAATCTTGACATGCCATTTCCTCCAAAACAACTTCAATGCTGAGGCTTGAACTTCTCAAGCTTTATTGACTAGGGCATGGAAATAAACTCATGAACCCATGGATCAACTTGCTAAGCCACATTGCCTTTACCTATATTATTAACAAGTAAGACAATCCAACATTGCATTTTATTAATTAAAAGAAGAAATCAAGACAAAACATATTCATGATAACAAGAGAACACAAGTCAAGGTGCTTGGTGATTCCTCAAAGTGTAAAGCTAAATATAGGAAGGGGAACCAAGAATCCTAGTGTGATTTTATTGTAATGGAATCAACATGGTATGGTGAAGGCATCTTAGGGGGAAAATTTGGGGTACAAAACCATGAACATGTAAACTAGTTCTCTGTCAGTTAGTGGTGGTTGGAGCCTACCAGCAAGATCCCTCCATTTTTGTGTGTACTCCTTAAACCCCTCATTAGTACCCATTGTCATACCTTGAAGTTGGACTCTCGTTGGTGCCAGATCGGTATTGTATTGATACTGATGATAAAAAAGTAGTGGATAGATCTTCCCATGTGTGGATGTGGGAACCCTCCAATTGATAGAACCATTCTAGTTGAGTCCCAACAAGACTCTCTTGGAAGAAATGGACCCAAAGCTTTTTGTCAGTAGTGTGCGGTTGTATCTTATGCACGTAAGACCTTAGATGATGTTTCGTGCAGGAAACCTCATCATACTTGGAAAAGACCGGTATTTTGAACTTATGGGGAATGATGACCCCAAGTACTAAGCCCAACTCACCAAAATCCAAACCTGGCACGGCTTGAATTTCAGCAGCCTTTAGTCTATCCTCCAACTGCTTGTATTTATCCTCAACCGGAGGATATTTCTCATCAAAGTAATCTTTGTCTTCGGAATCTTGATTATTGGCACCCCCAGCAGGGTGCTCCTTGCCTCTTCGTCTTGATTTTGATCCTCCTCAGACGACTCTTTGAATATCTTTACCTGACGAACCGAACCTTTGAATCTCTTACCCATGTTGATGAAGGCCTTCTTTTTGGTTTTCTTCTTGGCTACTAGCATAGTCATCAACTCTTGTTGCCCCTTATCCAGGGTCATCAAGGTCTCTTGAAACTGGGAATTATGCGCTTGCAAGTCCTTCGATGTTTGTTCAGTATCCATCTTACTGAAATAAAAAGTAAAAAGATAAGTAAACCTGTTGAGGAAAACCTGTTTATGTTATGATGCATGAAAATGTGTATGCAAATGATTTCAAGGACTTAGAAGATTTAAATTTGTTTAGACAAAAAGAACAAACATCAATTACATTAATAAGTTTAAATTGATTACAAACATGCCTCTTAGGCTTACAATGGAAGAAATAAATACAAAATAAATTCCTAAGACAAAAAGGTTGAACGCATCCTCTTTGGTGCAATGTAGGCGTTCAGGCTCCTCTCCTCATGAAGTTGCCTCATGAGCTCTAATGTCTTCTTCTGGCTTGCATAAAACTGGGCTTCAAAGGTGTCTCTCTCCCCCTTTAGGTGAATGCAAGCTCTTTTCAAATCTTCAAGAAAAGTAGGCATATCAGGATAAAGGACAGTACATGGAACATCCCCTTCAGCGACAGGCTCCATGATGATAGGTAGGATGGCTTCATAAGGCATCATGAGGTTTTGGGCGCGAGTTCGCACCCACTTGAGATAAGGCTCCAAAGGAATGAATTTCTTATGCCCCAGCGTCTTACTATCAACCTTGTTAACCATGCCCCGAGCTCGTATGAATCTCTGACGATAACCTTGGACATTGCTCTCATAGTCAAATGTAATTCCTTGGAAAAGTGCATCATGAGGGCCATCCCTCCTAGCATACCCAAACTGTTGCAAAGCCAAACAAGTATTGTAGGTGATACCTCCCCTAATACCAAGTATAGGAACATTAGGGAATTCCCCACAATGATCAATAATAGTAAGGTCCTCTATGGATCGAGCACACCAATAAATATCAGAATGTGTGAGTGACATTAACCTTTGAGACCATGTCAAGCCTTGATCATTCTTCAATGTTGATTGAGGTAGGTGTGAAATAAACCATCTAGATAGTAATGGAATGCAACACAAAAGAGTACCCCTTTTCTTCATGGTACGAGTGTGGAAACAATGTAGAGTGTCTCCAAGCAAAGTAGGTATGGGATTACGAGAGAGGAAAACCTTGATGGAACTCACATCTATGAGTTGGTCCAGATTGGGAAATACAACCAAACCATAGATTAGAAGATCCAAGAAATCCTCAAAAGCTTGAAAATCAATATCTCCCCAGAATAAACGAGCCATCTCCAACAAATATTTGGCTAAGAAACCCTTAACTCCACTTCTTGTCTCCTAGTTTTCCACAACGTCAGATCTCTTAAAATGTAAAGCTTTGGCAATAACTTCAGGTTTTTGAGTCTCTTCTAAACTGGTGAATGGTATTTGATCAAGCACGGGAACTCCTAACAATTGAGATAATTCTTCTAATGTAGGTACTAATTGGTAGTCGGGAAAGGTGAAGAAATGATGCATAGGATCAAAGAATTGGAAAAGCACACATATCATTTCTTCTTGGAAGTTTGAGGTAGCCAAATTAAGAAGTCGACCATATTTCTTGATGAAAGGAGAATCTCTAGGTACTCTTGATGCTGACTTTTGAAGTAGACAATGCACTTTTACGAAGTTGACTCAGATGGTATTCCTACGAGTAGAAGTCATGACCTACAAAACAGAACAAAGATAAATCCCTAAATCCTTGAAATGGTTAGTGACAAAAGCAATGGTATGATGTAATGATGTTATGTACAAGTAAACATATACACACAAGGCACACAATTCCTTAGGTTTAGGCTTGCATGGATTCATAGATAAATACCCTCTTGAAGTTTAGTTGGTTCGACCTGTCCTAGAAAGTAATCGGGTTCTAGGGGATCTCAATATCACTGATCTTTCTTCATTGGGTATTGTTTTAGCATAATCAATATTTTCTCGCGGCTAAAACATCCCAAAAGTCTGATCTCAATGAGCGTAGTATCGAGTATCAACCAATTTTTAGCTTTCCACCGAAACCGACTATCTCACTACTTCTTAATGGCCAAGTTGTTCAATTAAAGGTTCTAAGGTTTGTTAGTGCTTCATAACATCACTCAGCGACCCTGTATTCTCCTTAATTCACCATAAGGGATACCAATACCCACAAATATGTCGCACTAACATAGCTATTGTCTCAACCATATCGGTCTACATCGTACAGTCTCCACAATCTTTGCTATTTACCTAATAGTGTTCCCAAATCCGGGTAGAGGATCAATACAAACCCAAACAAGGACTCATAAATGTAAAGCAAACGAACCAAAAAATGAAAGAAAGTAAATATGATCTAGCTCTAAGTTAACCTCACTTTTAAGTAGTCCCCAACAGAGTCGCCAGTTCTGTAATACGGTGGGAGAACTGACTTGGTTGTTTTACATTTTGTAGCAATTGTTGCGGATAGCAAGAGTCGACGCCAACTTTTCTTTTATCCAATAAGGAAAGGGTGAAAATAACAGGAAAGACCTTTGAGATATTTTCTTGAGTTCGGGGGGTAGGTTATGAAAAGGGAGGTATTAGCACCCTTTTTATCCATAGTTATCTATGGGCTCTTAGTTGCTTTCTAGATCACTTAAAAATTGCTTTGTTTGCAATGTGTTTGTGGTGGGTTTTAAAAGTATTTTTGAAAAGCACTTTCATTTAGGAAAACATTGTAATGATCCTCATCTCTATAAGAATGCATACAAAATGTTAGACTTTTGAAAATACTTCATGTTTTGAAAGTGTTTGGTGTGTTTGAAAAGATGTTTGTCTTTGAAGATCGATTGTGAGCAAGCAACTAAGAACGTACTACCTACTCAAAAGTCTTTTGTTCATTTCTCCCTTCCTTTGATATTTCTATTTCACCTTTAATTGGTAAGTAACCTTATATTTGGATGTAAAGGGACGGGCGTGGGTCATCGTATAGTCATGGATAGAAAATTTGTGAGATATCTTAGCATTTATTTTAAGGGACTAACATGATTTGTAAGGCAACATTCGCAGCGTCATCGAGGGACTATGATCTTGTATTTTTTGGTTTGTTTTGGCTAAGATGTCTCACATGCCTATCATGACTATTTTCTCAAAGAAACAAGTGGAGTTATCCCTAGAGGTGCAAAGTGTGCAAGTGTTTGTATTTCATGCTTGATTTGTCTTGAATTAAAGTTTTTCTAAGTATTGATTTTATCTTTCCATACAAACTCTAACTTACTAGCATTTATATGAAAGCGATAAATTGCGGAAAATAAATATCCTACGCTATTACATCATTTGGGATGGGGTATACATATTTACAAATGGGGATTGCGAGAATTTAAATTCTAATTATCTATTACAATCATATTGAATATTTACAAGAATTAAATGTACAAGAATGAATGAATGTACAAGGATATAAATGGAATAGGAAATGGATTTTGTTAATACCTTAATTAACTAAAGGAAAAATAATTAATTAAAAATGAGAGAATAAACTTAAATTAAACAAAGAAACATTTTTAGTTTTTCTTTGAGAAAAACATTTAAATATTAATTAAATGGTATGAAAAAAAATTAATTAATTAATTAAAATAGAAACCTAAAATTCTAACTTGATTTTAATTAAAAAAGAAAATAAATAAATTAAAACCCTAATCTAATTATTTATTGACTAAAAAAGAAATTAAGTTAAATTGTAATAAAAATGTTTTTGGTGTTTTTTTTGTCTTGAAAAATAAAATAAGTATATAATAAATAAAATATTTTTGTCCTTTTTTATTAATAAACATAAATATTATCATAATATTAATAATAATAAATAAAACGAAAAGTAAAATAAAATAAATAAAGAAGGTCAGAGATAAAAATCAGATTTGAGGTGTTTATTAGAAGTAAAACTGATTTTGGTACTAGACTTGTCCCAAGAGGAGTTTTTTGTAAGTCAAGAAAATAATAAAAAAAGGTTGGGTTGTGTTGTTATAAGTAATCAGGGGGTCAGAATGAAGCAAAAAGAGAGGCCCAATGCCTCAAAGGCCCAACGCGCATCTATAGAAGCAAAAAAGAAAGAAAAGAGTGAAAAATTGTGAAAAGTGGCAGCGCTGGGGCTTGAACCAACGCCTTCGACATAATACGTGCACTACCTTACCACTGGGGTGACTACACTTCAAGTGTATAAAACAAAACCATAAATATATAATACAAAACACTTCCATGTCCTGAACTTCATCTTCAACCTCACGCCAGCCAGACCACATGTATCTTGCTCATTTCTCAACGAAAATTAAAATTGCAAACATGAAAGTTGTTCCATTTTTCTCACGATTCCAGAAATGTAAACCACTTAAACTATAAATAAAAGATAAACAAGAATTTTGTTGGCCCTAATATGAAACCTAATTTTTCTAGAAATTTCAATCTTAAAATTCTCCCTACTCAGTCAATATAAATGAAAACTATGGACATGTATAGTTTCAGGGCAATGATATCTACATTTTGTCTTTGAAAATGGAAGCCTAATAATGCCTAAATGAAGAGATGAAAGTTCAGAAAAATACATCAAAAAATTGGAAATCATGAAATGAGTTTGAGCTTATTTTAAGTGATGGTGATGATCAGGTTAACTTCCTCAAGTCTCTATGAAGCTAATGAAATGCTTAGCTTAAGCTATGGATGGCTGGAATGGTCCGAAGAAGTCAAGATGCAATGCCCTGTTTTTGAAAATGGAGGTTGGTGAAGATTGTGTTAGAGTTTGAAAACATGGGTTCAGATAGCTTCTATATATATTAGAAGCTTTGTGGATGGTTTGGCCAAGAAACACAAGAAGGGATTTGGAGATTGGATTCAAAAATCAGAAATGACAAGTTTTTGTGCTTGTGTTGCAATTTCTGGTTTTGGGGAGTTTGAGGGAGTTTTAGGGATTTTAAAATCGTGTGTTAACTCATAAATAGTGTCTCTATTTATAAGAAAAAGTTTTGGAGTGCTCAAGTTGATCTGAATTCAAAATCCATGTTTAAACTCAACATGTGATTTTCTTGACAAAACAAGTTTCCATGCCTTGTACTTTTGTTCATGGAGTTGTTAACTACTTTAAAAAAAATGCCTATGACTTTGTAAATGGAGTGAAATCAGAGCAAACAAGTTAGGAGCTCAAGAAGCTAACTTTGTGCATAAAGCTTGCTTTACAAGAATGGATATGTTACTTTCTTCCCAAATTGGCAAATTGATTTGGATAAAGCTTGAATCAATTAGATAATATCTCAACCAGTTGTGTAAACCATTAATTATGGAGTGAAATATAAGTATAAGTCCTGCAAAGCAAATATTATGCAACATGAGCTTGAGAATTGAGTTCTTGCACATTACAAAATGACCTATAATTCAAGAATGAAACCCTAAATTCATCTCTTCGATTCTCTTAGATCAAGCGTGATCTCAATGAGTTCATGGACATTTTTGAAAGCTTGTAACATCCCCTACAACTTTCATGTTGGACATTTTTGAAAATTCAATTTAGAACTAGGTGAAAAGTTGCCATGAGGTTAGGTCAAAAATCATCCTAACTAGGGCAAAATTTCACTAAGTGTTTTTAGTTTCATGAACACGTCTTTATGAATTAATAACTTGAGATCAAAGAATTTCTAGAAAAATTCCTGACCTAAAATGTTTTAGATCTCATTGAGATCTACAACTTTCATGTTGGAAGTTTTCCTTGAATCATCTTGCATCATGGTGAAAATTTGGCACAAAGTTATGCAAAAAAGGTAACTTTTCCAACACTTAGAAAAATTTCTAAGTCGGAAATTTTGACTTTTCAAAATGAAATTTGACTTTTTGATTTCTTGATGGACAAACTTCATATTTTTATATTTCTTGATGAAATATGATTTTTGAAACTTGATTTTGATAAAAAAAAGTCAAAATTTGACTTTTCAGCGTATCAGTTAACTTTTCATCAGTTGACTGAATTTCATCTATCAATCAATTGATCTTTGGAAGTGATTTGGACTATGAAATTAGGTCAATATGATGCATTTGAATCATTGATATCATGTCTTAAGCCAATAATTCATGTATTTGGTCAAAAGCCAAAAATCAAGCCTTCTCAGTCAAAACCCTAATTTTGACCATTTTGTCCATTTTGGTGATCTGATCAAATTTCTTGAGGAATTATGATCCAAACTTGATAAATTGACATATATGAGTTCAAAATGTTGATATGGATAAAAAATTATGAAATTTAACTGTAAATTCACCAAAGTTGACTTTTTCCCTAATACAGTTGATTTTAGGTCAAGTGATCAATTGACTGAGCAAAAATGTGATCCAAATCTTGAAACTTGACATGAGCAATCGTGGGAGTCCAAAATGATCCATGAAAGTCATATGAAGCATTAAAATTTCAATTGTCCTTGTACAAACTAAAACCCTAATTTTGAGTCATCAGTGCTCGAGAAAGTGTCTTGAGCCGATCAAACCTTGTGCAGTCTTGAATCAATGGAGATATTGGGAGAGAATTCTTGAGAAATTGAGAGGGAAATTTTGGGTTACAACAGCTACCCTGTTCAATCTTCTTGAACCTGAAGAGTTAGATTGGCAGATCCGCCTTTCGTGACTTAAATGTGAAAGATGATTGAACACTAAAGTGCCCAGAAATTTGCACTCGATGGTGTATTGACTCGGGAATGGACTTATGGATGCCATTTGGAGAGATGATTGGTAGAAACATGGAGAAACATCAGCATATATCTTTAGTCGGTTCATGCTGAAAACTAGGTGTCTTGTCTGTCTTTGACTGGAAGAATCAATTCTGATCTAGAAGAGGTCTATGGATTAATGACTTTTTCTGCAAGGAACAAAAGGAGTTAGTCGTATGCGAATGTATGAATGTTGTAATGATGTTTCTCAAAATAAATGAGATTTATATTGCATGTATATGTTATGCATGTTATATGATGTATGAATGCAATATGTTGTCGAAGCGTATCCTTGACAGATACTAGGGAGCTTTGAGAAGTTAAATCTCTGACTGCTGTTGGAGATGAAGAGTATGTGTATCTTTAGACATTGTTAACAATGCTTCCACTGGGGATTCCTGCTTTGTTGATAATAACTTCACTGGGAAATATTAACTTCTGCTTGGGGCAAAGAGCTTAGGATTTCTAGTCGTCTGTTGCTCTAGTGGGGAACTATCTCTTGAAAGTTGGTTGTTATCTGGTTGCATTCCAGGCTTCACAATGACTTTCTAGGGATAAAGAAGTTAGTTGTTATCTGGTCAGATCCAGGCTTTGTAGCAAATCACTGGGATATTGGCAAACTCTCCTGGGGGAAAAGGATTTTTGCTAGTAATTTTATAGGAATTAAACTGTTATCTGGCTGGTTCTAGGATTCGTCGTAATTGAAGAAATTAAACTATTATCTAGTTGAGTCAGGCTTTAGTAACTTGGAACTGAGATTAACTGTTATCTGGTCAGGTCCAGGTTTCAGAAACTTAAATTTTTATCTAGTCGGGTCCAGGTTTTAGCAATTGAAGAAATTGAACTATTATCTGGTCGGGTCCAAGCTTTAGTAACTAAAAATTAGGATTTACTGTTATCTGGTCGGGTCCATGTTTCAGCAACTCGAACTGTTAATTGGTCGGGTCCAGTCTTTGTAGTAGATGGAGAAGTTAAGTTACTATCTGGTCGGGTTCAGGCTCTAGCCACTTGAAATTGGGGTTTACTGTTATCCAGTCGAGTCCAGTCTTCAGCAATTTGAATTTGAGATCAACTATTATCTGGTCGGGTCCAGGTTTCAGTAACTCGAACTGTTAACCGGTCGGGTCCAGGCTCTGCAGTTGAAGAAGTTAACTAATATTTGGTCGGCTCCAGGCTTTAACAACTAAATTTGAGATTTACTGTTGTGATACGGTGGGAGAACTGACTTGAGGTTTTGTGTTTGTGTTTGCAAATGTTTCGATTTAGCAAGAGTCGCCACCGACTTTTTATTTTATCCTAAGGAAAGGTCAAAAAGCACAGGAAAGACCTTTGAGATGTTTTCTTGGGTTCGGGGAGTAGATTATGAAAAGGGAAGGTGCAAGCACCCTTTTCATCCATGGTTATCCATGGGCTCTTAGTTACTTGTTTAGATCACTTGCTTTTGCTTTTCAATTGTTTGAAATGGTGCTTTGTGTGTGGTTTTGAAAGATGTTTTTGAAAAGAGGCCATCGTTGTGGCAACCTTTGTAATGATTCTTATTTGAATGTATACAAAGGTGTTTTTGTCTTTTTGAAAATATTTCAATGTTTGAAAGTTTGATTTGGGAAATGTTTTGAGATTGTGTTTGTGAGGTGTGTTTTGAAAATAACAAGGATGTTTTGCAAGCTTTTGATCAAGTAACTAAGAGTTGTCTACCCTATTTTACTCAAAGATCTTTCCTATATGTTTTTAACCATTTTGACAGTGTTACTTCACCATTGCATTTGGTGAACAACCTTGTGTTAGGATGTTAAACGGGACAGGCGCGGGTCATCGTATAGACCATGATAGCAATTGTGTCAAGTATTTTTGGAAAATTTTTGAGGGACTTGATCATTTTTGTTTAGGCAACCCAAATAGCGTCATCGAGGGACTATGATATTTTGTTTTGTTTTTGTTTTTCCAAAGTACCCAACATGCATAACATGGCCCATTTTTGAAGGCAACAAGTGGATTGTAACCCTAGGGGTGCAAGTGTGCATTGTGCTTGATTTTCATGCATTTTGTCTTTGATTAGGTCAAGCTACTTGTTGATTGGGATTTTTTGCATACAAACCCTAATTCTCTAATCATGGCATAATTGAAAGCGTAAAGTGCGAGAATTTAAAAGTCTAAGCTATTACAACATGATTATGGGGATGGGTGTACAATCTTTGAATGGGGGTGTAGTTGACAAGAAATATAAACCCTAATTTACTATTACATCCAAATTGAATTCAAATGCATAAATAATAAATGGACAATATTTAAATAAACAAAATAAATATATATATCAAATAATATGAATTATGCGAAAAAAAGGTTTTTGTTTATTTATGCATGTAAAAATATTTAATGTAAAAAATAAAGAAATAAATAAAAGATTTATTTTATTTGGTTAAAGGGTAAAACCCTAATTTTCTTTAAAAAAATAAATACGTTAATTATTTTATTTATATATAATAAAAATAAAATATTATATGTAAAAAAGTAAAAAAGGTATTTATTAAGTATATTTAATAATAAAAATAAAAATGTAACATTTTATATTTTTATTCTAAAATATCTAATAAAATAAAAGTGTATATATATATATATATATATATATATATATATATATATATATATATATATATATATATATATATATATATATATATATATATATATATATATATATATATATATATATATATATATATATATATATATATATATATATATATATATATATATATATATATATATATATATATATATATATATATATAATGTTACATTTGAATTATTAGATATTTTAGAATAAAAATATAAAATGTTACATTTTTATTTTTATTATTAAATATACTTAATAAATACCTTTTTTATTTTGTACATATATATATATATATATATATATATATATATATATATATATATATATATATATATATATATATATATATATATATATATATATATATATATATATATATATATATATATATATATATATATATATATATATATATATATATATATATATATATGTATATTAATTATATTAAATATGTACAATATAAAAATAAAATATGTACAAAATAAAGTATATTTAGAAAAATATTTTTAATGTGAATAAAAATAAAGAACAAAAATAAAAGTATGATCTATATATTATTTCTAAGTTCTAATAAATAAGATAAAAGTATTTAAATTGTTTTCTATGAAAGATAAATAAAAATAAAAAGCAAAATAAATGTGAAAAAATTATGAAAATATTTTTGAGTATTTTTTATATTTGGGGATAAATAAATAAAGTCAGAAATGAAAATAATAATTCAAAAATATAAAAGTACAAGAAATTGGGCCAGGGGGTGCAAAAAGGAAAAGGGGGGTGTCAAAAGCAGCCAGGCCAAGCCCAGTCCAAAACTTCATCTTCAACCTCTGGCTTTTGAAAAAACGTGCACATGCCCTGTACAAACTACCTGATCCTGTATACGAGCTCTATTGCAAAAACACATAACATCAAACTTGTAGAGAATTTCAAGACGATTCCAACCATATAAACAACTTGTCTTAACTCTCAAAGACCAGAGAGAATTTCTCTGGCCCTAAAATATGACCTAGTTTTTTCAGTATGTTCATGGATGAAATTCTCTTAGCATGCTTAATATAAATGAACACTGAGCATATGTACAGCTTCATGGCAATGAATACTACATTTTTTATTCATAAACCTAAAGCTAAATGTTCCTAAATAGAGAGATAGGAAGTGGACAAAAACCTGTTTCAGCTGACTTCGTGTAGGGCAATGTAGTGCTTTTCAACAAGGCTTGAGATGTCTGGGAGCTTGCTTGGACTTCACTTGACCTTCTCCAATAGCCTGCTTGCCTTGAATGTACTTGAATCAGCCTATAGAACTCAACCTGCACAAGCTCAAAATGAAAATGGCAAACTCTATAAATGGAGTTACAATTGGTGTTTGAGGTTTGGGATAGCTTGGACGAGTTGAATGGAAGGTGTTTGAAGCAACTTGGGGCAAAACGCACGAGCCAAATGAGCTATGGAACTCAAGTTGCAGGTTCTGCCCTATTTTGCCAAGGGAATGTGATTTCTGGCTATGGGGTGTTTAGAGGCTCAAGCAATCGTGTTTCTGGCTCAAAGGGGTGTGAGAAAGATGTTCAAAATGCTTTCATAAGTTTATCTTGGCTGATGTTCAAGTTCTAAGGTTTTGGACAAGTTTCTTGTTTTTGAAGTCAAATGTGTGAAGTGGTGAAAACAGGCCTGTACAGGCTACCCTTATGCTTGCATACTTTGCTCTTGGCCCCTCCAACATGTGGATTTGATTTTCTCTCTGAGATATGGACCAATGCTCAAGGGATTGTGGTTTGACATAAAGCACATTATGGCAAAAATGGAAATGTGCCTTTTTCTACTTAGGGCTTAATTTTGTGTACAATGTCCAAATGACCAAAACAAAAGCTTAGACTGATGGATTTGCATTTAATTATGGAGTGTGAAGTGGTTTAGAGGCCTGTAAACTAGTGTAAGGCATGCTGACTTGAAAATGCAATTTGTATGAATAAGAATATGCCATGGATGAAAAGTGAGTTTTTGCCAACTTCAAGCCTTCGATTCTCCCTAACCACATATGTGTTTGAGGAGTTCTTGGACAATTTGGAAAGCTTGCAACATGATCTATAATCCATATTTGAAATGTAACTTGAGATTCCAAGTGGAACTATGTGAAAAATGGCCAAGAAGATAGGTCAAAATCCTGCCTAAACTAGGGCAAAATTTCACTAAGTTAAAAGTTTTAGGAACCCTTGTTCCAAAAATCATAACTTGAGATCCAAGCTTATTTTGAGAAAACTTTGTGAATAAAAGTTGTAGACTTTGTGGAGGAATACAACTTTCATGTTGGAGGTTTTGTTTGAATCCAAATGCATCATGGTGAAAATGTTGGGCAAAGTTAGGAAAAATTAAGAAAAATTCATAACTTAGAAAAATTCTAAGTTATGAAAATTTTCAACTTTAAACCCTAATTTGCAATTTTGGGTTTCTTGATGAACAAGTTTCATATTTTGACACATCTTGATTAAAAATGACCCTTGACACTTGATTTTGACAAAAAGTCAAAGTTTGACTTTCCAGTGTACAGTCAAATTTTGATCAGTTGACTGAAAAATTAATCTGTCAATCCAATGCAATTGAGGTCTTTTGAACTTGTTGAATAGGTCAAGATAATGCCATTGAGTCCTTGAGTCCATGGTTGAACCTAATTTTCCATTTATTAGGTCAAAAAGTCAAAATTTTCCTTTGTACAGTCAAAACCCTAAAAATGACCATTTTGCCCTTTTGGTGATCTGATCAAATTTCTTGTGGATTTGTGGTCCAAACTTGATCAAATGGTTCATGAGTTGATAGTGTTGATATGGGTCAAAATTCATGAAGTTTGATTATAAATTGGCTACAGTTGACTTTTTCCCCGATACAGCTTATTTCTAGGTCAACTGTCCAATTGACTGGGCAAAAATTTGATTGAAGGCTTCAAACTTGGTATGGACAAACTTAAGAGTACAATATGAAGTATGAAAGTCAATTTGAGCATTGAAGGTCCAAAAATCCCTGTGCAAACTCAAACCCTAATTTAGGTCATCAGTGCAAGGAGATGTCTTGAGCAGAGCAAACTCTGGCTTGATCTTGAGTCCAAAGACCCTTGTGATGAGAAATGTTGTTAAAATGAGAGGGAAAATTTTGGGGTACAACAACTATTATCTGGTCGGGTCCATGTTTCAGCAACTCAAACTGTTATCTTGTCGGTTCCAGGTTTCACAATAATTTATTTGGATGGGATGAAGTTGAACCAGTATCTGGCCGAGTCCAGGCTTCGTAGTATCTTGCTTTTGAGGAATATAATCAACTGTTATCTGGTCAGGTTTCCAGGCTTTACAGTAACTTTTGGAGATAGTAATGACTCTGTTGGCGATTTCACTAGGGATTAGGGGTTGCGGTCCCTTGATTTGTAATAGTCTGAGAGGCAAACTTAAGTTGGGGAATCTATAATTTGTTAGGGAAATAAACCCTATTGAAGAGGATATTTGACGAACTGCTGGAGAGGATATTTTTAGAAAGAACTCCATAAGGAAATTCAGATAGCGAGAGGATCTTCCGGAGATTGAAACTCTGGCTGGGGATTTTATGAATCCAAATTTGTGGGGATAATGTTATTAAAATAACTCTGTTGGGATATCTCAAATACATTTAAGGATATGCATGTCATTTGTTAAAATTTTAATCATGTTCATCTGCATATGTTCATTCAATTTTAGTCATTGGACACTTTTGCATTCAAAATAGAAAAAACAAAAAGTTTGTACTTCAAAGTATATTTGTATTGATGTTTTTCCCATGAATAGGTGTTTTTTTACAAAGAGGCAGGGATCCTAGTAAGAGGAAACCGTCCAAAAAAATGAAAAATGTACAGAGTGAAAACAAAAATAATAGATGTGTGGAAGTGATCTCATTGTTTCCTAACTCTGCTATTGCCTCTATGTCTTCGTACAAACCCTTGCCGCTTGGAAGAAACTGATTGAATTGATCTAGTATCATTGAATTTGGCTCTTGTTAATAAAATTTCATGTAAAGATCCCACAGGACATAATCATACGCTTTAATCCTTAACTTTTTCCTAGACCGCCCTTTCAGGTTTTCAGCCCACCAGGATACCCATTTTTGCCCAAGTCGCCCTTTCGGGTTTTCAACTTTCCGAGTGTACAATCTTTTTCATATATCCTTAATTTTTTCCCGAACCTCTTTGGTTCGCCGGGATACCCTTATTTTTTCCTAGGTGTGTCAACCTAACGAATCATTTTATGCATAGTATTTTTTAACTATGTCTGCGTTCACATGATACGGAAAATCTTCGCCATCCATAGTAGTCAGCATCATGGCACCACCAGAGAAAAATTTCTTTACAACAAATGTTCCTTCGTAAGTGGGAGTCCATTTTCCCCTGGGGTCGCCTTGTGGAAGAATGATGCGCTTTATTACTAATTCACCAGTCTGATATACTTGAGGTTCGATCCTTTTGTTGAAAGCCTTGATCATACATTTTTGGTACATCTGACCATGAAAAACAGCAACCAGTCGCTTCTCGACAATCAAGTTTAACTGATCCAACCTAGTCTAAATCCATTTGTCTTCACCTAAATCTGCTTCCTTCATTATCCATAGAGATGGAATCTGAACTTAGACAGGGAGCACAACTTCCATGCCATAGACCAAGGAGAACGGGATTGCCCCAATTAATGTTCGAGCTGAAGTACGATAGCCATGGAGAGCAAACGGTAACATCTCATGCCAGTATTTACACGTTACCACCATCTTTTGCACAATCTTCTTGATATTTTTATTAGCAGCTTCCACTACGCCATTCATCTTGGGTCTGTACAGAGAAGAATTGTAATGATTGATTTTGAACTTAGTACAAAGTTCTGCAATCATAGCGTTGTTGAGATTAGTTCCATTATCGGTGATAATCCTTTCGGGGATACCGTAATGGCAGATGAGATTATGCTTGATGAATCTGGATATAACGTTCTTCGTGACAGAGGAAAATGAGGCAGCTTTGACCCATTTAGTGAAGTAATTGATAGCGACAAGAATGAAGCGATGTCCATTGGAAGCAGTAGGTTTGATCTCTCAAATCATGTCAAAGCCCCACATTACAAATGGCCACGGAGCAGTCATGACATTTAGAAGAATATGAGTTACATGGACCTTGTCATCATAGATTTGACACTTGTGGCAAGTCCTTGAGTGATGATGACAATCGGTTTCCATTATGGACCAATAGTAACCAGCCCTCAGGATTTTCTTGGCCATATCGTGTCTACTAGAGTGGGTTCCAAAGATACCATCATGCATGTCTTCCATAATTTTCTCTGCCTCCTTCTTGTCCACACATCGGAGTAGAGTAGAATCATGGTTGCGCTTGTACAGAACACTGTTTCTTATAAAGAATTTGGATGAAAATTTTTGGAAGAATTTATTATCGTTGATGGAAGCTCCTTCAGGATATTCTTGTGCCTCAAGATATCTCCTTACCTCTTGGTACCATGGTTTCTCTTCGTCAGTGTTAAGCTCATAGTAGTGTGTAGGTTCGTCAAATCTCTCAATTGTAATCATAGGAGCTTCGTTGTCCCATTTGACTTTGAACATGGAAGACATTGTGGCCAAAGCATCGGCTAACTGATTTTCCTCCCTAGGGAAATGTTAAAAGGTAATCTCTTTGAAGCATGGACTCATAGTTAACACAAGCTCCTTGTAAGGAATTAGGTTAGGGTGCTTAATGTCCCATTCTCCCTTTTACTTGGCTAATCACTAGAGCATAGTCTCCAGATACATCCAAATGCTTGATCCTTAAGTCAATGGCAGCCTTTAAACCCAAGATGCATGCTTCGTACTTAGCCATGTTATTCGTACAATGGAAGCACATCCTAGCAGTGAAAGGAGTGTGACAACCTTCAGGAGAAATTATCATAGCGCTAATTCCATTACCCAAAGCGTTGGAAGCTCTATCAAAAACCATAGTCCATCGAGATCCTTGTTCAGGTCCGTCATACGATCCAAGTTTTGAACAATCAGTCACTAACATGATATTCTCATCCGGGAAGTCAAAGTTCATAGATGATAATCTTCAACAGCTTGATGGGCCAAATGATCTTCCAATACACTTTCTTTCATGGCCTTTTGTGTTGTATATTGAATATCATATTCAGTCAGAATCATTTTCCATCTAGCTATCCATCCGGAGAGAGTGGGCTTCTCAAAGATATACTTGATAGGGTCCATCTTAGAAATCAATAAAGTGGTGTGAGTCAACATATACTGTCTTAGCCGACGAACAGCCCATGCCAGAGCATAGTAAGTTTTCTCGAGCAGTGAATGTCTAGTTTCACAGTCGGTAAACTTTTTTCTCAGGTAGTAAATTGCATGCTCTTTTCGGCCAGACTCGTCATGTTGGCCTAACACACACCCCATATAATTCTCTAGCATAGTCAAGTACATGATTAATGGTCTTTCTTCCACTAGAGGCATACGGATAGGAGGTTCTTGCAAATATTCTTTGATCTTGTCAAAGGCAGCTTAACAGTCGTCGTTCCATTCAACTACTTGATCTTTCTTGAGGAGTTTGAAGATTGGCTCACAAGTAGCAGTTAATTGAGATATGAAACGGGAAATGTAATTAAGATGACCCAAGAATCCTCTGACTTCCTTCTCCAAGCAGAGAACTGGCATTTCTTGAATGGCTTTTACCTTTGCAGGATCAACTTTGATGTCTTTACCACTGACGAAAAAACCTAGAAGCTTTCCAGACCTTACTCCGAATGTGCACTTATTAGGGTTCAACCTCAACTTGTACTTCTTTAACCTCTCAAATAGCTTGTGTAGGTGATCGAGATGCTCTTCTTTGGTTTGCGATCTTGCAATCATATCATCCACATAGACTTCTATTTCATGATGAATCATATCATGAAATAAAGCTACCATAGCTCTTTGATATGTTGCCCCTACATTCTTTAATCCGAACGACATGACTTTATAGAAAAAGATGCCCCATTGTGTAACAAAAGTGGTCTTCTCCATGTCTTCGGGAGCCATCTGGATTTAGTTGTAGCTAGAAAATCCATCCATGAAGAAGAATACTTTATGTTGAGTGGTGTTGTCAACCAAGACGTCGATATGGGGTATAGGGAAATCATCTTTGGGGCTCGCCCTATTCAGATCCCTATAATCTACACAAATACGAACCTTTCCATCTTTCTTTGGCACGGGGACCACGTTCGTAACCCATTGAGGATAAGATGTGACATCCAAAAAACCTGCATCAAATTGCTTCATTACCTTAGCCTTTATCTTTTCAGACATGCCTGGCCGCATACGACATACTTTTTGCTTAACGGGAGGGCAATCCTCTTTCGTTGGTAGACGATGAACCACAATGCTGGTATTCAACTCTGGCATATCTTCATACAACCAAGCAAACACTTCAATATAGTCATGTAACATCTGAACCAATCAGCTCTTGATACCATATTCTAGGTTGGTGCCGATCTTGACTTCTTTCTTATCTGTCTTGCTACCTAAGTTGATAACCTCAATTGGCTCTTCATGAGGTTGAATAGCTTTATCTTCTTGCATTAGAAGTCAGGCTAATTCTCCTGGTATTTCACAATCTTCCTCGCCTTCATCTTCTTCGTGGTTAACTGGATGTTCGAATTCATAACTGGAAATAGTAGAGTCGTTGGCAATGAGATCCGGAGTGGATGAAGATCTGCAAGTGTGAGTGTGTGTGTGTGTGCATGTAAGATACATGGCTATTGAAAAAATGCAATAAAGGAAAAGAAAGACAATGAACACAAAAATTTGAATGCATAAGGTCCAATGGTTTACATTAAATGATCACATGATAAATTAACATGAACAAAACCCTTAACAAATGGACCATAGTGCCCCGGGCAAGGCACATGGCTTAAAAGTCATTGTTTGGAATTTAAGATTACAGACAAAAGTTCTTGAATTGACAGAAAATAGTAAGCAGTAATTACTCCTCAATGAAGGAGATAGGAGTGAAATCCTTTGCATGTCAGTTGTTGAGCTTTCCTTTGACAGTAGCGTAGATCCAATCTTCAAAAGTATTTTCATCATCAGGGTCTTCCACAGCGTTCACTTTATGATTCCCAATTCAGAGAGGTGGCTTTCCCATGCGAGCACGCCTGACTTCTTTCTGAGCTTTGATGGTGAAACCCAATCCGAATTTGTCTGCTTTAAATGGAATGTTGGGAAGTTATCCCTAGATAGTACAGTTCCCATCTTCGACCACGACACAAACATCCTTAAGTGAAACCATTCTTGGTATAACTTCATCAGCTTTTGATATGTTGGAGGAGGTTTTGGTGGAGGCAACCATAGGAGGAAAAATTTCGAAAGCCTGGCACGAGGTCTCTATGAATTCACCATCCATTTCCACATACTTGAAGGAATTGAGATGGCTCACCATAAATTCTTCTTCGCCGCAAACAGTAACGGTCTTCCCTTGACTGGGTATTTCAATTTTTGATGAAGGGTGGATGTTACTGCCCCTGCCACATGGATTCAAGGGCGTCCAAGCAAACAAGATTAGGCGGGACGTATGTCCATCATATAAAAGGTAGAGTTAAAAATATGTGAGCCAACTTTAATGGGGAGATCCACCTCTCCATGAACCATCCTTTTAGACCCATTGAAAGCCCTTACAACAATATCACTTGGCTTCAATACCAGTCCTTCACAATCTAGCCGGTCCAAATCACCTTTGGGTAACACATTTAAAGATGAGCCAGTATCAATTAGGACGTGCGCCAGGGTGGTCCCCTTGCATTCGATAGAGATATGCAAGGCTTTGTTGTGGTTCTTTCCCATAGGAGTCAAATCAGCGTTGGATAACTCTAATCCATTGTCAGTTGTTAAACTTTCTACACAGTTCTCGAACTGGTCAGCTGTGGTTTCTTGGGGAACATGGGATTTCTTCAAGAACTTGATTAGAGCCTGGGCATAAACTTCCGAACATAGTAATAATGACAACATGGAAATTTTGGAGGGGGTTTTCCCCAGCTGCTCAACTATTTTGAAGTCCCTCTTCTTTATGATTTTCAGGATTTCCTTTATCTCTCGAGTGGAGGGTTCTTCAGTGTCAGTATCTTTAGTAGGTGACTCTATCCTAGAAGGATAACCTTCTTTCTCTTTGCCTCTAGTGTTGACACTAGACTTGTCATTGGTTATGCGGATGGGAGATATTATAGTAGTGGGTGGTGAAATATCAGGGGAAAAGATTCTCCTTGTTGTTGATACTTTACTGGAACCTGCAATATTAGTGACATCAACTTCATTTTTGTTGATCCAAGAATCTTGTTTTATCCCATGATAGTAAACCTCAGCACCATAGTTCCATGGAACTGCTTTATCAGAGGAGTAGGGAATAGGCCTAGCGACAATGATTATTAAAGGAGAAATGGGTGGCTCATTTGAAATTCTAATAGGACCCTTTGAGGGGATCCTAAAAGGCTTGTTAGAAATTGTTATTATGGGCAGGTCTTCAAATTTATTTATCAAACTCTTGATGGTAGGAATCTTCTCAAACAGAATCTCGCTACTATCTATCACGCGTTGCACACCTTCCTTTAGTCGCTTGCACCCATTTACTTGTTGATCACAGCAAACACAGTCTTTAGAACAGCCAGGGAACACCCTGGCTCTCAGCAAATTAACATCCATAGTAGTTAAGGGGTTGTTAAGTCTTCAATGGAAGAGACGAAAGTAGTATCATCAATTGCGTGAATACCTTTTCCATGATTTGGCATTGGTGCGGTTATCACATTTGGAGTACCAGGTGGATCAAATTTAATTGTTTTATTGTCTATCAGATCTTTAATTTTATTCTTGAGAGCCCAGCATTGATCAGTTTCATGCCCGGGGCTGTTGGAATGATACACACATTTGGCATTTGGATTGTACTTAGGTTATGAAATGTTTGGATTGGATAATGGATCGCGCAATGTCACTAAGTTGGCCTACAACAGATGTTGTAAGGCTTTGGATAATGACATGCTTATCCTCGTGAAATGTCTCCGAGGAACTTCAGATCGTTGATTGTTGGATGATTTCCTTTGAGCAGATGGAGGTTTGGAGGTTAACACAATAATAACAGAAAGTCGATTATCCTTCTTGGTATGGGCCCTTGCCCCATACACAACATTTATTTCCTTCTTTCTAGTGAAAGCTTTCATTACAGTGTTGGACACATAGGCAGATGTCATGGGAATTTTTCGACTCTTTCACCAGTTAGGATCAACTCAGTGAAACCAAACGAAGTACTGTCAATCAATAGGTTGAAAAATGGGCCTGTTAATGTACCCATGAACATGTCAATTAGTTCTCTGTCAGTTAGTGATGGTTGGATCCTACCAGCAAGATCCCTCCATTTTTGCGCGTACTCCTTAAACCCCACATTAGTAACCATTGTCATACCTTGAAGTTGGACTCTGGTTAGTGCCAGATCGGTATTGTATTGATACTGATGATAAAAAGCAGTGGCTAGATCTTCCAATGTGTGGATGCGGGAACCCTCTAATTAATAGAACCATTCTAGTTAAGTCCCAGCCAAACTCTCTTGGAAGAAATAGACCCAGAGCTTTTTGTCGGTAGTGTGCAGCTGTATCTTGCGCACGTAAGACCTTAGATGAAGTTTCGGGCAGGAAACCCCGTCATACTTGGCAAAGACCGATATTTTGAACTTATGAGGAATGACGACCCCGAGTAATAAGCCCAACTCACCAAAATCCAAACCAGGCACAACTTGAATTTCAACAGCATTTAGTCTATCCTCCAACTGCTTGTATTTATCCTCAGCCGGAGGATATTGCTCATCAAAGTAATCTTCGTCTTCGGAAGCTTGATTTTTGGCACCCCTAGCACGGGTGCTCCTTGCCTCTTCGTCTTGATTTTCAAGCTCCTCAAATGACTCTTCGACTATCTGTACCTGACAAATCGGACTTTGAATCTCTTACCCATGTTGATGAAGGCCTTCTTTTTGGTTTTCTTCTTGGCTACTAGCATAGTCATCAGCTCTTGTTACCTCTTAGCCAGGGTCAACAAGGTCTCTTGGAACTGGGAATTATGCGCTTGCAAGTCCTTCGTTGTTTGTTCGATATCCATATTACTGAAATAAACAGTAGAAAGATAAGGAAACATGTTGAGGAAAACCTGTTTATGTTATGATGCGTGAAGATACGTATGCAAATGATTTCAATGACTTAGAAGATTTTAATTTGTTTATACAAAAAGAACAAACATCAATTCCATTAATAAGTTCAAATTGATTACAAACATGCCTCTTGGGATTATAATGGAAGAAATAAATACAAAATAAATTCCTAAGACAAAAAGGTTGAACGCATCCTCTTTAGTACAATGTAGGCGTTCAGGCTCCTCTCCTCATGAAGTTGCCTCGTGAGCTCCAATGTCTTCTTCTCGCTTGCATAAAACTGGGCTTAAAAAGTGTCTCGCTCCCCCTTTATCTGAATCCAAACTCTTTGAAAATCTTCAAGAGAAGTAGGCATATAAGGATAAAGGACAATATATGGAACATCCCATTCGGTGACAAGCTCCATAATGATAGGTTGGATGGCTTCATAAGGCATCATGAGGTTTTGGGAGCGAGTTTGCACCCACTTGAGATAAGGCTCCAAAGGAATGGAGTTATTATGCCCCCAACATCTTGCTATCAACCTTGTTAACCATGCCCCAAGCTCGTATAATTCTCTGACGATTACCTTCGACATCGCTCTCATATTCAAATGCAATTCCTTGGACAAGTGCATCATGAGGGCCATCCCTCCTAGCATATCCAAACTGTCGCAAATCCAAACAAGGATTGTAGGTGATACCTCCCATAATGACAAGTAGAGGGACATTAGGGAATTCCCCATAATGGTCAATAATAGTAAGGTCCTCTATGGATCGAGCACACCAATAAATATCAGAATGTGTGAGTGACATTAACCTTTGAGACCATGTCAAGCCTTGCTCATTCTTCAATGTTGATCGAGGTAGGTGTGAAATAAACCATCTAGAGAGTAATAGAATGCAACACAAAAGAGTACCCCTTTTCTTCATGGTGTGAGTGTGGAAGCAATGTAGAATGTCTCCAAGCAAAGTAGGTATGGGATTACGAGAGAGAAAAAACTTGATGGCACTCATATGTATGAGTTGGTCCGGATGTGGAAATAGAACCAAACCATAGTTTAGAAGAGCCAAGACATCCTTAAAAGCTTGAAAATCCATATATTCCTAGAACAAACGAGCCTTCTCCAACAAAAATTTGGCTAAGAAACCCTTAACTTCACTTCATGTCTCCCAGTTTTCCAAAATGTCAGATCTCTTCAAATGTAAAGCTTTGGAAATAACTTCAGGTTTTGGAGTCTCTTCTAAATAAGTGAATGGTATTTGTGATCGGTGGATCTGGAACTGACTGTTTAACGCTGGTTCGCGAAATGTCGCGGTAAGCAAGAGTCGCCACCGTCTTTTATTTTCTCCAACATGGACAGGACAAAAGCACAGCAAAATTCCTTATGAGATAGTTTCTCGGTTCGGGAGGTAGATTTATAGAAAGGGAAGGTGTTAGCACCCTTTCTATCCATGGTTATCCATGGGCTCTTAGGTACTTGCTCTTATGTTTTCAAAAGATGTTTGCTTTTCAAATGTGAGTGGGTTTGAAAAAGTTCCGTTTGAAAGATTTCTAAGTAACTCTTGTATCTGTCCTCAAGAGTGTTTGAAAAATTGTTTTGAAAGCTTTTTGAAAAGTGTCGGTGTGAAAAGAGTTTTGTTTTTGTTTTGAATAGAGCAATTATCTATGAGTCATCTACCTACCCTAAGGAATTAGGCTGTGTAAATGTCCTTAAGGTAGTGCCATCCCACCATTGAGGGGTAGGTAGATCCACCGTTGGAGGTGTTCGGGTCAATTCGAGGGTTAGGGACAGTGTGGTCACCAGAGCAACAGTAGGACACCTTAGAAGCTACCCTTAAGCCATGTTCATGGACATAAGGACTTACTAAAACGTCCTATACTCGACGACCACGTTTCGAGGGGCAAGGCAACAATGAGGTGTACCCTAAGAGTGGTGTGTGAATTGTGTGTCATTTTCAATTATGTTTTATCTTGATCATGCATTGGGTGAGCTACGCTTTGATTTTATTTGGGCCATTCACTCTTTCATGTGATTAGCAGTTAAAAGGTGCGGAAATTAAAATGCGGAAAATAAAAGTCCTACGCTATTACAAGGCGCGGGTCTATACATCGCCAAATTAACAAAGACCCGATTTTAAATAAAATGCGGAAAATAAATAAGTTCCTAATTATCTATTACAAGGCTTTGGGGCAATTACATAATACTTGAAACAAAAAATAAAGACAAATTCGCGAAAAGAAATTAGAATCGAATATGCGAGGGCGTTGGACCCTTTAAAGAAATTAAATTGAAATTAAGAGGCAATTAATTATTTAATAAGAAAAGAAGTTATTTTTTTGATGTTTTTTGTATTTATGAAATAAAGGAAATTAATTAAATTAGAAGTTAAATTAAAACCTAGTTCTAAATTATTTTTAATTGTTAAAGAAAAATATTTAAGTTTTAACCTAATTTACCCTAATTAATTAAATGACATATTTATTTACAAAATTAATTAATGGTTAATAATAATAATAAGAAGAAATTATTTTATTAAGAAAAAGAATAAAAATGCTAAAAACCCTAATTTCTACATTTTTTAGTTATTAAGAAAACATTAAAATTGAAAAACCTAAAATTAAACTAAATTGGTTATTAGAATTTATTTACAAAAACTATTAGTGGATTAAATATTAAAAACAATAAACATATTTTATTTTTATGATTTCTGATTTTTTTTGTATTATGAAAATTATTTTGTGAATTAAAAGAAACAATTAAAATAATTAGAATAAATAAAAAGAGAAAAAAAGAGAGAAAGAAAATACAAACAAGGGGGGTATTCAGACCCAATTTGGAGGTGTTGTTGAAGCAGTTCGGCCCAAGAAATCTGGCCTTTTTTGACTTTCCAGTGATCACGTGCTTGTGGTTGACTGAGCATGCATGATAGTCTCCACATCTTGGCCTTTGGATTGATCCTTATATATAGGTGGCAAGCACAGGCATATGCATGTATGGTGGGTCACTGGGTAGGAATTACACCTGATCACGTTACAAGCAAAATTATACAGAATATGGGGGACCTGGGAATCGAACCCAGGTCCCAGTGCTTGCATGACAACGCACCAACCAGTTGGACTAGCGCATTTATTTGTTAGTATAATAGAACACAATTAATATAATGGGAAAACAAACATTATGCTGGACAAATCAAAAAAAGCGCCAATTATTCAAACTGGCCAACCACCGTTCAACACCTCAGCGTCTCTTTCCTTGCTTCTTCGTTTTTTCCTGAAAATAACAAATGGATAGCGGGGGTTTTAAACCCCCACTAAACTCAAACCTGCAAAATAGCGATTAGAGCATGGTTAAAAAGAAAAAGGGCGCGAGGTGTGGATTCCACTCGTTTGGAGGTCCTGATTTCAGTGGTACAGGTTTGATTGGCCAATTTTGCCTTATGCGTAAAACCCCAAATCAAAGCTTCAGAAACCCTAGAAAATTTTCATGGCAACTTTTGACACAGGCAATATTAACTCAATTAAAGGACACCAATAGCTTCAGAAGGTTCATGTTAGTGTAAATCAAACATTCAAATGTATAGAAAATGCATGTAAATTCAAATACGAATGTGAAAAATTTCATGAACAGGGCGATGTCATTCTACCACTTCTGGATGTATGGAGACTTGTCTTTGATTGTAAAAGCTTCCTGAGTCCCTTGGCAATGTATTGGAACACTTTTCAGGCCTTGAAGCAACCTCTATGTATGAAAACAGTTTTCAATTTTTGTATGAAAAAGTGCAAGTTTTTTCTATGCCTTCTGCGCATCTTCTTGTCTCCTTCTGCATTAGGTTAGCTTCTGCATATGTATGTGAGTAGAACTAGGTCAACAAACCAGCCCAAAATCCATGTATTCAATGATTCAATATTTGATTTCCAATCCAATCTTTTTCAATCTTTTTCATGCCTTTCTTATGCCAATCATTGTCAATCATATTGAATCTTTCCTTATTGAATGGTGCACGAAATATTGAGTGAATTCTATGCACAAAAAGATTTGAAAAACATGGTTTAGTATTTTTCTCATAATTAATTTCAATTAAATGAATTAATAAGATTAAAAATTCAATTAATTAATTAAAAATAAGAAAATAACTCCCTTTAAAGTCAATGGGTCGTGCATGGCCTTTGGGTGATGATTCATGGAAGAAATTGAGGCCCATTAGCAATTTTGAGGCATTTGAAGCAAAGTTGACTTTTCAAAATTCCCAAAAATTTCCCAACTTCCACAAGGCATATCTTGCTCAATTTTTAATCTTTGATCATGTTTTTGGACATTTTGGAAAGGTATTGAAGTCCTTTAACCAATGTCTTTGGTCCCATATCATTTTGATTTACCAATCTCAAGTTATGGTCTTTGACTTAAAGTGCCTTTTTGTTGACTTTTGAAAATGACCTATAATGTTGAGATTGATAACTTTTTGTGAGAGCATTTCTTGGACTTGAAGTGTGAAGATGAGTTGTAGGAAATGTCATTCTATTCAAAATGATCTTTGGATGGAATTTTTATGATAAACCATGTGGAAGTTATGCCTTGGTCAATTTGCAGTTGACTTTTTCAGCTGTCCAAAAATAGAAACTTTTGCATCTTGAGACTTTTTGAGCCATGCTTTGAGAATCATGATCAAGAATTGATCAAATGATGTTTGTGGCTTCAAAATAAGATGTTGACCAAAAATTTTGACTTTTGACTGTCAAATGACCATTTTGCCCCTGTAGTTGACTGTGAAGTAATTAGGGTTTTTGATTGTGCAATTTTGTGCTGTGAGTCTTGAAACTTGGCATATGGATGCTTGACAATGTTTATAGGCATGTGGGACTTGTTTGGACCCTTGGGAACTTCAATTTCTTTTCCATAACCAAAACCCTAATCTTTGACTGTTAGGAGGGCATTGGACTGTGCAACCCTTGGGAGATTTTGAAGCATGATCTTAGCAAACCTTGAAGAATATGGCAGGGCAAATTTTGGGGTGCAACAGTTGCCCCTGTTCAATCTTCTTAGACCTGAGGATGTAGATTGGCTGACGTGCCTTTCGTAATCCGAAGGTGGAAGATGATTGAACACCAGAGTGCCCAGAAATTTGCGCTCACATGCTAGCAGTGTGATGATGGGAATGGGCTTATAGATGCCATTTGGGGACTGGTGGATAGGAGAGATGGGCTTATAGATGCCATCGGGAGGTTTTCAATCGCGTAAGAGATTCCTTAGCGAGAACCTTCGTACCTCAACAGTAACGATGAGAGAACCTTGGGCGATTACTACCTCAACAGTAACGATGAGAGAACCTTGGGCGATTACTACCTCAACAGTAACGATGAGAGAACCTTGGGAGATTACTACCTCAACAGTAACGATGAGAGAACCTTGGGCGATTACTACCTCAACAGTAACGATGAGAGAACCTTGGGAGATTACTACCTCAACAGTAACGATGAGAGAACCTTGGGCGATTACTACCTCAACAGTAACGATGAGAGAACCTTGGGCGATTACTACCTCAACAGTAACGATGAGAGAACCTTGGGCGATTACTACCTCAACAGTAACAATGAGAGAACCTTGGGCGATTACTACCTCAACAATAACGATGAGAGAACCTTGGGCGATTACTACCTCAACAGTAACAATGAGAGAACCTTGGGCGATTACTACCTCAACAGTAACGATGAGGGAATATTGGACGTCTTCTATTGAGTCTTCATCAGGAAAATCTTTAGGAATCGATTTAACTGGACCAGAGAAGGCCTTTGACTGGATCGGCATCAGAAAAATCTTTAGGAATCGATTTAACTGAACCAGGCAAGGTCTTGGAATCTTCAACTGGGTCTTCATCAGGAAAATCTTTAGGAATCGATTTAATTGGACCAGAGAAGGTCTTTGACTGGATCGGCATCAGAAAAATCTTTAGGAATCGATTTAACTGAACCAGGCAAGGTCTTGGAATCTTCAACTGGGTCTTCATCAGGAAAATCTTTAGGAATCGATTTAACTGGACCAGAGAAGGCCTTTTACTGGATCGGCATCAGAAAAATCTTTAGGAATCGATTTAACTGAACCAGGCAAGGTCTTGGAATCTTCAACTGGGTCTTCATCAGGAAAATCTTTAGGAATCGATTTAACTGGACCAGAGAAGGCCTTTGACTGGATCGGCATCAGAAAAATCTTTAGGAGTCGATTTAACTGAACCAGGCAAGGTCTTGGAATAGCTGAGAACTTAACTGGATCTTTCCTGAAATGTAAAAGTCAGTCGTATGTAATGCATGCCATGGATCAAGCAATGATGTTCTCAACATAAATGATATTGTAAGATATGATGCGTTTATGCATGTATCATGATGTATGTGATGTTTTTGAATGTATTTTCGTCTAGGAAAATATATCCTTGACGAATGCCGGGAGTTAAATCCTGGGCTGATGGTTGAAGAGAGTCCTTCGTTTCTGCTGGGGATGAAGATTGCAAGAATGAACCGGTAGGAGAAGATGAATCTGTTGGGGAATAAACTTGGCGAATGGATTACTCTGCGGGGAGAAAATTACTCTAGCGACCTTGCTGGGGAGCAATACTCTGTGGGAAGAGAGGTACTCTGTTGAGATGTTGATGATAACTTCGCTGGGGATACCGTTGTTATGTTGGAAGTTTTAATAGACTCCGCTGGGGATAAGAAGACTTTGCCGAGAATGATCTTTCCGTGGCTTTTGGCTGAGGATAACCCAGTTATATCCTGGTAGGGAAATAACCTTTGAATAAAGTCGGGAGACGCGTTCGTGCTCTGTAGGGGATAAGCTTCCAGAATCTACTGGGGATAAGCTTCCTGTTGGGGAGATGGATTCCACTTTCCAGGGGGAACTTCAGACTGGACTCTCCCGGGGAAATTTTTTAGATATATTGGGGAAGTGGCTCCACTGAATGTCTGGTATACCGCCGGGGAACAATCTTAGATCAAGACTGCCGGGGATGCTTGTTAAGAATGTTTGTATATTGTGCTGAGGAATGTTGAGCTTTGCTGGAGGATACCCAATTTCCTTAAGGCTGGCAGGATAACTCTGCTTGGGGAGAGTGCATTGATTTGATGGCTCACTCTCTGGGGAATTAAGACATATTGGTTATGTTCTTCAGCTGAACTTACCTTGGTGCCTTGGTGGACAGAGCGATTAGATCGCTTAGACGACTCATTATTGCCCCAGTTTCAATGTTTGACAAATCTTCTGGTAGACAGGTGACGAGATGTCAGGATATAGTCGTACGCTTTTGATCCCTAACTTTTGCCTGGACCGCCCTTTCGGGTTTTCAAACCACCGGGATACCCATTTTTGCCCAAGCCGCCTTTTCAGGTTTTCGACTTGCCGGGTGTACATATTTTTTCCTTTTCATCCTTTATTTTTGCCTGAACCCTTTTGGTTCGCCGGGAAGCCCTTATTTTTGCCTAGGTGTGTCAACCTAGCGGGTCTTTGATTATGCGTAGTATTTTTTTGACTATGTCCACGCTCTCAGAATGTAGGGAGTTGCCCCTGTTAGAAGTGTTTTGTCATACCCCAGAAGATGTTTAATCAGGCAAGATTCGTTGCTGGAGTGCCCCAAGTGACCCAGGCGGAGATTTGCCCCAGGCTATTTGGCCTTTGAGAGATTCCTTGAATCTTGACTGGACTGCCCCAGATGATGGACAATGATCAGGCCATGCCCCTTGATTGGAGGTGCTTTTTTTCATTAGACATTCGTCATGCAAACTTCTATGCTGTTCAAACAAAAAGTCATATGCAAACACAGTTATGTCAAAAATGCAAAGCTTATGTCTGTCTTGAAGTTTTTTCTTGAAAATGTATTTTTCATAAAACACAAGTGAATTTTGTAAATTGTGATGTCAACTCGTTATTTTACCGCAAGCCTTAAGGAGTCAGGATACCTTTGTACAGTATGCTTTCGAATTAACCCGTGCTTCATCTAGGACTTTTGAGGGTTATAACGTGGCCTGGTTCATGGTTTAAGAAACAAAGGATAAAGGCTCAAATTATTTGTACCCACCCGCTCTTCGTGATGTTCTTCAAACCTAAACTCAGCTGATCGTGCATTAGATTTTGTTTGAGGCTTTGCTCTGATATTCCAATGATGGTTCGAATATTGACAATTTATTTTGAACAGGCAGTCATTTCCTTTTTTGTTGAGGGTTTGTAGAACCTCTTTCTTTTTTGATTTTGTTGTCCCTGTTTTTGCCTGAGCTGTTTCCTTTTTGGAATTACAGTCAGCGGGATGCCCCAGTTTTGTAAGTCTCCTTCATAGGTTTTGACTTAATGGGTTTTTATTTTGAGAAGTAATGACTGCCTGTCTTTATGATTGTTCGGTACCATCACTGTCTTTCTTTGTTTTGTAAGGACCGCTTTGGTGCCATTTGTTATGCACTTGGATCAACTGAGAGAACTACCCTGCCCCAGGTTATGATAAAGGGTTTTAATTTTCGAAAAGAAAAACTCCTACTTCTTTGGCTCAGAGGGGTTGACGAGGGATTATCTTCCTTATAACTCCAGTGTTTAGGGATTGAAACAATGCCTGTACCTCATCAGCGGGGTCTATTCGAAAGCATACTGTAAGGATCGTGGTATCGTTTTTGTCATCCTCCCTCAAGAGGCTTAGCATTATTAATTAAGAGTTGACATCAAAAAAATGAAAGCAGTTTGAGTATAGCGAATGCGAATATATTGCTTCAAAACAGACATACGCGATGCATTAATGAAATAACAATGTTTAACATGAATAAATGTTTGAACAAAAGAAAATTACAACTTGAAAATCCTAATGAACAAAAGTCTTTTCATCTCAGGGCTTGTTACTTCAACTGGTGAATCCTGTAGGGATGGTAGAAGCACTCAGCCTGGCCATCTTGGGTGAATTCCACAGCTCCTTCATCAATCAGGTCCTGGATCTTGTTCTTCAAGGTCCAACAATCATCTGTAGCATGCCCCGGGCTGTCAGAATGATATGCGCAGCGGGTGTTGGGTTATACCTGGAAGGTGTCCTGTTGGGATTCTTAGGAGGGTCCCTTAGAGTTACCAAATTCAACCTCAATAGTTGTTGTAGAGCTTGAGGCAGCGACACGTTGAGTTTGGTGAATTGCCTTTTGGGCTTGTCTGCCTGAAGCTGGTGAGGTTGATGCTGAATTTGTGGCACTGGGGCCATTTGATGAGCTCTTCCCTTATCTTCTTGTCTCAAAGGTAGTTGAATGATGACTGGCTCTTCAACCCTAGATGTTTGCCCCAGCTGGTTACCCCGAAGCAGTTGGTTGACGAGAACCCCAAGCTCTTCTTGTCTTTGAGCTAAGCCTTGAATGATAGTCCCCTGCCCCTGCATCTGGGCTCTCATTGCATCCACCTCAGCTTGCAGATGTTTCAGCCGTTCATCCTCAGCACTATTCCTGACCAAAGTCCCTATGAGAAGTGTTCTCAACTCTTCCTGCCCTTTGGATAGATTCAGGAGGATTTCCCCGAACCGAGTCTCTTGAGCATGAAGGTCTTAGTTGTATTGTTGGGAAGCCATTGCTGAAATAAACAGTGCAGATGGTAAGTGACATGTCAAAAGGGTACCTGTTATGCAATGATATGTATAATATGCATGCAATGTTTTCAAGGATCTCGCGGGGATAGACAAGAAAATTGTTAAAATCTGCATTTTGTAACTTGATGGAAGGATCTGCATGTTGTGGAGAGTCCTTCTTCAAGAGTCAAGGATCACCATATCGAGTGGGTCATAGCCCCTGACTCAGATCATCAACCTGGCTAGAGGAAAATAAATCCCCTTTGCCCCTTGCTAGACATGTTGGTTCATCATGACTTGCACCACAGACCCTTGAGATCCTTGAAATGGATTAGTCCTTATGTAGGATGCATGCAATGGTATGATGGTATGATGTCATGTTATGCGTGGGGTGATATAAGTAACCCTGTTATGAGTCCAGATTAAGGACTGTAAACAAAACCTGCAAGAAACTCAAGTTTCAGATAACAAGCATGCAAGTAGTCAAGTATGGAAGCACACAAGTCACACCATAACCCTTAGAGTTTAGGCCAGCATGGGGTCTGGGTATTACCCTCTTGAAGTTGGTGGGCTCAACCTGTCCTATCAGAAGTAACCGGGTTCTAAGGGTCCCAATATCACTGGATTGCTTTCATTGTTCATCGTTTCGATTTAGCCACTGAACTGGCGACCAAAATATTCCAAGAAAACAACCCTCAATTGAGTGTAGTATCGAGTATCAACCAACCTCGGACTGCACCAAAGTCAGTTATCTCACTACCCTAAAGAGGCCAAGATGGTTCAATTAAGGTTCCTAAGGTCAGTTGATGCTTCATGACACCACACGGAGGCCCCGTACTCTCCTTGACTGAACTCAAGGGTTACCGGTACACACCAAAGTGCCACATCAATGTAGCAGACTGTTTCAACCATGTCGGTATACCCTGCACATTTCCCTCACAGCCTTGTTGCTACTTTCTAAGAAGGTATCCCCATATCCGGGTTAGGATCTATAGAACTCCCAAGACAGTCCCACAATTTAAAGCAAACAAGTCAAAGCAATTGAAAACACAAGTGATCTTAGTCCTAAGGTACACCTCACTTTATAGGTATCCCCAGCAGAGTCGCCAGTTCTGTGATCGGTGGATCTGGAACTGACTGTTTAATGCTGGTTCGCGAAATGTCGCGGTAAGCAAAAGTCGCCACCGTCTTTTATTTTCTCCAACATGGACAGGACAAAAGCACAACAAAATTCCTTATGAGATAGTTTCTCGGTTCGGGAGGTAGATTTATAGAAAGGGAAGGTGTTAGCACCCTTTCTATCCATGGTTATCCATGGGCTCTTAGGTACTTTCTCTTATGTTTTCAAAAGATGTTTGCTTTTCAAATGTGAGTGGGTTTGAAAAAGTTTCGTTTGAAAGATTTCTAAGTAACTCTTGTATCTGTCCTCAAGAGTGTTTGAAAAATTGTTTTGAAAGCTTTTTGAAAAGTGTCGGTGTGAAAAGAGTTTTGTTTTTGTTTTGAATAGAGCAAGTATCTATGAGTCATCTACCTACCCTAAGGAATTAGGCTGTGTAAATGTCCTTAAGGTAGTGCCATCCCACCATTGAGGGGTAGGTAGCACCACCGTTGGAGGTGTTCGGGTCAATTCGAGGGTTAGGGACAGTGTGGTCACCAGAGCAACAGTAGGACACCTTAGAAGCTACCCTTATGCCATGTTCATGGACATAAGGACTTACTAAAACGTCATATACTCGACGACCACGTTTCGAGGGGCAAGGCAACAGTGAGGCGTACCCTAAGAGTGGTGTGTGAATTGTGTGTCATTTTCAATTATGTTTTATCTTGATCATGCATTGGGTGAGCTACGCTTTGATTTTATTTGGGCCATTCATTCTTTCATGTGATTAGCAGTTAAAAGGTGTGGAAATAAAAATGTGGAAAATAAAAGTCCTACGCTATTACAAGGCGCGGGTCTATACATCGCCAAATTAACAAAGACCCGATTTTAAATAAAATGCGGAAAATAAATAAGTTCCTAATTATCTATTACAAGGCTTTGGGGCAATTACATAATACTTGAAACAAAAAATAAAGACAAATGCGCGAAAAGAAATTAGAATCGAATATGCGAGGGCGTTGGACCCTTTAAAGAAATTAAATTGAAATTAAGAGGCAATTAATTATTTAATAAGAAAAGAAGTTATTTTTTTGATGTTTTTTGTATTTATGAAATAAAGGAAATTAATTAAATTAGAAGTTAAATTAAAACCTAGTTCTAAATTATTTTTAATTGTTAAAGAAAAATATTTAAGTTTTAACCTAATTTACCCTAATTAATTAAATGACATATTTATTTACAAAATTAATTAATGGTTAATAATAATAATAAGAAGAAATTATTTTATTAAGAAAAAGAATAAAAATGCTAAAAACCCTAATTTCTACATTTTTTAGTTATTAAGAAAACATTAAAATTGAAAAACCGAAAATTAAACTAAATTGGTTATTAGAATTTATTTACAAAAACTATTAGTGGATTAAATATTAAAAACAATAAACATATTTTATTTTTATGATTTATGATTTTTTTTTTTGTATTATGAAAATTATTTTGTGAATTAAAAGAAATAATTAAAATAATTAGAATAAATAAAAAGAGAAAAAAAGAGAGAAAGAAAGTACAAACAAGGGGGGTATTCAGACCCAATTTGGAGGTGTTGTTGAAGCAGTTCGGCCCAAGAAATCTGGCCTTTTTTGACTTTCCAGTGATCACGTGCTTGTGGTTGACTGAGCATGCATGATAGTCTCCACATCTTGGTCTTTGGATTGATCCTTATGCATACGTGGCAAGCACAGGCATATGCATGTATGGTGGGTTACTGGGTAGGAATTACACCTGATCACGTTACAAGCAAAATTATAGAGAATATGGGGGACCTGGGAATCGAACCCAGGTCCCAGTGCCTGCATGACAACGCACCAACCAGTTGGACTAGCGCGTTTATTTGTTAGTATAATAGAACACAATTAATATAATGGGAAAACAAACATTATGCTGGACAAATCAAAAAAAGCGCCAATTATTCAAACTGGCCAACCACCGTTCAACACCTCAGTGTCTCTTTCCTTGCTTCTTCGTTTTTGCCTGAAAATAACAAATGGATAGCGGGGGTTTTAAACCCCCACTAAACTCAAACCTGCAAAATAGCGATTAGAGCATGGTTAAAAAGAAAAAGGGCGCGAGGTGTGGATTCCACTCGTTTGGAGGTCCTGATTTCAGTGGTACAGGTTTGATTGGCCAATTTTGCCTTATGCGTAAAACCCCAAATCAAAGCTTCAGAAACCCTAGAAAATTTTCATGGCAACTTTTGACACAGGCAATATTAACTCAATTAAAGGACACCAATAGCTTCAGAAGGTTCATGTTAGTGTAAATCAAACATTCAAATGTATGGAAAATGCATGTAAATTCAAATACGAATGTGAAAAATTTCATGAACAGGGCGATGTCATTCTACCACTTCTGGATGTATGGAGACTTGTCTTTGATTGTAAAAGCTTCCTGAGTCCCTTGGCAATGTATTGGAACACTTTTCAGGCCTTGAAGCAACCTCTATGTATGAAAACAGTTTTCAATTTTTGTGTGAAAAAGTGCAAGTTTTTTCTATGCCTTCTGCGCATCTTCTTGTCTCCTTCTGCATTAGGTTAGCTTCTGCATATGTATGTGAGTAGAACTAGGTCAACAAACCAGCCCAAAATCCATGTATTCAATGATTCAATATTTGATTTCCAATCCAATCTTTTTCAATCTTTTTCATGCCTTTCTTATGCCAATCATTGTCAGTCATATTGAATCTTTCCTTATTGAATGGTGCACGAAATATTGAGTGAATTCTATGCACAAAAAGATTTGAAAAACATGGTTTAATATTTTTCTCATAATTAATTTCAATTAAATGAATTAATAAGATTAAAAATTCAATTAATTAATTAAAAATAAGAAAATAACTCCCTTTAAAGTCAATGGGTCGTGCATGGCCTTTGGGTGATGATTCATGGAAGAAATTGAGGCCCATTAGCAATTTTGAGGCATTTGAAGCAAAGTTGACTTTTCAAAATTCCCAAAACTTTCCCAACTTCCACAAGGCATATCTTGCTCAATTTTTAAGCTTTGATCATGTTTTTGAACATTTTGGAAAGTTCTTGAAGTCCTTTAACCAATTTCTTTGGTCCCATGTCATTTTGATTTACCAATCTCAAGTTATGGTCTTTGACTTAAAGTGCCTTTTTGTTGACTTTTGAAAATGACCTATAATGTTGAGATTGATAACTTTTTGTGAGAGCATTTCTTGGACTTGAAGTGTGAAGATTAGTTGTATGAAATGTCATTCTCTTCAAAATGAGATTTGGATGGAATTTTTCTGAAAAACCATGTGGAAGTTATGCCTTGGTCAATTTGCAGTTGACTTTTTCAACTGTCCAAAAATAGAAACTTTTGCATCTTGAGACTTTTTGAGCCATGCTTTGAGAATCATGATCAAGAATTGATCAAATGATGTTTGTGGCTTCAAAATAAGATGTTTACCAATAATTTTGACTTTTGACTGTCAAATGACCATTTTGCCCCTGCAGTTGACTGTGAAGCAATTAGGGTTTTTGACTGTGCAATTTTGTGCTGTGAGTCTTGAAACATGGCATATGGATGCTTGATAATGTTTATAGGCATGTGGGACTTGTTTGGAGCCTTGGGAACTTCAATTTCTTTGCCAGAACCAAAACCCTAATCTTTGACTGTTAGGAGGGCATTGGACTGTGCAACCCTTGGGAGATTTTGAAGCATGATCTTAGCAAACCTTGAAGAATATGGGAGGGAAAATTTTGGGGTGCAACAGTATTTGATCAAGCACAAGCACTCCTAACAATTGAGATAATTCTTCTAATGTAGGTACAAATTGGTAGTCGGGAAAGGTGAAGCAATGATGCATAGGATCAAAGAATTGAAAAAGCACACCCATCATTTCTTCTTGGAAGTTTGAGGTAGCCAAGTTGAGAAGTCGACCATATTTCTTGATGAAAGGAGAATCTCTAGGTACTCTTGATGCTAACTCTTGAAGTTGAGGATGCACTTTTACGAAGTTGACTCAGATGGTATTCCTATGAGTAGAAGTCATGACCTACAAAATAGAACAAATGATAAATTCCTAAATCCTTGAAATGGTTAGTGGAAAAATGAAATGGTATGATGTTATGTACAAGTAAACATATACACACAAGGCACATAATTCCTTAGGTTTAGGCTTGCATGGATTCATAGGTAAATACCCTCTTGAAGTTTAGTTGGTTCAACCAGTCCCAAAAAGTAATCGGGTTCTATATCACTAATCTTTCTTTATTGGGCATTGTTTTAGCACAATCAATCTTATTTTGTAGCCAAAATATCCCAAAAGTCCGATCTCACTACTTCCTAATGGCCAAGTTATCCAATTAAAGGTTCTAAGGTTCGTTAGTGCTTCATGACATCACTCAGCGGCCCTGTATTCTCCTTAATTTGCCATAAGGGATACCGATACCCATAAATAGATCACACTAACATAGCTATTGTCTCAATCATATCGATCTACGCCGTACAGTCTCCACAATCTTTGCTATTTACCTAATGGTGTTCCCAGATCCGGGTAGAGGATCAATACAAACCCAAACAAGGACCCATAAATGTAAAGCAAACAAACCAAACCATGAAAGCAAGTAAATATGATCTAGCTCTAAGGTAACCCCACTTTTAAGTTGTCCCCAACAGAGATGCCAGTTCTGTAATATGGTGGGAGAACTGAGTTGGTTGGTTTTCATTTCATCATAATTGTTGCGGATAACAAGAGTCACCATCGATTTTTCTTTTATCCAATAGGGAAATGGTGAAAAGAACAGAAAAGACCTTTGAGATATTTTCTTGAGTTTGGGGGGTAGGTTATGAAAAGAGAAGGTGTTAGCACCCTTTTTATCCATAGTTATCTATGGGCTCTTAGTTGCTTGCTAGATCACTTGAAAATTGCTTTGTTTGCAATGTGGTTGTGGTGGGTTTTAAAAGTATTTTTGAAAAATGCCTTCATTTAGGAAAACTTTTTAATGATCCTCGTCTCTATAAGAATGCATACAAAATGTTGGACTTTTGAAAATATTTCAAGTTTTGAAAGTGTTTGGTGTGTTTGAAAACATGTTTATCTTTAAAGATGTATTGTGAGCAAGCAACTAAGAACGTTTTACCTACTCAAAAGTCTTTTGTTCATTTCTCTCTTCCTTTGATATTACTATTTCTCTATTGATTGATAAGTAGCCTTATCCTTGGATGTAAAGGGACGAGTGTTGGTCATCGTATAGTCATGGATAGCAAAGTTGTGGGATATATTAGAATTCTTTTAAGGGACTAAGATCATTTGTAAGATAACATTCGTAGCGTCATCGAGGGACTATGATCTTGTATTTTTTGGTTTGTTTTGGCTAAGATGTCTCACATGCCTATCATGACTATTTTCTCAAAGCAACAAGTGGAGTTATCCCTAGAGGTGCAAAGTGTGCAAGTGTTTGTATTTCATGCTTGATTTGTCTTGAATTAAGGTTTTTCTAAGTATTGATTTTATCTTTCCATACAAACCCTAACTTACTAGCATTTATATGAAAGTGATAAATCGCGGAAAATAAATATCTTACGCTATTACATCATTTGGGGATGGGGTATACATATTTACAAATAGGGATTGCGAGAATTTAAATTCTAATTATCTATTACAACCATATTGAATATTTACAAGAATTAAATGTACAAGAATGAATGAATGTACAAGGATATAAATGGAATAGGAAATGGATTTTGTTTTGGATTTTGTTAAGACCTTAATTAACTAAAGGAAAAATAACTAATTAAAAATGAGAAAATAAACTTAAATTAAACAAAGAAACATTTTTAGTTTTTTTTTGAGAAAAAGATTTTAATATTAATTAAATGGTATGAAAAAAAAAGAAATTAATTAATTAAAATAGAAACCTAAAATTCTAAGTTGATTTTAATTAAAAAAGAAAATAAATAAATTAAAACCCTAATCTAATTATTAATTGACTAAAAAATAAAATAAATTAAATTGTAATTAAAATATTTTTGGTGTTTTTGTTGTCTTTAGAAATAAAATAAGTATATAATAAATAAAATATTTTTGTCCTTTTTTATTAATAAACATAATATTATCATAATATTAATAATAATAAATAAAAGGAAAAATAAAATAAAATAAAATAATGGGTTAAATATGTTTTTGGCCCCTATAAATATCTTAAATTTCATTTTAGTCCTTATTAAAATAATGGAAGTTTTAGTCCCTACAAAATTATTATGCACGTAGTTTTAGTCCCTGTTGTTAAACCAATATGTATTTTTGAATGATTATTTTGTAGACATGTTTAGAACGTTATAAAAAGTTCATTGGGAAAAAAGAAATTCAAAATTTGATTTCTAAGTCGAGATTTTCATTATTTTTATCAATATCTTTTGAAATTTAAAAAATCATATTTAATTCTTCTCATTTTAAAAAATTCTAAAATTTGATAAAGAAACATTTTATAGTATTCTAAACACGTATGAAAAATATTATTTAAAAATTTAAAATTTTAAGGGTAATTAAACAGTTTTTAAAATTTTAGAAAATAGGAGAGGGACTAAAAAAACTAGATGAACAAAAAAATTTTAGGGACCAAAATTTGTCATTTTTTTAATAGGGATTAAAAATGAAATTTGAGATATTTATAAGGATCAAAAACATATTTAACCCTAAAATAAATAAAAAGGTCAGGGGGTAAAAATCAGATTTGAGGTGTTTATTAGAAGTAAAACTATTTTTGGTACTAGGCCTGGCCAAAGAGGAGTTTTTTGTAAGTCAGAAAAATAAAATAAAAAGGTTGGGTTGTGTTGTTATAAGTAATCAGGCGGTCACAATAAAGCAAAAAGAGAGGCCCAATGCCTCAAAGGCCCAGCGCGCATGTATGGAAGCAAAAAACAAAGAAATAGTGTCTCTATTTATAAGCAAAAGGTTTGGAGTGCTCAAGTTGATCTGAATTCAAAATCCATGTTTAAACTCAACATGTGATTTTCTTGACAAAACAAGTTTCCATGCCTTGTACTCTTGTTCATGGAGTTGTTAACTACTTTAAACATAATGCCTATGACTTTGTATATGGAGTGCAATCAGAACAAACAAGTTAGGAGCTCAAGAAGCTGACTTTATGCATAAAGCTTGCTTTACAAGAATGGATATGTTACTTTCTTCCCAAAATGGAAAATTGATTTGGATAAAGCTTGAATCTATTAGATAATGTCTCAACCAGTTGTGTAAACCATTAACTATGGAGTGAAACACAAGTTTAAGGCCTGCAAAGCAAAGATTATGCAGCATGGGCTTGAGAATTGAGTTCTTGCACATCACAAAATGAACTATAATTCAAGAATGAAACCCTAACTTCATCTCTTCGATTATCTTAGCTCAAGCATGATATCAATAAGTTTTTGGACATTTTGGAAAGATTGTAACATCCACTACAACCTTCATTTTATACATTTTGGAAAATTAAATTTGGAACTAGGTGAAAAGTTTCCATGGAGTTAGGTCAAAAATCTGCCTAACTAGGGCAAAATTTCACTAAGTGTTTTAGTTTCATGAACATGTCTTTATGAATTAATAACTTGAGATCCAAGAATTTCTAGAAAATTTCCTTCCCTCTAATATTTTAGATATCATTGAGATCTACAACTTTCATGTTGGAAGTTTTCCTTGAATCATCTTGCATCATGGTGAAAATTTGGCACAAAGTTATGAAAAAAAAGGTAAATTTTCCAACACTTAGAAAAATTTCTAAGTCTTGGAAATTTTTTGACTTTTCAAAATGAAATTTGACTTTTTGATTTCTTGATAAAAAAACTTCATATTTTGACATTTCTTGATGAAATATAATTTTTGAAACTTGATTTTGATCAAAAAGTCAAAGTTTGACTTTTCAGTGTATTAGTTTACTTTTCATCAGTTGACTGAATTTCAACTATCAGTCAATTGATCTTTGGAAGTGATTTGAACTACGCAATTAGGTCAAGATGATTAATTTGAATCCTTGATATCATGTCTTAAGATAATAGGTCATGTATTTGGTCAAAAGTCAAAAATCAAGCCTTCTCAGTCAAAATCTTAATTTTGACCATTTTGCCCCTTTTGGTGATCTGATCAAATTTCTTGAGGAGTTGTGATCCAAACTTGATAAATTGACATATATGAGTTTAAAGTATTTATATGGATCAAAAATTGTGACATTTGACTATAAATTGACCAAAGTTGACTTTTTCCCCAATACAGTTGATTTTAGGTCAACTGATCAATTGACTGAGCAAAAATGTGATCCAAAGCTTGAAACTTGACATGAGAAATCTTAGGAGTCCAAAATGATCCATGAAACTAATATGAAGCATTAAAAGTTCAATTTTCCTTGTACAAACTCAAACCCTAATTTTGAGTCATCAGTGCTCGAGGAAGTTTTTGAGGTGATCAAACCTTGTGCAGTCTTGAATCATTGGAGATCTTGTGAGAGAATTCTTGAGAAATTAAGAGGGGAAATTTTGGGGTACAACAGACAAAATGTCCCAAAACTGGTCTTTTATTCTGAAAATGCACATCTAGAGTCGTGCCTTCGACACCTTATTCCTCAATGCTCCAAAATGCAACAAATACCTACAAAATGAATGGAAAAACATCAAACGATACACTATGTACACAAAAACATAAATAAACAATAACTAAACATATTTACACAATAGTCGGGTTTATTCAATGATATTAACAATAAAAAGTCGATAAGTGCAACAAAAAATATATACAAAAATAACTACAATTTACACTTATCACTACCCCGCTCGCAAATTTCAACCAGACCAACTCCCTAATCCGCCAACAAATTGAAATAATTGGGGCGTTAAAAAATGCTCACCGATCAAAGTCTCCCCCCACCCCCATGGAGGCACCAATGACAAAGATTAAACAGCTTATCTCCCCGACAACATGATCGTTGACAGGAGCAAGAAAGAGCCCGTCTCTTGGCCACCAAGAAACGTGATCACACCCTCCTCGGAGAGACCAACTCTCCCCGATGGCCAAGAAATCGTAGGGAAGATCAAGAAGCCCATCTCCTCGACGAGACAATTGTCCCCAACGAGGGAAGTCTAACTATTCTCCACCACTATCACTGGGCTGGAGAGACGAGAAAGACCCCTGCGGTCCATTGTCTCGGGCTATCATAGATGCTCCCCTCCCCATGGGGCTTGAGAAGCCACTAAATCTGGGAACGTATGATGGGATAACTGATCCTGACGATCACATCGAGAACATTAATGCCCTGCTCGAATACTGTGGCGGCGTGGGTGTCATCAAATGCATACTATTTCCAATAACTTTGAGAAAATGGGCAATGTCTTTGTACAAAAGCCTCCCCAATGAATCCATCACCTCATGGAAGCAATTGGGGAAGATGTTCTCAAGGAACTTCACTTCCTCTCGCTATCATCCGAAGACAGAGGCCTTGGTAGAAGTGATCATACAAGGAAAATAAGAGTCTATTAGAGCATACATCGAGAGGTTCAACAAAGAAGTCGTTCAGGTCTTCACGACTGATGATATGAAAAAGTAATTGCTTGAGAGAGGGTTTCACCCCTACAGAATTTTTTCCAAAGCAGTTGGCATAGAAACACTAACCACACTAGACGCCCTCCTCCTCAAAGCCTAAGCGTACATCCACTACGAGGAGAAAGTGACCGCCAATGCTCCGCATCACAGCAGAAATGAAATCACTAGCCTCCCCGAAAAGAGGAGCGCAAAAACAAACCATTAACTCAAACACAATAGCCAAGTAGTCATACATTTTTCTTGAACACACTAGCCGAGCAGACATACATTTCCTGCGAACACACCAACTTAGCAGACATACGTTCCCCGCGAACACACCAACCGAGTAAGCAGACGTTACCCGCGGATACAATAGTTGAGAAAGCATACATTCCCCGTGAACACACTTTCCTAGAAAGCATATGTTCCCCACGAACACACCAGTCGAGCAGGCATACATTCCCCATGAACACACCAGCCTAGCAGGCACACGTTACCCGCGAACACACCAGCCTAGAAAACATACATTCCTCGCGAATGCAACACTTGAGCATATGTTGTACCTCAAAAATTTCCCTCTCATTTATCAAGTAATTTCTCACAAGATCTCCGTGATCGGTGGAAATAGAACTGACTGTTTTGAAAGCTGGTTTCGCGAAATGTCGCGGTAAGCAAGAGTCGCCACCGTCTTTTATGTTCTCCAATATGGAAAGGACAAAAGCACAGCAAAATTCCTTCTTTGAGAATGTTTCTCGGTTCGGGAGGTAGATTTATAAAAAGGGAAGGTGTTAGCACCCTTTTTATCCGTGGTTATCCACGGGCTCTTAGGTACTTGCTCTTATGTTTTCAAAAAAAATGGTTTGCTTTTCAAGTGTGTGTGGGTTTTGAAAAAAGAAAGTTCGTTTGAAAACTTCTAGGTAACTCTTGTATCAGTCCTCAAGAGTGTATGAAGTATTGTTTGAAAACTTTGAAAGTGTAAGGTGTAAAAAGTATTTTGTTTGTTTTGAAAAGAGCAAGTACCCATGAGTCATCTACCTACCCTAAGGAATTAAGCTGTGTAAGAGTCCTTTAGATAGTGTTATCTCACCATTGAGAGGTAGGTAACACCGTCGTTGGAGGTGTTCGGGTCAATGCGATTATCGGGACAGTGTGGTCACCGAAGCAATGGTAGGACACCTTAGAAGTAACCCTAATGTCCTAGATCCTTTTTAATCCGAGGCAACCGTTTTGAGGCAACTGGATCTTTGGACTAAGGGTGACCTCTAAGACGTCCTATACTTGATGACCACGTTTCGAAGGCAACGAGTGAGGCGTACCCTAGAAGTGGTGTGTGCATTGTGTGTTGTATTCAGTTAATGTTTGTCTTGGTAATTAGTGAGCTACGAGTTGTTTTTATTTGCATACATTCTTTCATGTAAGTTTAGCAGTTAATGGGTGCGGAAAGTAAATTGCCGAAACATAAATCCTACGCTATTACAAGGTGCGGGTCTATACATCGCCAAAAATACAAAAGACCCGTTTTTGGTAAATAAGTACGGAAAGTAAATAAAAACAGTAAAAGTCCTAATTACTATTACATCCGGAGGCAGTTACATAATAATCAAAATAAGGAATTAAAACTAAAATGCGCGCGAAAGAAAGAATCGGGAATGTCTTAAGGGTGTTGACCCTTTTAAGAAAAGAAATTGATTTTTTTGTCTTTTTGATAATTAAAGTGAAATTAAAATTAATTGTTAAACTAATTAATTAATTTAATTAAAAGAAAATATTTTTGTTTTCATGTTTTTATGAAATAAAATAAAAAGAAATAAAATTCTAGGTTAACCTAATTCTAAATCTATTTTAATTATTAAAAAAAGTTAAAATGGCCTAATTAAAAAAAACTAATTCAATTATTGTTTATTTACCAAAATAAAATAATAATAATAATAATGATGTTAATTCTTTTTTGGATTTTTTTATGAAAATATTAATTGATTAATTGTTAATAAGAAATAAAAATAAGGTAAATAAAAGAAAATGACAAAAATAAAAAAGATTAAACCAAAGGGGGTGTGGGCTGGAAGGGGGGTGTAAGATTGAGATTGTGGCCCATTTGAGCAAGCCACGTTTGACTTTCCTTGGTTGCCTGCAGCATGCTTGACTCTAGAGTATGGTGTGCTAGCCTTTTGGACCTTTAGATCTGCATTCATGGACACTTGGCCTGCGCTTGGAGGAGGTGTATGATGGAAGTTATTTGAGGATCTGCACAAGAACGCCTTAAAGAAAATAATATGAAAATTATGGGGGACCTGGGAATCGAACCCAGGTCCCAGTGGTGAACCAATACATCACCAACCACTGCATCACTTTGGTGCGTTTGTTAGTAACATAGAAAACAAATGTTATATAAAACAAAAGCGTTATATGCTAACAAACAAAAAGAGCGCGCATGATTTTTGAATGGACTAATGCCTGGTTGCCACGCCATCATCTTCAATCTTTTCCTGCAAACATAAAACATATAGCGTGGGTTTTAAACCCCCACAAAACGCAAGCCTGTAAAAAATAGCGATTAGACGCTCATTAGATATAAATTAGGCGCGATATGTCCGTTCAATCCGTCTTGAGCTTCTGAGTTTGACCATGCCTGTTTTGAGGTTCAATTTTACAGTATATAAAAAACCCTAATTCGAAGCTCTGAAAAACCTAGAAATTGTCAATGGTGATTTTCGATTTAAAGCATCATTCTCAAATTAAAACACATGGAAAGCTTTGTAACAATGTCAGCAATGTATAAACATGATCAAAATGGATTAATAAGGCATAAAAATGGAATTTCGATTTTCAAATGATGGACAAACCGTATGACTTGTGTCGCGTGATTCCTTTAGTGATTTGGCTTGTTAATGATTGCAAATTGTTCCTGGGGATGTAAGGAACGTATTTGGATCAAAAGGCAGGATTGAATGATGCTGCAAATGTGTTTTCAGTTTGTCACTTTTTCCTTCAAAATTTGAGATTGCTTTTTGCTGTATATGTGTTTCTAGCTCGTGAATTACATATGGGAGGCTTGCACATGTGTTTTGTAATGTGTATCAATCCAAATAATGGTCATTGAAGCCTTGCAATAATGTCTTGGATTATGCCATGAACACCATTAAAACCACTTGCCATTCTTGTGAAAATTTGAATTTTTATGCCCATAATAGGTCTTGCACGAATTTGGAATGTACTTCATGGTGTATCAAAGCAATTCAACACAAAATATATCCCTCCATTAATTTTCTTGATTTTTATTTGAATTTTAAAGATTTAAAATGAATTAAATCAAATAAAGTCAAATAAAAATGGAAAAATTAATTTTTAATCTTGAAATAAATTGTGGGACACTGGGAGGCATGGCCAAGCTGAATCAAGTGGAAAAAGTGGGCCCTCTTTGTCAAAAATGAAATTTCAAGGATAGTTGACTTTGGCCATTTCATAAAAATTTCCCAACTTCTCCAATGCATATCTTGCTCTATTTTGAAGCTATGAACATGTTCTTGGACATTTTGGAAAGTTCTTGAAGTCCTCTAACCAATGTCTTTGGTCCCATGTCATTTTGATTTACCAATCTCAAGTTATGGTCTTTGACTTAAAGTGCCTTTTTGTGGACTTTTGAAAATGACCTATAATGTTGAAATTGATAACTTTTTGTGAGAGCATTTCTTGGACTTGGAATGTGAAGATGAGTTGTAGGAAATGTCCTCCCCTTCAAGATGAGCATTGGATGGGATTTTTCTGATGAAACATGAAAAAGTTATGCCTTGGTCAAGTTACAGTTGACTTTTCAGCTGTCCAAAAATAGAAACTTTTGCATCTTGAGACTTTTTGAGCCATTCTTGTGAAATCATGGTCAAGATTTGACCAAATGATGATTGTGGCTTCAAAATAAGATGTTGACCAAAAATTTTGATATTTGACTGCCAAATGACCATTTTGCCCCTGCAGTTGACTGTGAGGCAATTAGGGTTTTTGACTGTGCAACTTGACCTTGTGAGCCTTGAAACTTGACATGTAGGTGCTTGACAATGTATATGAGCATATGTGACTCGATTGAGCCCTTGAAAACTTCAACTTCCTTGCAAGAACCAAAACCCTAATTTTGCCTGCCTTAGGAGGATGGTTGACTGTGTAGCCCTTGAGTAGACTTTGAACCATCTGAGGTGATGCTTGTCAAAACTTTGGAGAATATGGGAGGGCAAATTTTGGGGTACAACAGTTGCCCCTGTTCAATATTCTTAGACCTGAGGATGTAGATTGGCTTGTGTGCCTTTCGTAATCCGAGAGTGGAAGATGATTGAACACTAGAGTACCCAGAAATTTTCACTCACATAGTTGAGTATCAGCAGTGCGATAGCGGAAATGGGCTTACAGATGCCATTTGGAGGGATGGTGGATAGGAGGATGGGCTTATAGATTCCATCTGGAAGTGTGACAGAACCTTGTCGGAAATGGGCTTATGGATGCCATTTGGAACTGTAATGGGAGGATGGGCTTATAGATGCCATCTAGGTGTCGATCGCGTAAGAGATTCCTTAGCGAGAAACTTGCGTACCTGAGAAAGAAAGATAATTACCTGGCCCGTTACAGGTGTTGATCTTCACTCAGTCGTTCACGGACATGCCCTGGCTAGATACAAGTATCGAATCTGGAACTTCAAAAGGTTGCTTACAGACGTGCCCTGGATGGATACAGGAGTCGAATCTCTAAACTCTTCGTGCAGACATGCCCTGGATGGATACAAGCGTCGAATCTACAATCTCTTCAGACGTGCCCTGGCAGGATACAGGAATCGAGTCCGGAAAATAGTCGTCAACAGATACACCCTGGCAGGATACAGGAATCGGATCTTCAAACTCTTCAAACGTGCCCTGGCAAGATATAGGAATCGAGTTCGGAAAATAGTCGTCAACAGATACACCCTGGCAGGATACAAGAATCGGATCTTCAAACTCTTCAGACGTGCCCTAGCAGGATACAGGAATCGAGTCCGGAAAATAGTCGTCAACAGATACACCCTGGCTGGATACAGGAATCGGATCTTCAAACTCTTCAGACGTGCCCTGGCAGGATACAAGAATCGAGTCTGGAATATAGTCGTCAATAGATACACCCTGGCAGGATACAGGAATCGGATCTTCAAACTCTTCAGACGTGCCCTGGAAGGATACAGGAATCGAGTCTGGAATATAGTCGTCAACAGATACACCCTGGCAGGATACAGGAATCATATCTTCAAACTCTTCAGACGTGCCCTGGCAGGATACAGGAATCGAGTCCGGAAAATAGTCGTCAACAGATACACCCTGGCAGGATACAGGAATCGGATCTTCAAACTCTTCAAACGTGCCCTGGCAAGATATAGGAATCGAGTTCGGAAAATAGTCGTCAACAGATACACCCTGGCAGGATACAAGAATCGGATCTTCAAACTCTTCAGACGTGCCCTGGAAGGATACAGGAATCGAGTCCGGAAAATAGTCGTCAACAGATACACCCTGGCTGGATACAAGAATCGGATCTTCAAACTCTTCAGACGTGCCCTGGCAGGATACAGGAATCGAGTCTGGAATATAGTCGTCAACAGATACACCCTGGCAGGATACAGGAATCGGATCTTCAAACTCTTCAGACGTGCCCTGGCAGGATACAGGAATCGAGTCCGGAAAATAGTCGTCAACAGATACACCCTGGCAGGATACATGAATCGGATCTTCAAACTCTTCAGACGTGCCCTGGCAGGATACAGGAATCGAGTCCGGAAAATAGTCGTCAACAGATACACCCTAGCAGGATACAGGAATCAGATCTTCAAACTCTTCAGACGTGCCCTGGCAGGGTACAGGAATCGAGTCCGGAAAATAGTCGCTCACAGACATGCCCTGTCTAGATACAGGTATCGAATCTAAAATTGCGACAATTGATAGTAATCATCTTTGTATTGACCTTTGTCCTGAAAAGACAAAACGTTAGTTGTATGCAATGTCATGATGTATGACACGCGTGATGTTCTCAGAATAAATGAGATTGTATGTCCATGATGTGTATGTGCATGCTATAGTGTATGAAGATGTGATGTTTTTGACTGTATTTTCGTCTAGGAAAATAAATCCTTGACGAATGCCGGGAAGCTGAATCCTAGGCTGATGTTTGAAGAGTAGAGTTCTTCGTTCCCGCTGGGGATGATGGTTGCAAGAATAAATCGATAGGAGAAGATGACTCCGTTGGGGGATAAACTTGGCGAAGAGATTACTCTGCGGGGAATACTTTGTGGGAAGAGATACTTCGCTGAGGTTTGATGATAACTCCGTTGGGGATACTGTTGATATGTTATGTTGGAAGATGAACTCCGCTGGGGGATAGGAAGAACTTCGTCGAGGACGATCTTTCCGTGGCAATTGGCTGAGGATAACCCAGTTATAAGCTCTGGTGGAGCATAACCTTTTGAATAAAGTCCGGGAAGACGCGTTCATGCTCTACAGGGGATAAGCTTCCAGAACCTACTGGGGATAAGCTTCCTACTGGGGAGATGGTTCAACTCTCCTGGGGAGACTTTTGAGACTGTACTGGGGAAGGGATCCACTGGGGTGTCTTGTATTCCGCTGGGGAACAATCTTAGATCAAGATTGCGGGGGATGCTTGTTAGGAATGTTTATATACTCCGTTGGGGAATGTTGAGATCTTCGGGGGATAATCCAACTTCCTTAAGGCTGACTGAGGATAACTCTACTTGGGGGAGAGTGTCGCTGACTTGCTGGAGATACTGTGCCTTGTAGGGCTTGATTGGGAGACCAACTCTGCTCAGGGAGTATTGTTGAGTCTTGTCTTACTCTGAGGGGAGTGGAGGTATATGGGTTATGTTCTTAAGCTGAACCTACCTTGGCACCTCAGTGGACAAAGCAACCAGATCGCTTAGACAGTTCAATGTTGCCCCTGTTTCTGATGTCACCTGTAATTAATCCTTTGTTTCTCATGCAAATATTTATGAATTAGCAATTAGTGTCAAATGCATATATCACAATTGAACATTGGAAGTTCTTCGCAAGACAAAACAGAAAAAGGAAAAACAATTGGCAATTGGTCTGAAAAGTGAATTTGTATTGATTTTTGAATTTGCCTGTAAATAGGCGTTTATGTACAAGAGGCTGGCGTCCTAGTAAGAGAACGCCGCCGAACAACAGAGTTTATACAATTTGTACAAAGGAAAACCAAAACAGCTATGTGAAAAAGTCCCACTGGGTTTCAACTCTGCTATCGCCTTTATATCTTCGAGCGTCTCATCACTTGGCTGCTTAGTTGAAGATGAAGCTGATTGATCGATGCCGTCTGAACTTGATGTTGATACCGGATTCTGGATGCAAGGTGATCCAATGAGACATAATATTACGCTTTAATCCCTAACTTTTGCCTGGACCGCCCTTTCGGGTTTTCAGTCCACCGGGATACCCATTTTTGCCCAAGCCGCCTTTTCAGGTTTTCGACTTGCCGGGTGTACAGATTTTTTCGTTTCATCCCTTATTTTTGCCCGAACCCTTTTGGTTCGCCAGGAAGCCCTTATTTTTTCCTAGGTATGTCAACATAGCGGGTCTTTTATCATGCGTAGTATCTTTTTACTATGTCTGCATTGGCGGGGTGAGGAAGGTCGTCACCATCTATGGTGGTTAGAATCATGGCTCCTCCTGAGAAGACATGTTTAACCACAAATGGCCCTTCGTACGTAGGGGTTCATTTGCCCCTGGGATCACTTTGAGGAAGAATGATGCGTTTGATTACCAGGTCCCCAACTTGATACTCTTGTGGTCTGACTTTCTTGTTAAATGACCTAATCATCCGTTTTTGATACGTTTGACCATGACAAATAGCAGTGAGTCTCTTTTCGTCGATTAGGTTTAACTGATCAAGTCGAGTCTGGATCCAGTCATCTTCGCTCAAGCCTGCATCCTTCATTATCCGGAGAGAGGGTATCTGGACTTCAATCGGCAAGACTGCCTCCATGCCATAGACCAAGGAAAAGGGAGTTGCCCCGGTTGACGTTCTTTCTGAGGTACGGTACCCATGAAGAGCAAACGGTAACATCTCGTGCCAATCTTTATAGGTCACTGTCATCTTCTGCACAATCTTTTTGATATTCTTATTAGCTGCTTCGACAACCCCATTCATCTTCGGCCGGTAAGGAGAAGAGTTGTGGTGTTGTATCTTGAATTGCTCGCAGAGCTCAGTGATCATCTTGTTATTGAGATTGGTACCATTTTCCGTAATGATCCTTTCCAGGACGCCGTATCGGCAGATCAGGTTGTGTCGAATGAACCGTGCCACGACGTTCTTGGTTACAGTGGCATAGGAAGCTGCTTCAACCCACTTTGTAAAGTAATCAATCACAACCAGGATGAAGCGATGCCCATTGGATGCCGTAGGTTTAATCTCGCCGATCATGTCAATGCCCCACATTGCAAAAGGCCAAGGTGCTGTCAAGACATTCAGAGGGACTGGAGGAATGTGCACCTTATCTGCATAAATCTGGAACTTGTGACATGTCCGAGAATGTTGGTAACAGTCAGCTTCCATTGTGGACCAGAAATATCCTGCCCGAAGGATTTTCTTTGCCATGGTATGTCCACTGGAATGCGTCCCGAAGGTACCTTCATGCAGCTCTGCCATGATCTTTTCTGCTTCAGTCTTATCCACACAACGCAGTAAGGTTGAATCATGGTTTCGTTTGTATAGAATGTCGTTGCTGAGGAAGAACTTTGCAGCGAACCTTCTCAGAAACTTTTTGTCGTTAACAGATGCACCCTCGGGGTATTCTTGAGCTTCCAGATACCTCTTCACCTCATGATACCAGGGTTTTTCAGTTATTATCTCAGCCTCAAGATCACAACAATATGCAGGTTCGTCCAGTTTCCAGATAATGATCCGAGGAGCCTCGTTATCCCATTTGACTTTGAACATAGAAGACATCGTAGCCAACGCGTCCACCAACTGATTCTCCTCTCTTGGGAAGTGTTCAAAAGTTATCTCCGTGAAATGGGGGATCAATGTCAACACTAACTCTTTGTAAGGAATAAGGTTTGGGTGTTTCTGTGATACGGTGGGAGAACTGACTATGGTTTTGCGTTTGTTTTCGCAAATGTTTCGGTTGAGCAAGAGTCGCCACCGACTTTTTATTTTATCCTAAGGAAAGGTTTAAAAAGCACAGAAAAAACCTTTGAGATTTTTCTTGGGTTCGGGGAGTAGATTATAGAAGGGGAAGGTATTAGCACCCCTTCTATCCATGGTTATCCATGGGCTCTTAGATACTTGCTTAGATCAACTTGCCTTGGTTTTCAATTGTTTGAAATGGTGCTTTGTGTGTGGTTTTGAAAGTGTTTTGAAAAAGATGCCTTGTATAGGCTACCCTTGTAACAATTCTTTACTCGAATGTTTTACAAAAGGTGTTCGTCTTTTTGAAAAGATGTTTCAAGGTTTTTTGAAAGTTTGTTTTGAAAGTGTTGGTGAAGTGGGTTTTGAAATACGGCAAGTGTTTTCTTGGTAAATTGGCAAGTACTTAAGAGTTATCTACCCTAAAGTTTTCTCAAAGATTTTTGTTATGTTTTAAACCTTTTGACAATTTTGTTCCACCATTGCATTTGGTGGACAATCTTGTTTTAGGAGATTAAAGGGACGGGCGCGGGTCATCATTTAGACCATAATTGCAATAGTGTTAAATGTCCTTGGGCAATTTTCTTTAAAAAAGGGACTTGATCATTCATTTAAGCAACATTTTGAGGGACTATGATCATTTGATTGTTTGTTTTACCCAAGGAAGTTCAACATGCAACATGGCCCAATTATTTGAAGGCAACAAAGTGGAGTACCCTAGGGGTGCAAGTGTGAGATGTGTTGTCCATTTTTCATGCTCATTTATCTTGTATTAGGTCCAACTACTTTGTTCATTTTTATTCGCATACAAAATCCTAATTCTAGCATAGTATGTTTAGAAAGCGATAAAAGTGCGAAATTTAAAATCCTACGCTATTACAACATAATAATATGGGGAGGGGGGTACAATGTTTCAAATGGGGATATTTAGACCAAAAATTGAAACCTAAAACTATTACATCAATTTTGAATTTATACAATTTAATGTACAATAATAAAAATGGAATAAAATATGTAAGATGCAAAAATGTTTGGTATGTGTATAAAAGAAAGTATTATTTATGTGAAATAAAAAAAGAAAATAAAAAGATATTATTTTGGAGTATTTTTGAATTTAGGGCAAAACCCTAATTTTTTAAATAAAAGGGGTATTAATTAATTAATTCATATAATATCTATTATTTTCATACAAAAGTAAAATAAAATATGGTATATTTGTAAAAAGGCATTTTTTAGTATTATATATTAAAAATAAAATATGTACATTTTTTTTTGGTATTTTTATCCTAAGTATATTAATATACCTATTTATTTATATTATTTATAAAAATTATGTTTTATACACACTAATTAATAATATTCAATATAAAAAATATTTATTATTATTATTTTTTTTTTATAAAATATTTTCAGGAAGTAAAAATAAGATGAAAATATGTATAAAAATATATTTGGCATTATCTTAATATTTTAAACAAAAAAAGTATATATATGTATATTTTATTTATTTATGTATAAACAAAAGAAATAATCAAATAAATATGCAATAAATTCAAAAAATGATGGGAAAAATATTTTTATTTTTTTAATATGCTGAGAAAAAATAAATGAACCAATCACAAAAAGGCAAAAGTCAAAAATATTAAAAATGAAGCAAATTGGCTCAGGGGTGCAAAACCAAAAAGGGAGGTGTGAAAAGCAACTCAGAAGCAAGCCCAGCCCAAAATCACCTTTCTTCAACCTTTGAACAAAAATGTTCAGAAAACACGCGCCAAGAGCTCCATTTGAATGTCCTGATTCTTTGATTTTTTGAACAAACTTCCAACACAAAAAATGTTAAGCATGAAACCACGATTCTAACCATATGCATAACTTGATCTAACTCTCTAAGATGAGGAAGAATTTCTCCTCCCCAAAATCTTAACCTAGTTTTTCTGCCATTTTCAAACTTCAAATTCTCACAACTCAAGCAAAAGAAATGGAAAATAAAAACATGTACATATTCAGTGGCATGAGTAGAACCTTGTTTCTTCACAAACTTAAAGCTAATGATGCCTAATAAGAGAGATACGAATTCAAAATTTTACCTATTCAGTTGAACTTCTATCTGGAGATGTAGGAACTTTCAGTGCAAGGTGATGATTGGAGAAGCTTCCTTGAGGCCCAGGGATGCTATTCCAATGTTTACTTTGTCTTGAAAGCTTCTGAATCAAGCTAGAGAACTTCACCTGCAAGTCAGAAATGTGAAAATGGTGGAAGTGGTTAGAGCAATTACAGGTCGTGCCTTAGCTTTTGGATAGCTTGCATAGGTGGTAAGGAAGGTATATGAACTTGTTTTGGCAAGAATGCTTGAGAGAAATAGAAATTGACACTCAAACTGCAGAGGCAACTCTGTTTTTGCAGTTTGATGGTGTTTTTTGGTTTGATGATGTCTTGGAGGTAAATGGCTCGTGCCAAGGCTTGGTTATGATGTTTGTAGTGTGTTTGATAACTTAGTTCTTGTGTGTCTATGCTGAGATGGAAGTTGTGTTATGTTATGGCACTTTTCTTCACTCTTAAGCAACAAAATGCAACTTGATGTTTTAGGTCAGTAGGGGACCTCTAATCCTGCTGCAAAGCTTCTCTTGATCAGAGTAATTTGTCCATAATCTTGTGCCAAAGAGATTTAGTTTGTACTTGCTTGATTTTCAATTTGACATAAAGTGAACTTTTGCAAAAATGGATAGTTTACTTTTTCCAAATTGGGACTAATCCTCTAGACAAAGCTTGAACTCAAAGAACTTGGTCTTGGCACAAAGAATATGCATTAAATTTATGAGTGTAACTTGGTTTAAGGACCTGTAATCTAATCTAAGGCATGCTGAGTTCAAATTGCAAGGTTATGAACATGTAACTTGGTCATGAACAAAGTGGTTTTTTGCTATATTGTGAAATTCGATTCTCTCTAACCATGAGGTTGTTTGAGAAGTTCTTGGACATTTTGGAAAGCTTGGAATGTGTACTACAATCCATCTTTGAAGTGCAATTTGAAATTCCAAGTGGAAGTGTATGGAAAATGGCCTTGAAGTGGGGTAGAAAACCTTGTCAAAATAGGTCAAAAATTCACTAAGTTAAGAATGGTTTAGTACCCTTATTCAAAAATTTGTAACTTGAGATACAAGCTTCAAATGAGAAAACTTTGTGAATCAAAGTTGTAGATTATGCAACAAGCTACAACTTTCATGTTTGGACTTTTGTTTGAATCCAAATGGATCTTGGTGAAAGAGTGGGGCAAAGTTGGGAAAAAATTAGGGTTTTTCATAACTTAGAAAAATTCTAAGTTATGAAAAATTCTAATTTTTAACCCTAATTTGCATTTTGTGATTTCTTGGTGAACAAGTTTCATGATTTGGCATGTTTTGATGAAAAATGAATCTTGACTCTTGATTTTGACCAAAAAGTCAAAGTTTGACTTTTCAGTATACAGTAAAAATTGATCAATTGACTGGGAAATTTAACTGCCAATCCTGTGTACTTGGGATCTTTTGAGTTTGTTGATCATGCCAAGATAATTCCATGGGGTCCTTGAGTCCATGTGTGAGCTTGGTTTGCCATTGGCTAGGTCAAACAGTCAAAAATTGCCTTTGTGCAGTCAAAACCCTAAAAATGACCATTTTGCCCTTTTGGTGATCTGATCAAATTTCTTGGGGAATTGTGATCCAAACTTGATCAAATGGTTCATATGAGTTCATAATGTTGATGTGGGTCAAATTTCATGAGGTTTGACTGTCAATTGGCCACAATTGACTTTTTCCCCAATACAGTTGATTTCTAGGTCAACTGTCCAATTGACTGGGCAAAACTTGGAATCAAGACTTGAAACTTGATATGGGTAAACTTGGGAGTCTAATATGAAGCATGAAATTCATCTTGGGCATTTTAAGTCAAAGCATCTTTGTGCAAACACAAACCCTAATTTGAGTCAACAGTGCAAGGAGATGTCTTGAGCAGATGAAACCCTAACTGGATCTTGAGCTTCAAAGGCTTTGTGGTGAGAAATAAATGAGAAATGGGAGGGCAAATTTTGGGGTACAACAGTTGCCCCTGTTCAATCTTCTTGAATCCGAAGAGTTAGATTGGCAATTTTGCCTTTCGTGACTCGAGGGTAAAAGGAGATTGGACACTAGAGTGCCCGGAAATTTGCACTCGTCAAAGCAATGGATGCGGGAATGGGCTTAGAGATGCCATTTGGAGATGGGCTTAACGATGCCATCTGGAAGAGTGACAGAAACTTGTCGGGGATGGGCTTAAAGATGCCATCTGGAATGATTATCAGAAAGGTGTCCATGTTTAGGACCATCTTCGAGCTGGGGTCTGAATAAGCAATAGATTGACATCCGTATCTGGAGGCATCCGTAAACTGTTTTCAGTGGTTTGGAAAAGAAGCTGAACAAGCGATAGGTTAACATCCGTTTACTTGGAGAACCCGGGAACTGTTTTCAAAAATCTTGAAGTTGAATAAGCAATAGAGCAGCATCCATTGTTGGGAAGCGTCCGTAAACTGTTTTCAAAAGTTGCATCTGAACAAGTCGATAGATTAACATCCGTCGTTGGGAAGAATCCATAAACTGTTTTCAGAAATCATGAAGTAGAATCTGAACAAGTGATAGGTTAACATCCGTTTACTTGGAGAACCCGGGAACTGTTTTCAGAAATCTTGAAGTTGAATAAGCAATAGAGCAGTATCCGTTGTTGGGAAGCGTCCGTAAACTGTTTTCAAAAGTTGCATCTGAACAAGTCGATAGATTAACATCCGTCGTTGGGAAGAATCCATAAACTGTTTTCAGAAGTCTTGAAGCAGAATCTGAACAAGTGATAGGTTAACATCCGTTTACTTGGAGAACCTGGGAACTGTTTTCAGAAATCTTGAAGTTGAATAAGCAATAGAGCAGCATCCGTTGTTGGGAAGCGTCCGTAAACTGTTTTCAGAAGTTGCATCTGAACAAGTCGATAGATTAACATCCGTTGTTGGGAAGAAACCATAAACTGTTTTCAGAAGTCTTGAAGTTGAATGATTTTAGTCTGTCGACTGATCTTTCCTGAAAAGGTAAAGAGTTAGTTGTATGCAATGTTATGATGCATGATGCAATATACGTGACATCAATGTTTATGACATGAATGTGATGAATGCGCATGTAAGCTGACGAGCTATCTTGCTGAGGATAAATGAATCTGAGGTGGCTGAAGATAAAAGCATCTTGACTGCTGCCGGGGAAAATAAATCCTTGGCTGCTGCTGGGGAAGAGAATTCCTGATGACCTCTACTGGGGAGTTCCAATCTAATAGGCTCATGCTGGGGAGGTAAGATTGAGAATCTTCAATTTGATGGGAAGTAACTCTGGCGATCTCACTGGGGAACTCAAGATTTCTCTTTCTAAGACTCTGTGGGGAGAAGGCTCATTAGTCTGGCTTCGTCGGGGATTGACAATTTGAAGTTTTAGCTCGATTGGGGATACTGAAACTTAAACTCTGAGGGGAAATGAGTTCTGGAGGATCCTCTGGCTGAGGATAACAAGGATAAGCTCCTCTGGGGATCATATTGATAAGTGGTGTTGGGAAACTCTTGATGAACTCCGCTGGGGATAGGAAGCATTCTGGCGAGTGCGATCTTCTGTGGCTGTTCGCTGAGGATAACCCAGTTATAAGCCTTTGTAGGGAATAACTTTGAATAAAACTCGGGAGAGACGTTCGTGCTTTGCGGGGAAATACCTTCCAGAACCTTACTGGGGATAAGCTTCGGAAGTCTGCTGGAGATAAGCCTCAGGGTTTGCTAGAGATGTGGATTCCAAATCTCTTGGGGGGTTTCCTTCAAAAGGGTGTCAAGATATCCATCTGTACCTCCATCCTATCAGTAATCCTTTTTCTTAGGTTCATTTAGGAAGTGATTATGTTTCAAATGCATATGCCTATTTAACAAAACATTGGAAGCTTCTCAAAATAAAACAAATAGTGCAAGAGAAAAAGAAAAGGGAAATGACACAAATTTCTGGGGAAAGTATTTGTATTGATTTTCTTTGAGTATGTTTGTACAAAGGAGACAATAATCCTAGTAAGAGGATTCTTTCGTAAATATTGAAAGATTTATACAAAATAAAGGATGTGTTGTACCCCAAAATTTGCCCTCGCACTTTTCCACAAGAAATCTCAGCTTCAAACATTTCCTGACTTCTCAAACTGGCTCAAGAATCGGACAAACGGACTTTTCTTGACAATCAAGCAAAACTAGGGTTTTTACTGATTTTCAGAGCTTTGGATTGTTTCACAATTGGCTCAGGGTTTTGATTGATTTTTGGTTCAATTTTGATCAAGCAAGTGTTATTTGGCATTTAATCGGGAATTAAGGTTTTATGGGCATATTCTCAGGAGAATTTAAATTCCACAGTACTTTGCGGTTTATTTCAAGATTAAAATTCGCGTTATCTTGGTTTAATCAACAAAAGAGACAGTGGTTTGAATTCAGTATGTTTTGATTGGGCCAGTCATATACAGGATGCAGTGTTGGATTCACAGTGTTTATGCGTTTGATCAGTCCATTTGGGTTAATTGCTGCTTTGCTTTGGATTTTGAATAAGACGGGTTTAATTGATCAATGTTGTTTTATTTTAGTTATTTATTATTCTGAAATTGAATGATTGAATTTATTTTTCAATTGTTTTAGTTCTAAGAATTTTAAATAAATAAATAAACAATAAAGAAAATTGGAATTAATTGGATAATTTAGATTTTATTGAATAATTGAATTATTTGTACAAATTGTTGTTTATGATTTAAATTATAAACAATGATATACATTAATTTAAATATTACATAAAATTAAAACTATCCTATTTTCTAATATTCTTCATTCTTCACTCTGCTCCGGTGCTCTATTTTTTATCTGCGAAAAGAACAAGAAAAGTAAGAAAGCAGTTAATAGCAAGAGACAGATAAAATATTGCTCATCATTAGGGGCCACTGACTGGGATCAGTTGACCCTCTCTGCAAATCACGGGATTTCTCCCGGTTCACAGAGAGGGAAGATTTTTATTTCATGAAATGCAAATGCATAAGTTACAAATTTCAAGCTGCATAGAAATTCAAAATCCAAAATCCAAACTAAACTGAAAAATTCAATCTCAACTTTCTATCCAAAGCAAAGGCAAGTTACTATCAAAATGCCAAAGATATCAAAGATTTCAAAAGTGCATTTGCTGTCACAAGTACCCAAACTGTCATGAAAAGATTTGGTCAAAATGCAAAGTCAGAGCAAAGCACAAAAGCTGGAGAAAGAAGATGCAAAATGTGTTATGCAAGCTAAACATCATTTCCCATAATAGGCCCCTTCAGAGCAAGTACAGAATAATAACATATAAAATTCTAAACTGTACTAGGAGAGAAGAAAAAAGAGATAAAGCAAGCATAGGCAAGGGTTCAGGCATAGGCAGCAGGAAGACAGAAAAAGAGATATAACCCAACAACTCAGCTCAGCATAGCAGAAAAAAGACAGTTCAAGGCAGCAGAAAAGATAACACAAAAAGAATCCAAAAGGCAGCAGCAGGTTAGGACAGTTCAAAGGGAAAAATATACAAAACTTACCAACTCGGCCTCACCACAAGACACACAAGCCAATACAGAAGAGGGGATAGAAGAGAAAAAGATACAAAAACTCAGTTCAGCAAAAAAGCAAAAAGGTGAGGAGAGATAGAAAAGAGGAGATACAAACACAAGCCTCTGAGTTTTCAAGAAAACATAACATATCTCATCCAAACCTAGCCAAAAGAACTACCATTACCCTGTTCAAACACCCAAACTTTAACATACAAACTCAGAATACCCTGTCCAGAATCACAAAACCCACCAAACTTGTCACAAAGCCAAGCTAACATACAAACTCAGAATACCCTGTCCAGAATCACAAAACCCACCAACTTGTCACAAAGCCAAGCTAACACCATAACCTTGCAAAACCTACTAGCATCAGAACCTGCCTAACATCCAAACTGAAGAAAACCATAACCAAGCACATAATCCCCCAATCATACTGTAAAACCAAAACAGCATCCATCACCACGGCCTCAGAATCTCTTCATCATTGGCCAAACCCAACATACTGTCAATAACCAACATAACCCCTCAACAGAAGTTCAAAGGCTAGCAAACATCTCAAGCATATAGACAACCAATACGAGCCCCTCAGAACTGTAAGTTCATCATGGGGGGAACCAAATCAAATCATATAGCATCAAGCACGTAAGCCAAGGCAACACGAGAGAGAAAGAAACATACAATACTCAGGCAACAAGACTCAAGGCAACAACTGTTCCAAAATATTCAAGACAAACAGAAGCAAAGGCATCACAGTAGGAAAGAAGAAGATGAAGAAGTGAATACATTAGGGTTTCTCAGTGTACATCATCATCAAAACCCTAAATATAGCAAAGAACGAAAATACCAGGGAAACGTCAAAAGCAAGCTCAAAGCCCCATCACCGAATCTCCGGCCTCCTAAGCGCCACAGCTCTCCTCCGCCTCTCCTCCTTCTCCGAAATCAGGTAGTATAATCTTTTCCCACTTCCCTTCTCCTTCATCTCATAATGAAAAGAAAATAGTAAGAACTCAAATCAAAGAAATGCGTATCGTTCACAAAGAAAATATAAAGTGTGGAAATCGAACCTTAAATCAAAGGCGCTGAGTTCATGTTAGGGAGGGAAGAAAGACGTTGAATAGCGCTGGTGGCCGGAGAAAACGCTCAGGAAATTGATAATCAAAGAAGACGAACGCACGGCGCCGCTGTTAACCCTAGCCTTTGTTCTGAATGACAAAATTCCACGCGAACCCTAATTTCGTTCAAGACAACCATGGGCCTGACCCGTTTTCTGATTACCCCAAAGCCCATTAACACACTAACCATTCTTTCTTTTATTTCCTAAACAACATTTACTTCTTTTACTAACTTTATCTTATAAACAATGTTTTTTTTATTCTTTGTAAAATACTGACCTAATTAAAACACTTTTTTTATCATAAGATTAAAACTTCATTTAAAATATATTTATACATACATTTTGAAAAAACATTAGTTTTATAATACACATCATTTTTACCATATAATTAAATTGAAAATACTTCTTTAATTGAAATACATATTTGTACATATTATACATTTTTCATACATAATTAAAATTGAAAACCTTCTTTTAATTAAAATACATATTCATACATAACAATTTAAATACATTTTTCTAACATCGAAATTCACAAACATTTGGACTAAAATACTTTTCAATTAAAACTTGAACATTTTCTTTTGTACATAATTAACATTTAATCAAAACACTTTCTTTTTCTTTTGTACATAATTAAACATACAAAAATTAAAGATTCATTTAAAAAACATGTATCTAGGTCAAAACCCTAATGCGTTTCAATTTCACATTTCGCACTTGTACATATTTACACTTACACATACATATACACTTGTACACTTACACAACACATTACCCTACACACATTTTATCTTATATTTGTATATTAGATATTTACATTTTGATCGCACATTCGATTTGGTTGTAACTTATTGGATACTATAAGTCTCATCCCCTCTTGTACATTTATACCCCCACTCCCTGATACTGTTTTGTAATAGCGTAGATTTACATTCCGCAATTTACAGTTTTTTTCAATTATACCATGGTTAGACCTAGGGTTTGTATGTACATAAAATCAAACGCTAGATAACCTAATACAAGACAAATGCATGTAATCAATACACAATCACACTTGCACCCCCTAGGGTAATCCCACATGTTGCCTTCCAAAATGGGCCATGCTTGCACGTCGAGTATCTTTGGCAAAACAAAATCAAATGATCATAAGTCCCTCGATGACGCTTTCGAAAGTTGCCTAAACGGAATGATCATAGTCCCTTCAAAACAAATTGCCAAAGACACTTGGCACCATTGCATTCATGGTCCATACGATGACCCACGCCCGTCCCGAATAAACTTCCTAAATACAAGATTGCCTACCAATTTCAATGGTAGAACAAAATTGTCAAAGGGGTTAAAACACGACGAAAATCTTTGAGAAAGCTTTAGGGTAGATAAACTCTTAAGTACTTGTCAATTTGCAAAGAAAACACTTGCCCAATTTCAAAACACACTTCACCAACACTTTCAAAAATCAAACTTTTCAAACCCTTGAAACATCTTTTTAAAAGATAAAACACCTTTTGTAAAACATTCGAGTAAAGAATTGTTACAAGGTTAGCCTAGCACAAGGCATCTTTTCAAAACATTTTCAAAACAACCCACAAAGCACCATTTCATACAATTGAAAACCAAGGCAAGATTGATCTAAGCAAGTACCTAAGAGCCCATGGATAACCATGGATGAAAAGGGTGCTAATACCTTCCCTTTTCATAATCTACCCCCCGAACCCACGAAATATCTCAAAAGGTTTTTGCTGTGCTTTTTTTAACCTTTCCTTTAGGATAAAATAAAAAGTCGGTGGCGACTCTTGCTCAACCGCACAAGTGCGAATACGAACGCAAAATACTAGTCAGTTCTCCCACCGTATCACAGGATGGCTATGTGAAATAATTCCATGGGATTCCATTCCGCCATAGCTTTCACAACCCTGAATATCTGTCCATTCAATGCTTTACTTGACGATGACTGGATTGATCAGAAGCCTGGAACCGGCTGATGAAGAGATTGTCTTTGAAGTGATCCGACGAGACATAGTCATACGCTTTAATTCCCCAACTTTTGCCTGAATCGCCCTTTCGGGTTTTCGATTCACCGGGAAACCCCTTTTTGCCCAAGCCGCCCTTTCGGGTTTTCGACTTGCCGGGTGTACAGATTTTTTTGTTTTTATCCCTAATTTTTGCCTGAACCGCCCTTTCAGGTTTTTCGGTTCACCGGGATGCCCATTTTTGCCCAAGCCGCCCTTTCGGGTTTTCGACTTGTCGGGTTATTTTATGCGTAGTATCTTTTGACTATGTCTGTATTCGCAGGGTGCGGCAAATCGTCGCCGTCCATGGTGGTCAGAATCATTGCACCACCAGAAAATATGCTCTTAATCACAAATGGTCCTTCATATGTAGGAGTCCATTTGCCCCTGGGATCACTTTGCGGCAAGATAATCCGCTTGATTACGAGATCCCCGACTCGATACACTTGACGTCTGACTTTCTTATTGAAGGCCTTGATCATCCGCTTCTGATACGTCTGACCATGGCATATAGCAGCAAGTCGCTTCTCGTCGATCAGATTGAGTTGATCAAGTCGGGTCTGCATCCAATCATCTTCGTTCAAACCTGCATCCTTCATAATCCTCAGAGAAGGGATCTGGACTTCCATAGGCAAAACAGCTTCCATGCCATAAACCAAAGAAAATGGGGTTGCCCCAGTTGAAGTACGTGTCGTCGTACGGTATCCATGTAGAGCAAACGGTAACATCTCATGCCAGTCTTTGTAAGTGACTGTCATTTTCTGAATGATCTTCTTAATGTTTTTGTTCGCAGCTTCAACATCACCGTTCATCTTCGGCCGATAGGGAGATGAATTGTGATGATAAATCTTGAACTGCTCGCATAATGCAGTGATCATTGTGTTATTCAGATTCGTACCGTTGTCCGTGATGATCCTGTCTGGAACACCATACCGACATATGAGGTTTTGCCTGATGAAGCGGGCAACCACATTTTTGGTGACAGAGGCGAAGGAAGCTGCTTCGACCCATTTAGTGAAGTAGTCAATGGCAACTAGGATGAAGCGATGTCCATTGGAAGCCGTGGGCTTGATCTCTCCAATCATATCAATGCCCCACATTGCAAAGGGCCACGGAGCAGTCAGGACGTTAAGGGGAACCAGAGGAATATGAACTTTGTCAACGTAGACTTGACACTTGTGGCAAGTACGGGAATGTTGATGGCAGTCAGCCTCCATGGTAGACCAATAATAGCCTGCCGTTAGGATCTTCTTAGCCATTGTATGCCCGCTCAAGTGAGTGCCAAATGTGCCGCTGTGTATATCGGTCATGATCAGCTCTGCTTCAGCTTTATCCACACATCGGAGTAATACACAATCATGGCTTCGTTTGTAAAGGATGCCGTTGCTCAGGAAGAACTTAGCAGCGAATTTCCTTAAGAACTTCTTGTCATTTACGGAAGCTCCTTCAGGATAATCCCTAGTCTCGAGATACCTTTTGATTTCATGGAACCAAGGTTGTTCCACTACTTCTTCAGTATTAATCTCGTGGCAATGTGCCGGTTCATCCATTCGCTTGATGGTGATTTGGGGAGCCTCATTATCCCAGTTGAGTTTAAACATGGAGGACATTGTGGCCAGAGCATCGGCTAACTGATTCTCTTCTCGCGGGAAATGCTCGAAGGTAATTTGCTCGAAATGAGGCAACAATGTCAGGACATGTTCTTTGTATGGAATAAGATTAGAATGCTTGGTATCCCAATCTCCTTTGATTTGGCTGATGACCAAAGTCGAGTCCCCAAATACAATCAAAGATTTGATCCCCAAGTCTATAGCAGCTTCGAGACCAAAGATGCAAGCTTCATACTCAGCCATGTTGTTTGTGCAGCTGAAGCAAAGTCGGGCTGTGAAAGGAGTGTGACAACCTTCCGGAGAAATGAGTACTGCACCAATACCGTTTCCAAGTGCATTTGAAGCACCATCAAAGTACAGGGTCCATCGGGATCCCTTTTCGGGTCCGTCATATGGTCCGTCACTTTCAACGTTGTCCAAATTCATGATGTCCTCGTCTGGGAAGTCAAATCTCATGGGTTGATAGTCTTCGATAGCCTGATGAGCCAGATGGTCAGCTAGTACACTCCCTTTTATAGCTTTTTGGGTGGTGTACTGGATGTCATACTCGGTTAAGATCATTTGCCATCTAGCTATCCTTCCAGATAAAGTGGGCTTCTCGAAGATATACTTGATAGGGTCCATTTTGGATATCAGCAAAGTAGTATGAGTCAGCATATACTGTCTTAGTCGGCGAGTAGCCCATACCAAAGCGCAGCAAGTTTTCTCGAGCAGTGAGTAACGAGTCTCACAGTCGGTAAACTTTTTGCTAAGGTAATAAATAGCATGCTCTTTTCGACCAGACTCGTCATGCTGGCCCAAAACACACCCCATTGAGTTATCCAAGACGGTTAAGTACATGATCAATGGTCTTCCTTCGACGGGTGGCATCAGAATAGGAGGTTCTAGAAAATACTCCTTGATTCTATCAAAAGCAGCTTGGCAGTCGTCGTTCCATTCAACTACCTGATCTTTCTTCAAGAGTTTGAAAATTGGCTCACAGGTAGAAGTCAGATGTGAGATGAATCTGGCAATATAGTTTATGCGCCCCAAGAATCCTCTAACCTCTTTTTCAGTACGGGGAGCAGGCATCTCTTGTATTGCTTTTACTTTTGCTAGATCGACTTCAATGCCTTTGTTGCTTACAATGAATCCCAGGAGTTTACCAGACCTAACTCCAAAAGTGCATTTACTTGGATTCAGCCTGAGCTTGTATTCTTTCAACCTGGCAAATAGCTTCTCCAGATGCTCAAGGTGCTCTTCCTCCGTCTGCGACCGAGCTATCATATCGTCTACGTAAACTTCAATCTCATGATGTATCATGTCATGAAATAAAGCCACCATGGCGCGTTGATAAGTTGCCCCTGCGTTCTTCAGCTCGAACGGCATCACTTTGTAACAGAAAGTGCCCCATTGTGTGACAAAAGTTGTTTTCTCCATATCCTCGGGAGCCATTTTGATTTGATTGTAGCCCGAGAATCCTTCCATGAAGGAAAATACTTTATGCTGAGCTGTATTGTCGATCAAGATGTCAATATGAGGTAGCGGGAAATCATCTTTAGGGCTGGCCCTATTCAAATCCCGGTAGTCCACACACATTCTGACTTTGCCATCTTTCTTTGGTACCGGTACGATGTTAGCGACCCATTGAGGATAGGACGTAACAGCCAGGAAGCCAGCATCGAATTGTTTCATTACTTCTGCCTTGATCTTTTCAGACATGTCAGGCCTCATTCGACGAACTTTTTGCTTGATTGGTGGACAGTCTTCTCTTGTGGGGAGACGGTGAACCACGATGTCTGTATCTAAACCCGGCATATCTTCATAGGACCAAGCGAAGATTTCAACATACTCATTCAACAACTGTATCAGGTGTTCCTTGACTTTTGGTTCCAGATTGGCACCCACTTGCACCTCCTTCCGGTCCTCCTCGGTTCCCAAGTTAACAGTTTCCAATGGCTCTTCATGCGGTAAGATGGCCCTTTCCTCTTGTTGCAGAAGTCTGGCTAGTTCCCCGGGTACTTCACAACCTTCGTCATCTTCATACTCGGCTAGATTGACCTGATCTTCAGAGTTATTGAAAGATACAGCGGAATAGTCACCCATGGAATCCGGAGTGGATGGGTACCTGCATCGGTGAGTGTGGGTGTGTGTAAGGGATAGCCATCCTTAAAAAAATGCAAAAGGAAAGAAAATGAACATAAGCAGTTTATCAAATGAAAAACGTCCAATGAATCATTAAACATGGCATATGAATATGAAAAATAGTCAAAACCCTTACAAGTGGACCTACATGCCCCGGGCAAGGCAGGAGGTGAAAAGATAGTGTACGGATTGTTTGAAAGTAAAATATTACAGACCAAATAAGAAATGTTTAACAGGTAAATTACTGATGAATAAAAGTGATGGGGACAAAGTCTTTAGCCTCCCAATTGCTCAATCCTCCTCTGACAGTTGGATAAATCCACTCTTCAATGTTGCTTTCCTTGTCTTCATCTTCCAGGGCGTTGATTCTGTAAGGAGAGATTTTGACTGGCGCTCTTTCAATCTTTGACTGGCGCATAGCTTTCTGGCCAGCGGCTGTGAACCCTAATCCAAACTTGTCAGTCTTATGCGGAAAGTCGGGTAACTTCCCCCATGCTGAATTCTTCCCTTCTTTGATTGCGGCTCTTGCATCCTCCAGAGATGCCATCCTGGCCATTTGTCTTGGTGCCTTAGCTGTCAACTTTGTTACTGCTATTTCAGGAAGAACTTCTTCGAAATGTTGAAACGGCGTCTCAATGAACTCTCCTTCAACCTCCACATACCGAAAAGAATTTAAATGGCTAATCATGTACTCTTCTTCGCCGTGGACAGTGATGATCTTTCCCTTGACAGGATATTTCAGCATCTGATGCAAGGAGGAGGTGACTGCCCCAGCATGATGTATCCAAGGTCTACCCAGCAGGCAAGAGTATGATAGACGGATGTCCATTACATAGAAAGTGGACCTAAATACCTCAGTACCTATCTTGATGGGAATTTCAACCTCTCCATGGACCATTCTTTTCGACCCATCGAAAGCTCTGACGACAATATCACTCGGCTTCAATTCCAACCCTTCGCAATCTAGCCGGTCCAAGGCCTTCTTAGGCAAAACATTCAGTGATGAACCGGTATCAACCAAAACATGTGCAAGGGTGGTTCCGCGACACTCGATTGAAATATGCAAAGCATCATTGTGGTTTCGGCCTTTAGGGGTTAGGTCGGCATCAGAAAAACCTAATCCATTGTCCGCAGTCAGACTAGCCACGCAATGTTGAAATTGGTCCGCAGAGGTTTCCTGGGGCACATGAGCTGCCTTCAGAAACTTAATCAAAGCTTGAGCGTACGCTTCTGAGAAAAGCAATAGTGCCAACATGGAGATCTTGGAGGGGGTTTGCCCCAACTGTTCCACCACATCGTAATCACTTCTCTTGATTATCCTCAAAATCTCGTCCATTTCTTTCTTGGAGGCTTCCGGGATCACCAAGGGTTGAGCCCTCGTCCTGACGGGCTCATCTTGTATTCCCTTTCCTTTATCAGCAATGGCAGGAGAGACAGCACTAGGAACAACAACTTCTTCAATCAAAGGAGTTCTAGCAGAGAGCTTTACTGGTGCGGGGATGACTTCTTTAGCTGATGAGGGTCCAAAGACTGCTCTTGGAGGGGCAATCTCTGGAGAAAATATTCTCCCGCTCCTGGTGATTTTACTGGTGCCCGCAATGTTACTAATGCTGGCTTCTTCATCATCCGAACTTTCTTCAATTACTTCTACTTGCTTGATACCATGGTAGTAGATGTCACCACCATAGTTCCAAGGTATCGACTTCTCAGAAACATAGGGAACAGGCCTCGGCATTGTTATCTTCAAAGGTATAGATTTTGCAGCTGGTGTAATCTTAACTGGCTTTTTGACGGCCTTGGAAAGATTGGCGTGAATGGTTATGATTGAGACATTTTCAACATGAACTGGAACAGCAGAAACTTTTTCGAACAAAATTTGTCGGCTATCCATAAGGCCTTGGATGCCTTTCTTTAATAGCGGACAATCAAACGGCAGAGAGTGGCAACAGTAGCAGTCTTCTTTACATCCCGGGAAGATCCCGGCCCTTAACAAATTCAACTTAATGGTTAGTAGTGGAGTAGTCAGATCACTGACGTCAGCAACATACAAATCCTCTTCAATGGCATTGATATTTCGGCCATGCTTCGGCATAGGTGCGGATATCACATTGGGTTTCTCTGGAGCATCAAACTCTACCTCCTTAGCCTCTATCAGGTCTTGGATTTTATGCTTGAGTGCCCAACAATCATTGGTGTCGTGTCCAACACTGTCTGAATGGTAGGCGCATTTAGCATTGGCATGATAATGCGGGGAGGATGTATTCACATTCTTTGGCGCCTCCTTGATGGTGGCAAGATTCAACTTCAATAGATGGGGAAGCACTTACGCTGGAGTCATATTAATACGGGTGAACTGCCGTTGTGGCCTTTCCGCCCGTTGCTGATTTGGTCTGGATTGGTTATAGCGAGGCTGCTCACTTGGAGTGTTTTGAATCATTACGGCCCCCACAGTTGGCCGACGCTCCATCTTTCCTGCTCTTCTCTGAGAATATACCATAGCTGTCTCCTTCTTAAAAGGCTTCTTCTCAACACTTGCAGTAATACCCTTCTGAATCTTTCCTGACTTGATGCCAGCTTTTATTCTTTCGCCGGTTAAGATTAAATCGGTAAACCCTGCGGAAGAGTTACCAATTAGATGATTGAAAAATGGCCCAGATAGGGTCCCAAGAAACATATCAACGAGCTCACGATCGGTTAAAGGAGGCTGCACCCTGCCAGCCAAATCCCTCCATTTTTGTGCATATTCTTTGAATCCCTCACTTGTTCCTAGTGACATACCCTGAAGTTGGGTACGAGTAGGAGCAAGATCAGAATTATACTGGTATTGTTTGTAGAAAGCGGTGGCCAAATCTTCCCAATTTCTGACACTGGTTCCTTCTAGCTGATAAAACCACTCCAACCGGGCTCCCGACAGGCTGTCTTGAAAGAAATGAATCCAGAGATTTTTATCTGCCGTATAGGGTTGAATTTTTCTCACGTAGGACCTGAGATGCATTTTGGGACAGGACAGCCCATCATACCTCACAAACACTGGCACCTTGAATTTTGGGGGAATCACAATTCCGGCGACCAAGCCCATGTCTTCAAAATCCAAACCCGGTACCCTTTGCAATTCCATGGCAGCCAATCTGTCTTCTAAACCCTTGTACTTATCATCAGCTGGAGGGTATTGCTGGTCGGAATAATCTTCATCCTCTTCAACCTTTTCCTCCTCTGCATCAGACTCGGAAGGCACCGCAACTCGATCCCTTTTACTAGTTCCTTCATCAGAAGTAGGAGGAAATTCAAGCACTCTCCGAGCTTCTCTGTCAAATCTTCTCCCCAAAGTAGCCACTCCGACCCTCTTTTTCTTCTTCACTGGGTCCTTATTCTCCAGATGAGCCTTGATATCCTCTTGACTTTTAACCAAAGTCATCAAGAGTTGCTGGAACTGTGCATTCTGGGCTTGTAGGTCTTTGACTGTTTGCTCGAGATCCATCCTACTGAAATAAACAGCAGACAGATAAGGAAACCTGGAGTGAGACCTACTTATGCACATGATGAATGGTATGCTTATGTATGCAATGCATTCAAGGATTTAGAACATTCAAAATTGTTTCAGACAAAGAAGAACGCACGTCATATTAATAAGAAGAAATTTGTTAGTACATAAATGCCCCATGGGCCAAATATTACAAAATAAACTTCTTAAGGCAGAAAGACATTGCGCATCCTCTTTGGTGCGATGTAGGTGTTGAGGGCCTCTTGCTTGTGGAGTCGGCGGGTAAGCTCTAGAACCTTCTTTTCACTGGCGTAGTAGCTAGCTTCAAAAGTGTTCCGTTCCTCCTTGAGCTGAATCCAACTTTTCTGCATTTCCTCCCACGATGTAGGCATGTCTGGATGTAGGATGGTGTAGGGAACCTCTCCTTCATTGACGGGCTCTTTAATCACTGGGAGTACATGAGGATAAGGCATCATTAGACTTTGGGCTCGGGCTCGTACCCACTTGAGATAGGGCTCAAGAGGGATGGAGTTCTTGTGTCCCAGAGTCTTGCTATCGACCTTGTTGAGTTTTCCCCAAGCTCTGATGAATCTTTGGCGAAGTCCTTGCGCATCGTTGTCGAAGTCAAAAACTAGGCTAGGAATCAACATATCATGAGGGCCATCCCTCCGTGCATATCCAAATTGCCTCAAAGCTAGGCAAGGGTTATAGGTGATATCTCCTCTGATTCCAAGTAAAGGAACATTAGGAAACTCTCCACAACGATCGACGATGATGACATTTTCTCTGGACCGAGAACACCAATGCACATCAGAATGAGTAAGATTCATCAATCGTTGGGACCACCTTGTACCTTGGTCATTCTTCAAGACAGATTGTGGAAGGTGCGAAATAAACCACCTTGCGAGGATAGGAGTACAACACATGAGAACACCCCTCTTTCTCATTGTTCGTGTGTAAAATGAGTGAAGGATGTCCCCAAGCAATGTTGGTATTGGATTTCTGGACAAGAAGATTTTGACGGCGTTGACATCTACCAATTGGTCAGGATTTGGGAACAAGACCAACCCGTAGATAAGGAGTGCCACAATCTCTTCAAAGGCTTGTAGGCATAATGAGTTCCAACATTCTTGTGCCTTCTCAAACAAGAATTTTGCTAAGAATCCTTTGACGCCGCTTCTGGTTTCCCAATGCCCCTTGATGTCGGATGGTTGTAGATGTAATGCTCGAGCAACATCTTCCGGCTTTGGTTCCTTTTCCGTACCGTTGAAGGGTAGTTGATTAAGGATAGGGATTCTTAGGAGTTGAGAAAACTCCTCCAAAGTGGGCACCAACTGATAATCAGGGAAAGTGAAGCAGTGGTGAAGAGGGTCAAAGAACTGGAATAGCACTTTCATCATGTCTTCTTCAATGTTGGTGTTGACTAGGCTGAGCAGTCTACCATGTCTTTCACTGAAGGATGAATTTTCCGGAATTCTTGAGGTGATCTCCTTGAGTTGAGGAGAGATTCTCACGAGGTTGACTTGAATGGTATTTCTGCGAGGAATTTCCATGTCCTACAAAACAAGAACAAAGATGAAGATCCAAAACCCTTGAAATGGTTAGTGAATGCATATGATGTTTTATGATGTTTATGATGTATGCACAAAACATATGTACAAGCAAATCACACCAAACCCTAATTTCAGGCTTGCATGGGGTTTCATAGGTAAGTACCCTCTTGAGTGTAGTTGGCTTAAAAACCTGTCCTATAAATAGTAATCGGGTTCTAAGGAGCTCAATATCATTGGATTGTTTTCAATGTTCATTGTTTTGGTTTAGCCACTTAACTAGCGACCAAAATATTCCAAGAAAACAACCCTCAATGAGTGTAGTATCGAGTATCTACCAACTTCGGACTGCACCAAAGCCGGTCATCTCACTACCCCTAATAAAAGGCCAAGATGGTCAAGTAAGGTTCTAGGTCATTAGTGCTTAGTGACATCACTCAGCGGCCCCGTACTCTCCTTGATTGAACTCAAGGGTTACCGGTACTCACAAATATGTCACACTAATATAGCTATTGCTTAGGCCGTGTCGGTATACCCCGCACAGTTTCCACAACGTATTGCTATCTATGAATGTTTCCCAAAATCCGGGTGGAGGATTGTAAACCCAAACAATAGAGCCAAAATATAAAGCAAGCAAATCAAACAATTAGTCATGCAAGAGGGTGATCTAAGCCCTAAGGTTACTCCACTTTAAAAATTATCCCCAGCAGAGTCGCCAGTTCTGTGATACGGTGGGAGAACTGACTATGGTTTTGCGTTTGTTTTTGCAAATGTTTCGGTTGAGCAAGAGTCGCCACCGACTTTTTATTTTATCCTAAGGAAAGGTTTAAAAAGCACAGAAAAAACCTTTGAGATTTTTCTTGGGTTCGGGGAGTAGATTATAGAAGGGGAAGGTATTAGCACCCCTTCTATCCATGGTTATCCATGGGCTCTTAGATACTTGCTTAGATCAACTTGCCTTGGTTTTAAATTGTTTGAAATGGTGCTTTGTGTGTGGTTTTGAAAGTGTTTTGAAAAAGATGCCTTGTATAGGCTACCCTTGTAACAATTCTTTACTCGAATGTTTTACAAAAGGTGTTCGTCTTTTTGAAAAGATGTTTCAAGGTTTTTTGAAAGTTTGTTTTGAAAGTGTTGGTGAAGTGGGTTTTGAAATACGGCAAGTGTTTTCTTGGTAAATTGGCAAGTACTTAAGAGTTATCTACCCTAAAGTTTTCTCAAAGATTTTTGTTATGTTTTAAACCTTTTGACAATTTTGTTCCACCATTGTATTTGGTGGACAATCTTGTTTTAGGAGATTAAAGGGACGGGCGCGGGTCATCGTTTAGACCATAATTACAATAGTGTTAAATGTCCTTGGGCAATTTTCTTTAAAAAAGGGACTTGATCATTCATTTAAGCAACATTTTGAGGGACTATGATCATTTGATTGTTTGTTTTACCCAAGGAAGTTCAACATGCAACATGGCCCAATTATTTGAAGGCAACAAAGTGGAGTACCCTAGGGGTGCAAGTGTGAGATGTGTTGTCCATTTTTCATGCTCATTTATCTTGTATTAGGTCCAACTACTTTGTTCATTTTTATTCGCATACAAAACCCTAATTCTAGCATAGTATGTTTAGAAAGCGATAAAAGTGCAAAATTTAAAATCCTACACTATTACAACATAATAATATGGGGAGGGGGGTACAATGTTTCAAATGGGGATATTTAGACCAAAAATTGAAACCTAAAACTATTACATCAATTTTGAATTTATACAATTTAATGTACAATAATAAAAATGGAATAAAATATGTAAGATGCAAAAATGTTTGGTATGTGTATGAAAGAAAGTATTATTTATGTGAAATAAAAAAAGAAAATAAAAAGATATTATTTTGGAGTATTTTTGAATTTAGGGCAAAACCCTAATTTTTTAAATAAAAGGGGTATTAATTAATTAATTCATATAATATCTATTATTTTCATACAAAAGTAAAATAAAATATGGTATATTTGTAAAAAAGCATTTTTTAGTATTATATATTAAAAATAAAATATGTACATTTTTTTTTTGGTATTTTTATCCTAAGTATATTAATATACCTATTTATTTATATTATTTATAAAAATTATGTTTTATACACACTAATTAATAATATTCAATATAAAAAATATTTATTATTATTTTTTTTTTTATAAAATATTTTCAGGAAGTAAAAATAAGATAAAAATATGTATAAAAATATATTTGGCATTATCTTAATATTTTAAACAAAAAAAGTATATATATGTATATTTTATTTATTTATGTATAAACAAAAGAAATAATCAAATAAATATGCAATAAATTCAAAAAATGATGGGAAAAATATTTTTATTTTTTTAATATGCTGAGAAAAAATAAATGAACCAATCACAAAAAGGCAAAAGTCAAAAATATTAAAAATGAAGCAAATGGGCTCAGGGGTGCAAAACCAAAAAGGGTGGTGTGAAAAGCAACTCAGAAGCAAGCCCAGCCCAAAATCACCTTTGTTCAACCTTTGAACAAAAATGTTCAGAAAACACGCGCCAAGAGCTCCATTTGAATGTCCTGATTCTTTGATTTTTTGAACAAACTTCCAACACAAAAAATGTTAAGCATGAAACCACGATTCTAACCATATGCATAACTTGATCTAACTCTCTAAGATGAGGGAGAATTTCTCCTCCCCCAAATCTTAACCTAGTTTTTCTGCCATTTTCAAACTTCAAATTCTCACAACTCAAGCAAAAGAAATGGAAAATAAAAACATGTACATATTCAGTGGCATGAGTAGAACCTTGTTTCTTCACAAACTTAAAGCTAATGATGCCTAATAAGAGAGATACAAATTCAAAATTTTACCTATTCAGTTGAACTTCTATCTGGAGATGTAGGAACTTTCAGTGCAAGGTGATGATTGGAGAAGCTTCTTTGAGGTCCAGGGATGCTATTCCAATGTTTACTTTGTCTTGAAAGCTTCTGAATCAAGCTAGAGAACTTCACCTGCAAGTCAGAAATGTGAAAATGGTGGAAGTGGTTAGAGCAATTACAGGTCGTGCCTTAGCTTTTGGATAGCTTGCATAGGTGGTAAGGAAGGTATATGAACTTGTTTTGGCAAGAATGCTTGAGAGAAATAGAAATTAGCACTCAAACTGCAGAGGCAACTCTGTTTTTGCAGTTTGATGGTGTTTTTTGGTTTGATGATGTCTTGGAGGTAAATGGCTCGTGCCAAGGCTTGGTTATGATGTTTGTAGTGTGTTTGATAACTTAGTTCTTGTGTGTCTATGCTGAGATGGAAGTTGTGTTATGTTATGGCACTTTTCTTCACTCTTAAGCAACAAAATGCAACTTGATGTTTTAGGTCAGTAGGGGACCTCTAATCCTGCTGCAAAGCTTCTCTTGATCAGAGTAATTTGTCCATAATCTTGTGCCAAAGAGATTTAGTTTGTACTTGCTTGATTTTCAATTTGACATAAAGTGAACTTTTGCAAAAATGGATAGTTTACTTTTTCCAAATTGGGACTAATCCTCTAGACAAAGCTTGAACTCAAAGAACTTGGTCTTGGCACAAAGAATATGCATTAAATTTATGAGTGTAACTTGGTTTAAGGACCTGTAATCTAATATAAGGCATGCTGAGTTCAAATTGCAAGGTTATGAACATGTAACTTGGTCATGAACAAAGTGGTTTTTTGCTATATTGTGAAATTCGATTCTCTCTAACCATGAGGTTGTTTGAGAAGTTCTTGGACATTTTGGAAAGCTTGTAATGTGTACTACAATCCATCTTAGAAGTGCAATTTGAAATTCCAAGTGGAAGTGTATGGAAAATGGCCTTGAAGTGGGGTAGAAAACCTTGTCAAAATAGGTCAAAAATTCACTAAGTTAAGAATGGTTTAGTACCCTTATTCAAAAATTTGTAACTTGAGATACAAGCTTCAAATGAGAAAACTTTGTGAATCAAAGTTGTAGATTATGCAACAAGATACAACTTTCATGTTTGGACTTTTGTTTTAATCCAAATGGATCTTGGTGAAAAAGTGGGGCAAAGGTTGGAAAAAATTAGGGTTTTTCATAACTTAGAAAAATTCTAAGTTATGAAAAATTCTAATTTTTAACCCTAATTTGCATTTTGTGATTTCTTGGTGAACAAGTTTCATGATTTGGCATGTTTTGATGAAAAATGAATCTTGACTCTTGATTTTGACCAAAAATTCAAAGTTTGACTTTTCAGTATACAGTAAAAATTGATCAATTGACTGGGAAATTTAACTGCCAATCCTGTGTACTTGGGATCTTTTGAGTTTGTTGATCATGCCAAGATAATTCCATGGGGTCCTTGAGTCCATGTGTGAGCTTGGTTTGCCATTGGCTAGGTCAAACAGTCAAAAATTGCCTTTGTGCAGTCAAAACCCTAAAAATGACCATTTTGCCCTTTTGGTGATCTGATCAAATTTCTTAGGGAATTGTGATCCAAACTTGATCAAATGGTTCATATGAGTTCATAATGTTGATGTGGGTCAAATTTCATGAGGTTTGACTATCAATTGGCCACAATTGACTTTTTCCCCAATACAGTTGATTTCTAGGTCAACTGTCCAATTGACTGGGCAAAACTTGGAATCAAGACTTGAAACTTGATATGGGTAAACTTGGGAGTCTAATATGAAGCATGAAAGTCATCTTGGGCATTTTAAGTCAAAGCATCTTTGTGCAAACACAAACCCTAATTTGAGTCAACAGTGCAAGGAGATGTCTTGAGCAGATGAAACCCTAACTGGATCTTGAGCTTCAAAGGCTTTGTGGTGAGAAATAAATGAGAAATGGGAGTGAAAATTTTGGGGTACAACAGTTTCGTATCCCACTCGCCTTTGATCTGATTGATCACGAGAGCGGAATCTCCGAAGACACTCAAAAACTTGATCCTTAAGTCAATTGCAGCTTGAAGACCCATAATGCACGCTTCATACTCCACCATGTTATTGGTGCAGTTGAAACATAGCCGAGCAGTGAGTGGAGTATGAGTGCCTTTTGGGGATATGATCACAGCTCCAATGCCATTACCCAAAGCGTTTGAGGCTCCGTCAAAGTGCATAGACCATCGGGATCCTTCCTCAGGTCCTTCATCCGGTCCAGGTACTTCACAATCAGTTACCACCATGATATCCTCGTCTGGAAACTCAAAGTTCATGGAATGGTAGTCGTCCACTGCCTGGTGTGCCAAATGGTCTGCCAATACACTTCCCTTGATTGCTTTCTGAGTTATGTACTGGATGTCGTATTCTGTCAAGATCATTTGCCATCTTTCTATTCTTCCAGACAGAGCAGGCTTTTCGAATATGTACTTGATCAGATCCATTTTTGAAATCAAGAGAGTAGTGTGAGTCAACATATACTGTCTCAGCCGGCGAGCAACCCATACCAAAGCACATCAAGTTTTCTCGAGCAGTGAGTATCGGGTCTCACAGTCGGTAAACTTTTTGCTAAGGTAATAAATGGCATGCTCTTTTCGGCCAGACTCATCATGTTGCCCCAGCACACACCCCATTGAGCTGTCAAGTACTGTCAAGTATAATATTAGAGGTCTCCCTTCAACCAGTGGCATAAGGATGGGTGGTTCTTGGAGATACTCTTTGATTCTGTCGAAAGCGGCCTGAAATTCATCGTTCCAACGTACTACTTGATCTTTCTTCAGCAGCTTGAAGATGGGTTCACAGGTAGCAGTTAGGTGCGAGATGAATCGGCAATGTAGTTCATACGTCCTAGGAAGCCTCTGACTTCTTTCTCTGTCTTGGGAACTGGCATCTCTTGTATGGCTTTCACCTTGGCAGGGTCCACTTGAATACCTTTGTCGCTTACGACGAAGCCTAGTAGTTTTCCAGATCTCACCCCAAAGGTGCACTTGTTTGGGTTCAACCTCAGCTTGTACAACTTCAACCGGTCAAACAGCTTCTGTAAATGGTCAAGGTGTTCCTCCTCAGTTTGATACCTTGCAATCATATCATCGACGTATACTTCAATCTCATGGTGGATCATGTCATGAAATAAAGCAACCATGGCACGTTGGTAGGTTTCCCCAGCATTTTTCAGTCCAAAAGGCATGACCTTGTAGTAGAAGGTGCCCCACTGAGTAACAAAGGTAGTCTTTTCCATATCTTCAGGAGCCATCTTGATCTGATTATAACCTGAAAAGCCGTCCATGAAGGAGAACACTTTGTGCTGAGCAGTATTGTCAACCAGGACGTTGATGTGAGGCAGAGGGAAGTCATCCTTGGGGCTCGCCCTGTTCAGATCCCTGTAATCAACACACATTCGGACCTTACCATCTTTCTTAGGCACCGGAACCACGTTGGCAACCCACTGAGGGTAAGAAGTCACTGCTAGAAAACCGGCATCAAATTGTTTCATAACCTCCGCTTTGATCTTCTCGGACATCTCTGGACGCATACGGCGGACCTTTTGTTTAACCGGAGGGCAGTCTTCCTTGGTAGGCAAGTGATGAACCACAATGTTGGTATCCAACCCAGGCATGTCTTCGTAAGACCAGGCGAAGATTTCCACATAATCATGCAACTTCTGAATCAACCGATGTTTTACGCTGAGCTCTAGATTGGCACCAATCTTGACTTCTTTTCTATCTGTCTCAGTACCCAGATTTACCGTTTCCACCGGCTCTTCATGTGGCTGAATGGCCCTCTCTTCCTGGAGTAACAGTCTTGCAAGCTCACCAGGCACTTCACAATCATCTTCACCTTCGTCTTCGGCTAAGTTGATCGGATTTTCGAAGTCATAACTGGCAGTAGCAGAGTCGTTACCAGTGAGATCCAGAGTGGATTGAAACCTGTATGAGTGAGTGTGTGTAAATATAGCTTTTTTGCAATATATAAAGAAAGAAAGGGAGCGCAAGATTTGAAATGTGAAAAACGTCCAATTCTTTTATTCATGATATATGAAAGTGACAAACAAAATCCCTCACAAATAAAACCACGGTGCCCCGGGTAAGACACCGGGCCATAAAGTTTCAAATTATTGTTTATTACAAATCCAAAACAAAGAAGTTCATTACTGGGTGACAAAAGTAATAGGTGTAAAGTCTTTTGCAGTCCAGTTGCTAGGTCCACCGTTGGTCGTTGGGTAGATCCAGCTGTCAAAATCAGATTCGTCCGCTTCGTCCTCAATAGCGTTCACTCCCGGGTTGGTGATGAATACGGGAGGTCTTCCGATCCTTGCCTTGCGCACAGCCTTCTGAGCTTCTGCAGTGAAACCCAAGCAAAATTTTTCAGTCTTAGGAGTAAAATCAGGGAGCCTGCCCCAGTTCGCATATTCACCTTTTTCAATCACAGCCCGGGTGTCCTTCAAGGAAGCCATCTTCAAAGGAGAGTCTTCTTCAATCACTGCTTCTGCTGCTGCCAATGTTTGTGGCACCTCTTTAAAATGTTGAAAGGGGGTCTCAATGAACTCCCCATCCATTTCCACGTACCTGAAGGAGTTGAGGTGGATGACCATGTATTCCTCTTCCCCTTGCACTGTTACGATCTTCCCCCTGACCGGGTATTTGAGCTTCTGATGTAAAGTTGAAGTCACAGCCCCTGCCTTGTGGATCCACGGACGACCCAACAAACAAGAATAGGACGGACGGATATCCATCACATAGAACTTTGAATCAAAGACCTGTGACCCAACCCTGATTGGGATGTCAACCTCGCCATGTACCATCCTTTTGGACCCGTCAAAGGTGTAGGTGTTTAGGTATTGGCTTGCATTTTTGGTAAATTCCAAGTGTATGTGTGAATGTCATGACTGATGTCATAACATTCTAGTTCAGGTTGTACTAACTCTTTAGGTACATGTGCAGAAAAATATTGTAACTCAAATACTGATGTTTATAAGTGTGTATCTGAGCATGTTTGCAAAATGATCACATTTTGCTAAATCAGTAGACAGGTTTTCTCAGATGTCATAACAGATGTTATGACATCCTGTTCTGAACTAGCAGGATTACAGGATTGGATAAGTCTGAGTTTTTTCAGGAAATAACTCAGTCCTTCCTAAACAGAATCCTGCGTTTTCTGAGGAGTAACCTAGCTCAATCCTAACCTGATCAATAAAGTACTGTGACCTGGTCTTTAGGTCAAACGGAATCAACCCTAGGTTTTTGGAAACCCTAACTGAAGTTGCAGCTGCTATATATTCAACAGAGCTGCGGTTTTTCAAGACATCCCTGCTGATTGATTAGAAGATCAATTTTGTAATCTGTATAGATTTGTTTATTGTACTCCAAGCAATTATCATTGTGATAAGTGCCTTGGAATAGGTTTCAATTGTAAGGGTTGTGTAGCACTCAAAGCTTTGAAGCAAGAGTGTTTGAATATCACTTGACTAAAGTTATGAAGCAGAGTCAAGTTAGTTGTGTACATCACTCAAAGCTGTGAAGCACGAGTGATTGTGTTACTTGATTAAAAAGCTGTGAAGCTTAATCAAGTGTGTGTTTTTGAAGAGTGTCTTCATCAATTCTTAAGTCAAATTGGTTTATGTATCACTGCTGTGATTGAGGGGGAGTGAGTAGGAACTCAGGTTTAAGTTGTACTTAGATTAGAATTGCATTGGGTAGGTCTTAAGTGAAGGAGATAAACTGGTTGGTTTATTCCTGAATTAACATCTCTTATAGTGGATTCTCTCCCTGGCTTGGTAGCCCCCAGAGTAGGTGTTGTTGCACTGAACTGGGTAAACAATTGACTGTGTTATTTACTGCTTTTGTATTTACTGTCATATAGTAAGTCAGATACGGTGTCATAACATTGGACGTGACATTGAGTATCTGCAGCCAGAATTTCAATTGGCATCAGAGCAGGCACCCTGCCTGTATTACTGGGTGAAATCTAGGGATATCACTTTCTGGCACTATGGACAAAGAAGGAGTTTTTGGAAATAGACCACCCATTCTGGATGGAACTAATTATGACTACTGGAAACCTCGTATGATTGCCTTCCTAAAATCTCTGGACAAAAAGGCTTGGAGAGCTGCTGACAAAGGATGGAATCATCCCACCATAACTGAGGAAGATGGGACAATCAGTCTGAAGCCTGAGGAAGATTGGAGTAAAGAAGAAGATGAGCTAGCCCTGGGAAACTCCAAAGCTCTAAATGCCTTGTTCAATGGAATTGATAGAAATATTTTCAGATTAGTTCATCAATATGAACTGGCCAAGGAAGTTTGGGACACTCTCAAAACTACTCATGAGGGAACTTCCAAAGTAAAAATGTCAAGGCTTCAGATGTTGACCACTAAGTTTGAGAATCTAAAAATGATGGAAGATGAAACCATTCATGAGTTTCACATGAACATCTTGGAGATTGCCAACACCTCAGGAGCACTGGGAGAAAAAATGTCAGAAGAAAAACTGGTGAGGAAGATTCTCAGATCCTTGCCTAAAAGATTTGCAATGAAGGTGACTGCCATAGAGGAAGCCCAGGACATTAGCAAGTTGAAAGTGGATGAACTTATTGGGTCTCTTCAGACTTTTGAGATGGGAATCACTAATGATGATGTCAAAAAGAACAAGAGCATAGCACTTATGTCCAACACTGATGTTGAAGAAAACATTTCAGAAGCTATAGCCATGCTAGGAAGACAGTTCAACAAACTCATCAAAATAATAGATCCAAAGTCAAGGTCTAATGTTCATAACATTTCCTCTAACATTGACAGTTCCAGCAGAAGACCAAGGTCAGATGAGAAGGGAGTTCAAGGCAGAGGAATTCAATGCCATGGTTGTGAAGGATATGGGCATATTCGAGCTGAATGTCCTACCTTTCTTAAGAAACAAAAAGGAATGACAGTTACTTGGTCTGACTGTGATTCAGAAAGTAATTCTGAAGAAGAGACTGCCAAACGAGTTACTTCTTTAACTGGTGTTTGTACCTCTGAAAGTGACATCAGTGATGAAGAGGTGACTTTTGAAGAACTGGCTGAAACGTACAAGGAATTGTGTATCAGAAGTACTGAAGTCTGTGTGCAGAATGAGAAACAATCAAAACTCATCATAAAGATGGAGGCTGAAAAACGGGCAAACCTTGAAACTATAAGTCATCTAGAAGGAGAAGTTCAATTGCTGAACTCACAACTGAATCAAATGACCAAATCTGTCAAGATGTTGACAAATGGAACTGACAAATTGGAAGAGATCCTACAGATTGGACAAAATGTGGGAAATAAATCTGGTCTAGGATATATGAAAGCAACGAAATCTGGTTCTGGTAGGCAAATGTCAAAACAGATGTCTCAATACAACTCTCGACATCAGGAACAGAAACATATGAGGAAAAGGTACCAAAGATGGAAATGTCATCATTGTGGTAGATATAGCCACATAAAGCGTTTCTGCTTCAGATTACATGGATACCCTAATCAGAATTCAGGTGTCAAACCTAAGTCTAAAAAGGTACCACATGCTCCTCAATGGAAGAAAAAGGCTACTGCACTGATAGCTCACACTTCCCTGAGGGTCTCTGCAAAGGAAGACTGGTACTTTGACAGTGGATGTTCCAGACATATGACTGGAATCAAGAACCTCCTCAATAATGTTAAGCCTCACACCACCAGTTTTGTGACCTTTGGAGATGGGGCTAAAGGTGAAATCAAAGGAGTTGGTGATTTGAACTGCCCTGGAGTTCCAAGTCTAAATGAAGTACTGCTGGTGAAAGGACTGACCGCTAATCTCATTAGTATCAGTCAACTGTGTGATCTAGGATTCAAGGTCAATTTCTCAAAATCTGAATGCCTTGTAATCAATGACAAACAAGAGATAGTAATGAAAGGAGTCAGATCCAAAGACAACTGTTACTTATGGGAGGCTGAGAACACAAATTTCTCATCTGTGTGTTGCATTGCAAAAGAAGAAAAAGAGGTGAAACTGTGGCACCAAAAACTTGGCCATCTTCACCTAAGGGGTATGAAGAGGATTATCTCCTTGGAGGCAGTCAGAGGGATTCCAAAACTGCTAATTGATGAAGGAAGAGTTTGTGGTGAATGTCAGGTGGGTAAGCAGACGAGGATGTCACATCCAAAGTCAAGACATCTGACCACCTCTAAGGTTCTAGAACTCCTCCATATGGATCTGATGGGACCAATGCAAGTAGAGAGCCTTGGTGGTAAAAGATATGCCTATGTGGTTGTGGATGATTTTTCCAGATTCACCTGGATTAATTTCATTAGGGAAAAATCAGATGCATTTGAAGTCTTTAGAGAACTGTGCAAGAGAATTCAAAGAGAGAAGGAAGGATGTATTGTCAGAATCAGAAGTGATCATGGCAAGGAATTTGAAAACAGCAAGTTTGATGACTTCTGTGCTTCAGAAGGAATCAGTCATGAGTTTTCTTCTCCCATAACACCTCAGCAAAATGGAGTTGTGGAAAGAAAAAACAGGACCATACAAGAATCTGCCAGAGCAATGTTACATGCCAAAAGACTTCCTATGTATTTTTGGGCTGAAGCTATGAATACAGCTTGCTATGTTCATAACAGGGTCACCTTGAGAAAGGGAACCTCATCCACCATATATGAACTCTGGAAAGGAAGAAAACCAACTGTGAAGTACTTCCATGTGTTTGGCAGCAAATGCTATATCCTGTCTGATCGTGAACAGAGAAGAAAACTGGACTCCAAAAGTGATGAAGGCATATTTCTAGGATACTCCTCAAACAGCAGAGCTTATAGAGTATTCAACTCCAGAACCAAAACCATGATGGAATCAATAAATGTCATAATTGATGACTATCATGAAGAAATAGATGTTCCTTGTACTGTTGAGACATTCTTTGAGACTTCAACCCAACAGGATGATCTACCCAACTCCACCACAACAGAATCTGAATCAAAGGAAGCTAGCAAGACTCCTTCCATCAGAATTCAGAAGGATCATCCAAAAGAGCTCATCATAGGAGATCCCAATAGTGGAGTCATCACAAGATCTAGAGAAATCATCTCAAATTCTTGTTTTGTGTCCAAAATAGAACCAAGAAATGTCAAGGAAGCCTTAACTGATGAATATTGGATTGGTGCAATGCAAGATGAACTGAACCAATTCAAGCAACATGAAGTCTGGGAACTGGTTCCTAGACCTGAAGGAACTAACATCATTGGGACAAAATGGATATTCAAGAACAAGTCAGATGCTGAAGGAGTTGTCACCAGAAATAAGGCGAGACTTGTTGCTCAAGGATACACCCAGGTTGAAGGGGTTGACTTTGATGAAACCTTTGCACCTGTAGCCAGGTTGGAATCAATCAGACTCTTGTTGTCAATTGCTTGTCTTCTGAAGTTCAAGTTATTTCATATGGATGTGAAAAGTGCCTTTCTAAATGGGTACTTAAATGAGGAAGCTTATGTGGAACAACCTAAAGGTTTTGTGGATCCAACCCATCCTGATCATGTCTACAAATTGAGAAAAGCTCTATATGGGCTGAAACAAGCTCCTAGAGCATGGTATGACAGGTTAACAAAGTTTCTCTCAGACAAAGGCTACAGAAAAGGAGGCTTGGACAAAACTCTATTTGTCAAAACTGAAGGAGGGAAATTGATGGTTGCCCAAATATATGTTGATGACATAGTGTTTGGCGGAATGTCAGAACATATGGTTAAACACTTTGCTGACCAGATGCAGGCTGAATTTGAAATGAGTCTCATGGGAGAACTAACTTATTTTCTTGGACTACAAGTCTCACAGATGGAGGACTCAATCTTCTTATCTCAAAGCAAGTATGCTAAGAATATTGTAAAGAAGTTTTGTATGGAGAATGCAAGTCACAAAAGGACTCCTGCTCCTACTCATCTAAAGCTCTCCAAAGATTCAAGTGGGGTTAAGGTGGATCAAAGTCTGTACAGAAGCATGATAGGAAGCTTGTTGTACTTAACTGCCAGCAGACCTGATATTGCCTTTGCAGTTGGAGTTTGTGCTAGATACCAAGTTGATCCCAAAGTCAGTCATATCAATCAAGTGAAGAGAATTTTGAAGTATGTAAGTGGTACTTACAACTATGGATTGTTGTATACTCATGGCTGTGAACCGACTCTGACTGGTTACTGTGATGCTGATTGGGCTGGTAGTGCTGATGATAGAAAAAGCACCTCTGGAGGATGTTTCTTTTTGGGAAGTAATCTGGTTTCCTGGTTCAGCAAGAAACAGAATTGTGTGTCTCTTTCCACTGCTGAAGCTGAATATATTGCAGCTGGTAGTAGCTGCTCTCAAATGTTATGGATGAAACAGATGCTCACTGAGTATAATGTCACATAAGATGTTATTACATTGTACTGTGACAATCTGAGTACAATCAACATATCCAAGAATCCCATTCATCATAGCAGGACCAAACATATTGACATACGACATCACTTTATTAGAGACCTTGTAGAAGAGAAGACAATCAAATTGGAACATGTTGCCACTGAGCTACAGCTGGCTGACATTTTTACCAAGGCTTTGGATGCAAACCAATTTGAAAACTTAAGGGGTAAGCTGGGTATTTGCCAACATGAGGAATTGTAGCAATTAATTTTGCTTAAAACAAAGACCAAAGGACTTATGCCTGTTCTGATTGGTTTAAAATTGTATTTTCTCATTTCCTACAATTCTTTTAAGAAGTTGAATAGGAACTCCTTTGCTTCCTTTCCCTCTCGTCTTCTCATCAATCAGGAATTTCTTCTCATTTGCTGTTGGTCCTTCAAAACTGACAAAATGTCTCAAACGCCATCATCATCCAATACGACCATCTCAACCTCTTCCTCTGATCAAGATTCTGGGACAATCTCTTCCTGTCTGGACTCTGATGTTCTGGAGATCTGTTCTCATAGAACTAACCCCACCAAGGCCAAAGAGTTGAGAACAAGACATACAGGTAATCCATCTCATCCTTTCTCTTCAGTTCCCCCTGAAATTGCAAATAGGGAAGGGACAACCTATGTTAATCAAGCAATAGCAAAAATTGTTTCACGAATTCTGAACGAGAACCACTCAGTTCCTGGCAATTCTGTTCCTCTGAACCAAGAAAACTCAAATGCTGAAACAAATCCAAATGTCTCTAAGAATGTTGAGACATCAAACAAAGAGAAAAATGCTGACATTGCTCACAAGAAAAGAAAGAAACCTGAATCCTCTGGATCTGATGACAGTACTTGAAGGATGTTTGCTACTTGGTGGTGTTGCTGGTGGTCAGCTACTGATCTCATTATTTTGGATAACTGTATAACTTTATAAACATGTAATCTTTGGCCAATTTGTGGCTAAAGTGGGGGAGAATATTTTTGGCACTGCTTAATTAGTACTTGACACTATATTTTTCTGCTGTCACTTCTGTCACTTATTTCTGCTGCTATCTATCTATCTCTGATTGTTTAGGAACTTTAGCCAAAAATCTGCCAAAGGGGGAGTTTGTAGGTGTTTAGGTATTGGCTTGCATTTTTGGTAAATTCCAAGTGTATGTGTGAATGTCATGACTGATGTCATAACATTCTAGTTCAGGTTGTACTAACTCTTTAGGTACATGTGCAGAAAAATATTGTAACTCAAATACTGATGTTTATAAGTGTGTATCTGAGCATGTTTGCAAAATGATCACATTTTGCTAAATCAGTAGACAGGTTTTCTCAGATGTCATAACAGATGTTATGACATCCTGTTCTGAACTAGCAGGATTACATGATTGGATAAGTCTGAGTTTTTTCAGGAAATAACTCAGTCCTTCCTAAACAGAATCATGCGTTTTCTGAGGAGTAACCTAGCTCAATCCTAACCTGATCAATAAAGTACTGTGACCTGGTCTTTAGGTCAAACGGAATCAACCCTAGGTTTTTGGAAACCCTAACTGAAGTTGCAGCTGCTATATATTCAACAGAGCTGCGGTTTTTCAAGACATCCCTGCTGATTGATTAGAAGATCAATTTTGTAATATGTATAGATTTGTTTATTGTACTCCAAGCAATTATCATTGTGATAAGTGCCTTGGAATAGGTTTCAATTGTAAGGGTTGTGTAGCACTCAAAGCTTTGAAGCAAGAGTGTTTGAATATCACTTGACTAAAGCTGTGAAGCAGAGTCAAGTTAGTTGTGTACATCACTCAAAGCTGTGAAGCACGAGTGATTGTGTTACTTGATTAAAAAGCTGTGAAGCTTAATCAAGTGTGTGTTTTTGAAGAGTGTCTTCATCAATTCTTAAGTCAAATTGGTTTATGTATCACTGCTGTGATTGAGGGGGAGTGAGTAGGAACTCAGGTTTAAGTTGTACTTAGATTAGAATTGCATTGGGTAGGTCTTAAGTGAAGGAGATAAACTGGTTGGTTTATTCCTGAATTAACATCTCTTATAGTGGATTCTCTCCCTGGCTTGGTAGCCCCCAGAGTAGGTGTTGTTGCACTGAACTGGGTAAACAATTGACTGTGTTATTTACTGCTTTTGTATTTACTGTCATATAGTAAGTCAGATACGGTGTCATAACATTGGACGTGACATTGAGTATCTGCAGCCAGAATTTCAAAAGGCCCGGACAACAATGTTACTTGGTTTGAACTCTAAACCCTCACAGTCCAGCCTGTCTAGAGCCTTCTTGGGTAGTATGTTTAGTGAAGAACCAGTGTCAACCAGCACGTGAGCAAGAGTAGTGCCCCTGCATTCAATGGAGACATGCAGGGCATCATTATGGTTCTTCCCCTTGGCCGTCAGATCAGCATCAGAGAAACCCAGACCATTATCAACGGTTAAGTTGGCCACACAGTCAGCGAATTGATCAGCAGACGTTTCTTGTGGCACGTGGGCCGTCTTCAGGAAAGCAATCAGGGCCTTGGCATGGGCCTCTGAACACAGCAACACTGATAGCATGGAGATTTTGGAGGGGGTGTGCCCCAGCTGTTCAACGACGTTGAAATCACTTTTCTTAATAATTTTGAGGATCTCTTCCATCTCTTGTTTGGAAGCCTCAAGAGTGGTATTCGGTGCCTCCGTCCGGGCAGGCACATCAGTAGCAATCCCCTTGCCCCGAGCGTCAGATGACTCGACAGCAGGGGTAGAAACTTGATCAGGGGGGGGGGGGGGGGGGAAACAGGCACACTGGCAGGTGTGATGACAAGAGGCCTTTGAATTGCTGGAGGTGCAATGTCTGGTGAGAACAGTCTTCCACTACGAGTGACTTTAGCAGGCCCGGTGATATTGGTGACACCGGTACCAGTATTGAACTCTTGCTTCACTCCCAGAACATAAACATCTGCCCCATAGTGCCACGGGACAGCTTTATCAGACTTGTAGGGGATGGGCCCCAGAACAGTAATGGTTATAGGAGAAATCTTGTGAACAGGCAAGATTTGGACAGGCTTCTTTGAAGGAGCCTTGGAGGGGTTGTTGAAAATGGTGACAATTGAAACTTCTTCAACAGGGACAGCAGGAACGGCAGTTTTCTTGAACAAAATCTCCTTGCTATCCATCAGGTTTTGGACGCCTGACTTCAGCAAAGGACAACCAACAGGCGAAACAGCACACAAATGGCAACCTTTACTACATCCCGGAAATAAACCGGCTAGCAACAGGTTCCTCTTGACGGTCAGCAGCGGAGTAGAAACATCATCCACAGAAGCTACATACAGGTCCTCCTCAACAGCGTTCACTCCATGCTGGGGCATGGGAGCGGTCACAACATTTGGCCTTTTGGGCGCCTCGAACTGTATTTCCTTGGCATCAATAAGGTCCTGAACCTTATTCCTTAGGGCCCAACAATCATCAGTAGAATGTCCCGGGCTATCAGAGTGATAAGCGCAACGGGCGTTGGGGTTGTACTTCGGAGATGCTGTGTTTACCATCTTCGGAGCTTCCTTGACTGTTACCAGATTGGTTGACAGCAGTTGTGGTAGGATCTGAGAGAGAGTCATGTTGAGCCGAGTATACTGCCGTTTGGGCCTCTCAGCTCTTGGCTGGTTGTATTGCTGAGGAGCAGCAACAGGCTTAGAAATAACCACCGCGTTGACAGCTTGGCGGCGTTCCGGTTTGTTTTGCCTCCTAGGACCAAACACAGCACTGGCCTCCTTCTTGAAGGGCTTCTTTTCAGCATTTGAGGAGGCACCCTTCTGTATCTTTCCCGATTTTATACCAGCCTCGATCCTCTCACCAGTCAGGATCAGATCAGTAAACCCAGCAGAGGAATTACCAATGAGATGGTTGAAGAATGGACCAGATAGGGTCCCCAAGAACATGTCCACTAGCTCCCGGTCAGTCAATGGTGGCTGCACCCTGCCAGCCAGATCTCTCCATTTCTGTGCGTACTCCTTAAAACCTTCTCCCGATCCTAGCGACATACCCTGGAGTTGGGTACGTGTAGGAGCGAGGTCGGAATTATATTGATACTGCTTGTAAAAAGCAGTGGCCAAATCCTCCCAGTTACGAATGTTGGTTCCATCCAGCTGATAGAACCATTCGAGATGAGTCCCTGAAAGACTCTCCTGGAAGAAGTGGATCCATAAGTTCTTGTCTGCTGTGTAAGGCTGGATCTTCCTTACATAAGAACGGAGGTGCATCTTAGGACAGGAAGCCCCGTCATACTTCACAAAGGCAGGCGCCTTGAACTTGTGCGGGATCACCACCCCAGAAGATAACCCTAAGTCTCTGAAATCCAACCCAGGCACACGTTGAATCTCCATAGCATTCAGCCGGTCCTCCAGCTGTTTGTACCGGTCCTCAGCAGGAGGGTACTGTTCATCATTGAAGTCTGTCTCGGTGTCAGAGACCACAGGACTAGGAACTTCTCTCCCTTGGTGACTGCCTTCCCCAACAGATGGAGTAGTCCTCTCAGCTTCATTCTGCAATGTATTCCCGAGTCTGCACCCAGTGTTGAATAACACAGTCCTCTTCTTCTTCTTATTCTTCTTCAGGAGCAAAGCCTTCAGCTCTTGTTGTCCCTGGGCCAAGTTCATGACCATCTCCTGAAATTGGGCGTTCTGGGCCTGGAGGGCCTTGATAGCTTGCTCGGTAGTGAGTTCAGGATTCATGATGCTTGATGTTGTACCCCAAAATTTGCCCTCCCATATTCTTCAAAGATTTGCCAAGTCAAGCTTCAAAATTCCCCAAGGGTTGCACAGTTCAAGAGCCTCCTGAACAGTCAAAATTAGGGTTTTGGTCCTGATCAAGAAAATGAGGTTTCCAAAGGTCCAATCAAGTCCCATATGCCTATAAATATGGTCAAGCACCCTCATATCAAGTTTCAAGACTTCCAGCACAAAATTGCACAGTCAAAACCCTAATTGCACTACAGTCAACTGTAGGGGCAAAATGGTCATTTGACAGTCAAAAGTTCAAATTTTTTATCAACTTCTCATTTTGAAGCCACAAACATCATTTGATCAATGCTTGATCATGATTCTCAAAGCTTGGCTCAAAAATCATCAAGATGCAAAAGTTTCCTTATTTGGACAGCTGAAAAAGTCAACTGTAAATTGACCAGGGCATAACTTTCACATGGATTATCAGAAAAATCCCATCCAAAGCTCATTTTGAAGAGAAAGACATTTCCTACAACTCATATTCATGCTTCAAGTCCAAGAAATGCTCTCACAAAAAGTTATCAATTTCAACATTACAGGTCATTTTCAAAAGTCAACAAAAAGGGACTTTAAGTCAAAGGCCATAACTGGATATTGGTAAATCAAAATGACATGGGACCAAAGGCATTGGTTAGAGGACTCAAATACCTTTCCAAAATGTCCAAGAACATGAGCAAAGCTTAAAAATTGAGCAAGTTATGCCTTGTGGAAGTTGGGAAATTTTTGGATATTTTGAAAAGTCAACATTGATTCAAATGACCTAAAATTGCTAATGGCCCTCTTTTTATTCCACAATTCATCATCCAAGGCATGTGCACGACCACTTGGCCCAAAGGGAAGTTTTTATTCATTTTTTATTTATTTATTTGGATTTTTATTATTAAATATTCATTTAAATAAATTAAATACATGGAAAAATGCTTAACCTAGTTTTTCAATCTTTTTGTGCATATTATATCCTCAAGATTTCGTGTCTAGCCAAATATGGAAAGAATCAATTGGATTGGTCATGATTTGTATCAAAAAAGCATGTGAAAAAGATTTGAAAATCATGTTTAAAAATCAAATATCATATTCATGAATGCAAGAGATTTGGATCAAGTTTTCTAACCCTAACCATTCCTACATATACAAGCAAGCAAGACCTAATGCATTTGACCAAGAAGCTGCGCCAGAAACCCTTGCACAAACTTGAAATTTTTGCAAAAAATTCAAAACTGAAAACACTTTTGCAGGGCGATTCAAGACCAAATAGTGATTCCATTGCATTCCTAGGACATCAAGCAATCTTCCTGGATCAAAAGAATCAATCCTAACCCCTTGAATCATTATTAGGGTTTTGCAAGATTGAAATTGGGGGTTTCCAAACGCGGTAAAATTAGACCACCATAGTACCATGGCCATGATCAGCACGCTTGGACGAAGAGGAACCTACCCTCGTGCTCAATTTATGAGGCCTTATGGCCTATTCGCTATTTTTTAATATGACATCTATAGCAACGTTTGAAAACCGTTGCTTATTGTTTGTGTATTTCAGAAAAAAAGAAAACCCAACGAAGAGGACGATGAGGTGGAAGGCGCTGGTTGGATCATTCAAATTCTGCGCGCGTTTTTAAGCTACTGACCATTTTTTCTTTTATAATATTTGTTAGTTATTATATATTAAACGCGTATGGGTTGATTCAGTGGCAAGCATAGTTGTTGGTAACATTCATGACCTGGGTTCGAGCCCCAGGTCCTCACTATGTCCATATTATTTTTCAATTAAAATTCACATGCAGATTCAATATCAAAGACCATCATACACCTTCATAATCTAACCGTCCACGCGTTCAGTTGTATCAAATCAAAGGCCATGATCTGGAGAGCACGGTGAACTCCAGTCAACGCTGATGCACGCTAGCCACGAGAGTCAAAAGGGCCTCAGAATATTGGGCCAGATTGCTAAAGATTCCACCTCCATTTGGGGACAACACCCCCCTCAAGTTTGCTTCTTTTTACTTTTATATTTTTTTCTTTTCTTTGTTTTAATTAATCTTTTTTTAATGCTTTAATTTAATGTTTTCATAAAATATAAAAAAACACATAACAAAACAGAAAAGAGAAAAAATAATAAATATTTTTTATTTTAATATTTTTTGTAAATAAGTTCATAAATTAATTAGTTTTAAATTAGGTTCTAATTTTAACTCTTTTTAAAAATCTAAAAAATATAGAATTAGGGTATGTGATAATTTTTATACCTTTTTATTTTTTTATTTCATAATAATTAAAATATTAAATATTTATTTTTGTAATTTAATTACATATAAAATAATTAGGTTTAACTTTAGGATAAAATTTGATCTTTTCATAATAAATTAAAAACAAATAGAATTAGGGTTAGCATTTAATTTCAATTAATTATTTTTTTTTTCATTAAACATAAATACCAAAAAATACCAAAAACAATTTCTTTTCTCTCTTAATTAATTAATTTAACCATTTAATTTAATTTTGCAAAAAGGGTCCAACGCCCTCGTTTTTTAATTATTATTCGCATATTTATTTTATTTCGTTTAATATTTATGTATCTCTCCCAAGGCCTTGTAATTAATTTCTCGCACTTTTAATTCTTTATTTTCTTTACTTTCTTTATTTTCTGTCAAATCGGGTCCTGGAAATTTTGGCGATGTGGACCCGCGCCTTTTGTAATAGCTTTAGATTTTTACTTCTCGCACTTTTTAAATGTTAATCAAGGCATGCAAGAATGAATGAATAAAAATAAAAGCAAACGTTAGATCACCAATGACATGACAAAAGACAAAAAATATCTGAAAACGACACACAAATCGCACACACCACCCCTAGGGTACGCCTCACTGTTGCCTTGCCTCGAAAGGTGATCGTCGAGTAGAGGATGTCTTAGTAAGTCCTCATGATCCGGGAACCTGGCATGAGGGTAGCTTCTAAGGTGTCTTCCTATTGCTCTGGTGATCACCATGTCCCTACAAACTCGAATTGACCCGAACACCTCCAACGGTGGTGCTACCTACCTCTCAATGGTGGGATGGCACTACTTTAAGGACATTTACACAGACGAATTCCTTAGGGTAGGTAGACGACTCTAGATACTTGCTCTTAATTCAAAACAAATCAAAAACTCTTTTCACACCGACACTTTTCAAAAAGCTTTCGAAAGCAATTTTTCAAACACTCTTGAGGACCGATACAAGAGTCGAACTGGAATTTTCAAAGAAACTTTTTAAAACCCACAGTTGAAAAGCAAACAAACCATTTTGAAAACACAAATGAGCAAGTATCTAAGAGCCCATGGATAACCATGTATAGAAAGGGTGCTAACACCTTCCCTTTCTATAATCTACCTCCCGAACCGAGAGCAATCTCTTTAAGGAATTTTTTTGTGCTTTTGTCCTTTCCATTTGGAGAAAATAAAAGACGGTGGCGACTGTTGCTTCCGCGATATTTCGCGAACCAGCGTTAAACAGTCAGTTCCAGATCCACCGATCACAGAACTGGCGACTCTGCTGGGGAAAAACTTAAAGTGAGGTGTACCTTAGGGTTAGTTCATAACTGTGTTTTCAATTGTATTGACTTGTCTGCTTTAAATTTGTGGGTTGCATGGGAGTTACATAGATCCTAACCCGTATCTGGGGATACCCTGTTTAGGTAGCATAAGCTGTGAGGGACCTGTTCGGCGTAGACCGACACGGGTGAAACAGTGGCTACGTTGGTGTGGCACCTTAGTCTGTACCGATATCCCTTGTGTTGCAACGAGGAGAATATGGGTCTTCTGAGGAGTCATTAAGCACCAACAACCTTAGAACCTTAAATGACACAACTTGGCCATTAGAACGGTAGCAGTATGCTACGCCCATTGAGGCTAAACTCTCGTGATGGTTCTGGCCGCAAGAAAAGATTGCGATGCTGGAGTTATGACCGATTGAGGGTAGTCAATGATATTGGGATCCTCTAAGAACCCGGTTACTTTGATAGGACAGGTATGAACCCACCAACTTCAAGAGGGTAATACCCAGACCTCATGCTGGCCTTAAACTCTAAGGGCTTCTCTTGTGTGACTCGCGTGCCTTCGTACTTGACTACTTGCATGCTTGTTATCTATCTGACACATGAACTACTTGCAGGTTTTGTTTATAGTCCTTAATTGGGACTCATAACAGGGTGTACTAACTACTTGCAGGTTCTGTTTATAGTCCTTAATTGGGACTCATGACAGGTTTTACTTGAGTTTCTTGCAGGTTTTGGTTTGCAGTCCTTAATTGGGACTCATAACAGGGTTACTTACATTACCCCATGCATACCATAACATCATACCATTGCATACATCCTAACCCATTTCAAGGATCTCAAGGGTTTGTGATGCAGGTCATGATAAATCAAACATCTAGCAAGGGGCAAAGGGGATTTATTTTCCTCTAGACAAGGTTGTCAGGGGCTATGACCCACTGGATATGGTGAGCTTTGACACTTGAAGAAAGTTCCTCTAGACAAGGTTGTCAGGGGCTATGACCCACTGGATATGGTGAGCTCTGACTCTTGAAGAAGGTTCCCCTAACCAAGGTTGTTTGGAAATCAAAACCAGACATGATGACTAAAGTCAGGGGCTATGACCCACTGGATATGGTGAGCCTTTGACCCTTGAAAAAGGACTCTCAACAAATATGAAGTTCCTTCAATCAAGCTACTGGACCCAAATGCTAACAAATTTTCTTGTTTATCCCGCGAGGTCCTTGAAAACATTACATGCATATCATACATATCATTGCATAACAGGTACCCTTGTTGCAGGTCACTTACCCTCCTTGCTGTTTATTTCAGCCATGGCTTCCCAACAAGATAACCAGGACCTTCACGCTCAGGAGACTCAGTTCAGGGAGATCTTCTTAAGCCTATCCAAGGGGCAGGAAGAGTTGAGGACACTCCTCATGGGGAATCTGATCAGAAAGAGTCCTGAATATGACAAGGACGAACAGCTGAAACGTCTACAAGCTGAGGTAGACACATTGAAAACCCAGATGCTGGGGCAAAGGGTCCTCATTCAAGGTTTATCTCAGGAGCAAGGAGAGCTGAGAACCATGATCAGCCGGCTTCACCAAAACATGAAGCAACCAGCCCAAATCAGGGACCAGGTCATATAACGACTTCCAAGAAGGCAAAGGCCGGGTCCAATGAATAGACCTCTCCGAGTTGCTACTACTTCCCAGGTCCAACAACGACCTCGCCCAGAACAACGGGCTGATCAGAGCAAGCCAGACAAGCCTAAAAGGCAGTTCACCAAACTCAACGTGTCACCGTCTCAAGCTTTACAACAATTGTTGAGGTTGAATCTGGTGACGGTAAGGGACCCTCCTAAGCGTCTCAATACAACCTCCCTAAAGTACAATCCTGAGGAAAGATGTGCATACCATTCTAACAGTCCAGGACATGACACCGACGACTGCTGGGCTTTGAAGAATAAGATTCAAGATCTGATTAATGAAAGAGCTGTGGATTTCACCCAGATGGGCCAGGCTGAATGCTCCTGCCATCCCTACAAGATGCACCAGTCGAAGTAATAAGCCCTGAGACTGGAAGACTTGTGTTTATTAGAATTTTCAAGTTATAACTTTCTTTTAACTGTTCAAACATTTATTCATGATTAAACGTTGTTAGTTCATTAATGCATCGCATATGTCTGTTTTGAAGCAATATATTCGCATTCACTATATGCAAACTGTTTTCATATTTTTTCTGATGTCAACTCTTGATCTAAAAATTCTAAAGCCTCTTGAGGGAGGATGACGAAAACGATACCATAATCTACAGTATGCTTTTGAACAGACCCCGCTGATGAGGTACAGGCATTGTTTCAATCCCTAAACACTGGAGTTATAAGGAAGATAATCCCTCATCAACCCCTCTGAGCCAAAGAAGTAGGAGTTTTTCTTTTCAAAAATTAAAACCCTTTATCATAACCTGGGGCAGGGTAGTTCTCTCAGTTGATCCAAGTGCATAACAAATGGCACCAAAGAGGTCCTTACAAAACAAAAGACAGTGATGGTTCCGAACAATCATACAGATAGGCAGTCATTATATCTCAAAAATTAAAAGCCCAATAAGTCAAAACCTAGGAAGGAGACTTACGAAACTGGGGCATCCCGCTGACTGTAATTCCAAAAAGGAAACAGCTCAGGCAAAAAATAGGGATAACAAAATCAAAAAGAAAGAGGTCCTACAAACCCTCAGCAAAAAAAAGGAGATGACTGCCTATTCAAATAAATGTTCAATATCTGAATCATCACCGGAAAATCAGAGCAAAGACTCAAACAAGGTCTAACGTATGATCAACTGAGTTTAGGTTTGAAGAACATCACGAAGAGCGGGTGGGTACAAATAAAATTTGAGCCTTTATCCTTTGTTTCTTAAACCGTGAACCAAGCCACGTTATAACCCTTAAAAGTCCTAGCTGAAGCATGGGTTAGTTCGAAAGCATATTGTTACAAAAGGTATCCTGACTCCTTAAGGCTTACTATAACCCAGGAGTTGACATCACGTTTTACAAACATTCATTTGTTTTATGAAAAAGAATGCATTTTCAAAATCTTCAAGACAGACATAGGCTTTGCATTTTTAACATAACTTTGTTTGCATATGACTTCTTGTTTGAACAGCATAGAAAGTCGCACGACGAATGCCCAATGAACAGAAGTACTTCCAATCAAGGGGCATGATATGAGCATGGTCCATCATCTGGGGCAATCCAATCAAGATTCGGAGAATCTCTCAAAGGCCAAAATAGCCTGGGGAAAATCTCCGCCTGAGTCACTTGGGGCATTCCAGCAACGAATCTGGCCTGATGAAACACCTTCTGGTAGCATGACAAAACACTGCTAACAGGGGCAACTCCCTACATTCTGAGAGCGTGGACATATTCGAAAAGATACTACGCAAAATCAAAGACCCGTTAGGTTGACATACCTAGGCAAAAATTAGGGCTTCCCGGCGAACCAAAAGGGTTCGGGCAAAAATAAGGGATGAAATGAAAAATCTGTACACCCGGCAAGTCGAAAACCTGAAAAGGCGGCTTGGGCAAAAATGGGTATCCCGGTGGACTGAAAACCCGAAAGGGCGGTCCAGGAAAAAGTTAGGGATTAAAGCGTACGACTATGTCCTGTCATCCTGTCACCTGCCTACCAGAAGAAGGTTTGTCCATCAACCACTATCAGCACCTCACAGGTCTTCCTCTCCCACCTCAGAAACAGGGGCAGTAATGAGTGGTCTAAGCGATCTAATGGTTCTTTCCACCAAGGTACCAAGGTAAGTTCGACTGAAGAATGTAACCAGTATATCTTAATTCCCCAGAGAACGAGCCAGCAAGTCAGTGCACTCTCCCCAAGCTATATTATCAAACCTTAAGGAAATTGGGTATTCCCCGCAGATCTCAACATTCCCCAGCAGCACATATATTCTTAACAAGCATCCCCGGCAGTCTTGATTTAAGATTGTTCCCCGGTGTTCCAAACATTCAAAGGAATCACTTCCCCCGCAGCTCAAAACTTCCCCAAGAGAGTCCAATCCAGCTTCCCCAGGAAAGTTGGAATTCACCTCCCCAAGCAGTAAGCTTATCCCCAGTAGATTCTGGAAGCTTATCCTCACAAAGCACGAACGCGTCGTCCGGCTTTATTCAAAGAGTTATTTCCTTAACCGGATATAACTGGGTTATCCTCAGCCAAAAGCCACAGAAAGGTCGTCGTCAACACAGCCTTCTTATCCCCAGCGAAGTCTATTAACACTTCCAACGCAACAAGGGTATCCCCAGCAAGTTATTATCAACACTCAGCAAAGTATCTCTCTCCCCACAGAGTATTGCTTCCCAGCAAAATCGCTAGAGTACTTTCCTCCCCGCAGAGTTATTCCATTCGCCAAGTTTATTTCCCAACGGAGCTATCTTCTCCTACCGGTATTCTTACAATTATCATCCCCAGCGGAAGCAAAATCTATTCTTCAACATCAGCCCAGGATATGACTTCCCGGCGCCCGTCAAGGATTTATTTTCCTAGACGAAAACACACATTCCTAAACATCACATACATCATTATAGCATGCATAGACGCATCATATCTTACAAATCTCATTTATGTTGAGAACATCATTGCTTGATCCATATCATGCATTGCATATGACTGACCTTTACCTTTCAGGAAAGATTCAGCTAAATTCTCAATCATCTTTCAAGACCTAGACCGGTTCAGTTAATCGACTCCAAAGATTTCTTATCCAGTCCAAGGCCTTCTCTAGTCCAGTTGAATCGACCCCAAACAGTTTTTTCTGATGAAGACTCAGTAGAAGTTATCAGGTTTTTCTCAAACGTCCGCTTTTGAGATTATAATTTCCTATGGTTCTCTCCCCAATGGTGCGGAGACGATAATTCCACCCCAGGTTTTTCTCAAACGTCCGCTTTTGAGATTATAATTTCCTATGGTTCTCTCCCCAATGTTGTGGAGATGATAATTCCATTCCAGGTTTTTCTCAAACGTCCGCTTTTGAGATTATAATTGCCTATGGTTCTCTCCCCGACCCTACGGAGATGGTAATTCCCACCAAGATTTTCTCAACGAGCGTTGTTGAAGTTAAAGTCACCCAAGGTTCTCTCACCATTCCTGTTGAGGTAGTAACCATTCCTGGTTCATTCATCATCTTTTGAAGATCCAGACTCAGCTCCTGTAACCAGTCAGGACACATCTATACAAAGCATCTGAAGACCAGCTCCTGCAACATGTCAGGTACTCATTTTTCTTTTGCAGGTACGCAAGTTCTCGCTAAGGAATCTCTTACGCGATCAACATCCAGATGGCATCTATAAGCCCATCATCCTATTCAGCAATCTCTAAATGGCATCTATAAGCCCATTCCATCATCACACTGCTACTATGTGAGCGCAAATTTCTGGGCACTCTAGTGTTCAATCATCTTCCACCTTCGGATTACGAAAGGCACGTCAGCCAATCTGCATCCTCAGGTCTAAGAAGATTGAACAGGGGCAACTGTTGTACCCCAAAATTTGCCCTCCCATATTCTTCAAATATTTTCCAAGTCAAGCTTCAAAATTCCCCAAAGGTTGCACAGTTCAAGAGCCTCCTGAACAGTCAAAATTAGGGTTTTGGTCCTGATCAAGAAAATGAGGTTTCCAAAGGTCCAATAAAGTCCCATATGCCTATAAATATGGTCAAGCACCCTCATATCAAGTTTCAAGACTTCCAACACAAAATTGCACAGTCAAAACCCTAATTGCACTACAGTCAACTGTAGGGGCAAAATGGTCATTTGACAGTCAAAAGTTCAAATTTTTTATCAACATCTCATTTTGAATCCACAAACATCATTTGATCAATGCTTGATCATGATTCTCAAAGCTTGGCTCAAAAATCATCAAGATGCAAAAGTTTCCTTATTTGGACAGCTGAAAAAGTCAACTGTAAATTGACCAGGGCATAACTTTCACATGGATTATCAGAAAAATCCCATCCAAAGCTCATTTTGAAGAGAAAGACATTTCCTACAACTCATCTTCATGCTTCAAGTCCAAGAAATGCTCTCACAAAAAGTTATCAATTTCAACATTACAGGTCATTTTCAAAAGTCAACAAAAAGGGACTTTAAGTCAAAGGCCATAACTTGAGATTGGTAAATCAAAATGATATGGGACCAAAGGCATTGGTTAGAGGACTCAAAGACCTTTCCAAAATGTCCAAGAACATGAGCAAAGCTTAAAAATTGAGCAAGTTATGCCTTGTGGAAGTTGGGAAATATTTGGATATTTTGAAAAGTCAACATTGATTCAAATGACCTAAAATTGCTAATGGGCCTCTTTTTCTTCCACAATTCATCATCCAAGGCATGTGCACGACCACTTGGCCCAAAGGGAAGTTTTTATTCATTTATTTGGATTTTTATTATTAAATATTCATTTAAATAAATTAAATACATGGAAAAATGCTTAACCTAGTTTTTTAATCTTTTTGTGCATATTATATCCTCAAGATTTCGTGCCTAGCCAAATATGGAAAGAATCAATTGGATTGGTCATGATTTGTATCAAAAAAGCAAGTGAAAAAGATTTGAAAATCATGTTTAAAAATCAAATATCATATTCATGAATGCAAGAGATTTGGATCAAGTTTTCTAACCCTAATCATTCCTACATATACAAGCAAGCAAGACCTAATGCATTTGACCAAGAAGCTGCGCCAGAAACCCTTGCACAAACTTGAAATTTTTGCAAAAAATTCAAAACTGAAAACACTTTTGCAGGGCGATTCAAGACCAAATAGTGATTCCATTGCATTCCTAGGACATCAAGCAATCTTCCTGGATCAAAAGCATCAATCCTAACCCCTTGAATCATTATTAGGGTTTTGCAAGATTGAAATTGGGGGTTTCCAAACGCGGTAAAATTAGACCACCATAGTACCATGGCCATGATCAGCACGCTTGGACGAAGAGGAACCTACCCTCGCGCTCAATTTATGAGGCCTTATGGCCTATTCACTATTTTTTAATATGACATCTATAGCAACGTTTGAAAACTGTTGCTTATTGTTTGTGTATTTCAGAAAAAAAGAAAACCCAACGAAGAGGACGATGAGGTGGAAGGCGTTGGTTGGATCATTCAAATTCTGCGCGCGTTTTTAAGCTACTGACCATTTTTCTTTTATAATATTTGTTAGTTATTATATATTAAACGCGTATGGGTTGATTCAGTGGCAAGCATAGTTGTTGGTAACATTCATGACCTGGGTTCGAGCCCCAGGTCCTCACTATGTCCATATTATTTTTCAATTAAAATTCACATGCAGATTCAATATCAAAGACCATCATACACCTTCATAATCTAACCGTCCACGCGTTCAGTTGTATCAAATCAAAGGCCATGATCTGGAGAGCACGGTGAACTCCAGTCAACGCTGATGCACGCTAGCCACGAGAGTCAAAAGGGCCTCAGAATATTGGGCCAGATTGCTAAAGATTCCACCTCCATTTGGGGACAACACCCCCCTCCAGTTTGCTTCTTTTTACTTTTATATTTTTTTCTTTTCTTTGTTTTAATTAATCTTTTTTTAATGCTTTAATTTAATGTTTTCATAAAATATAAAAAAACACATAAAAAATCAGAAAAGAGAAAAAATAATAAATATTTTTTATTTTAATATTTTTTGTAAATAAGTTCATAAATTAATTAGTTTTAAATTAGGTTCTAATTTTAACTCTTTTTAAAAATCTAAAAAATATAGAATTAGGGTATGTGATAATTTTTATTCCTTTTTATTTTTTTATTTCATAATAATTAAAATATTAAATATTTATTTTTGTAATTTAATTACATATAAAATAATTAGGTTTAACTTTAGGATAAAATTTGATCTTTTCATAATAAATTAAAAACAAATAGAATTAGGGTTAGCATTTAATTTCAATTAATTCTTTTTTTTTTCATTAAACATAAATACCAAAAAATATCAAAAACAATTTCTTTTCTCTCTTAATTAATTAATTTAACCATTTAATTTAATTTTGCAAAAAGGGTCCAACGCCCTCGTTTTTTAATTCTTATTCGCATATTTATTTTATTTCGTTTAATATTTATGTATCTCTCCCAAGGCCTTGTAATTAATTTCTCGCACTTTTAATTCTTTATTTTCTTTACTTTCTTTATTTTCTGTCAAATCGGGTCCTGGAAATTTTGGCGATGTGGACCCGCGCCTTTTGTAATAGCTTTAGATTTTTACTTCTCGCACTTTTTAACTGTTAATCAAGGCATGCAAGAATGAATGAATAAAAATAAAAGCAAACGTTAGATCACCAATGACATGACAAAAGACAAAAGATATCTGAAAACGACACACAAATCGCACACACCACCCCTAGGGTACGCCTCACTGTTGCCTTGCCTCGAAAGGTGATCGTCGAGTAGAGGATGTCTTAGTAAGTCCTCATGATCCGGGAACCTGGCATGAGGGTAGCTTCTAAGGTGTCTTCCTATTGCTCTGGTGATCACCATGTCCCTACAAACTCGAATTGACCTGAACACCTCCAACGGTGGTGCTACCTACCTCTCAATGGTGGGATGGCACTACTTTAAGGACATTTACACAGACGAATTCCTTAGGGTAGGTAGACGACTCTAGATACTTGCTCTTAATTCAAAACAAATCAAAAACTCTTTTCACACCGACACTTTTCAAAAAGCTTTCGAAAGCAATTTTTCAAACACTCTTGAGGACCGATACAAGAGTCGAACTGGAATTTTCAAAGAAACTTTTTAAAACCCACAGTTGAAAAGCAAACAAACCATTTTGAAAACACAAATGAGCAAGTATCTAAGAGCCCATGGATAACCATGGTTAGAAAGGGTGCTAACACCTTCCCTTTCTATAATCTACCTCCCGAACCGAGAGCAATCTCTTTAAGGAATTTTTCTGTGCTTTTGTCCTTTCCATTTGGAGAAAATAAAAGACGGTGGCGACTCTTACTTCCGCGACATTTCGCGAACCAGCGTTAAACAGTCAGTTCTAGATCCACCGATCACACTTGAGTGCTGAAATAAACAGCGAAGAAGATTAAGCAACCTGTAGAAAAAGGGGTACCTGTTATGCGCATGATGCATGATGTGATATTTATGCAATGCATTCAAGGGTTCGAAAGTTCAAATTCGTTGTAGCCAAAAAGAACACACTTTTTATTAGGAAATAATTTGTTCAGTACATCAGGCCTCATGGGCAAAACTTTACAAAATAATTTAATCCCAAAAGACACTGCGCATCCTCTTTGGAGCAATGTAAGTGTTGAGAGTCTTTTCCTCGTGCAGTAGACGCGTGAGCTCCAAGACCTTCTTCTCACTGGCATGTAGACTGGTTTCAAGAGAATTCTGTTCTTCCTTGAGTTGGATCCAGCTTTTCTGCATTTCTTCCCAGGATGTAGGCATGTCAGGATGCTGAATAGTGTAGGGCACCTCTCCTTCCAAGGCTGGCTCTTTGATCACAGGGAGAACATGAGGATATGGCATCACCAACTTCTGGGAGCGGGCTCGTACCCACTTGAGATAAGGCTCCAGGGGGATGGAGTTCTTGTGCCCCAGTGTCTTGTTATCTACCCTGTTGGGCATCCTCCAAGCTCTGATAAATCTCTGGCGAAGTCCTTGTGCATCGTTGTCGAAGTCAAAAACTATGTCAGGAATCAACATATCATGAGGGCCATCCCTCCGAGCATATCCAAACTGTCTCAAAGCCAGACAGGGGTTGTAAGTAATACCTCCTCTGATTCCAAGTAAAGGAACATTAGGAAACTCCCCGCAACAATCAATGATAGTGACATTCTCTCTGGACCGAGAACACCAATGTATGTCAGCATGCGTAAGAGTCATTAATCGTTGTGACCATCTCAAACCCCGCTCATTTTTCAAAATTGATTGTGGAAGGTGCGAAATAAACCACCTTCCCAGGAGAGGAGTGCAGCACATAAGAACACCTCTTTTTCTCATGGTTCGAGTGTAACATAAGTGAAGGATGTCCCCAAGCAACGTAGGTATAGGATTCCTGGACATGAAGATCTTGACAGCATTGATATCTATAAGCTGATCTGGCTTAGGGAACAACACCAACCCATAGACAAAGAGGGCTACAACTTCTTCAAAGGCTTGTAGGTCAAGGGAATTCCAACATTCTTGTGCTTTCTCAAACAGAAACTTTGCCAAGAACCCTTTGACACCACTTCTAGCTTCCCAATGTCCCTTAATGTCAGATGGTTGTAGGCATAATGCTTTAGCAACCTCTTCAAGTTTTGGCTCCTTTTCTGTACCGTTGTAGGGTAGTTGACTAAGGATAGGAATCTTCAGAAGCTGGGAAAACTCTTCCAAAGTAGGCACCAGTTGATAATCCGGGAAAGTAAAACAGTGGTGCAGAGGGTCAAAGAATTGGAATAGCACTTTCACCATATCCTCTTCAATGTTGGTATTGACCAAGATGATGAGTCTACCATGCTTTTCACTGAATGAAGAGTTCTCGGGAATCCTAGATGTAAGTTCCTTAAGCTGAGGAGGGACCCTCACAAGGTTGACCTGAATTGTCTTTCTGCGGATAGTTTCCATGTCCTACAAAACAAGAACAAAGATGAAGATTCGAACCCCTGAAGTGGTTAGTGGATGCATATGATGCTGTATAATGTTATGATGCTATGATAAAACACACCACAAGTATTCACAAAAGCAAACATGATAAGGCACACAAGTCACACCACAACCCTTAGAGTTTAGGCCAGCATGAAGTTTGGGGGTACTACCCTCTTGAAGTTGGTGGGCTCAAAACCTGTCCTATCAAAAGTAACCGGGTTCTAAGGAGCTCAATATCATTGGGTTATTTTCTATGTTCATCATTTCGATTTAGCCACTGAACTGGCGATCAAAATATTCCAAGAAAATAACCCTCAATGAGTGTAGTATCGAGTATCAACCAACTTCGGACTGCACCAAAGTCAGTTATCTCACTACCCCTAAAGAGGCCAAGATGGTTCAATTAAGGTTCCTAAGATCAGTTGATGCTTCACGACACCACGCGGCGGCCCCGTACTCTCCTTGACTTGACTCAAGGGTTACCGGTACTCACCAAAGTGCCACATCAACGTAGCAAACTGCTTCAACCATGTCGGTATACCCCACACAGTTCCCTCACAGTCTTGTTGCTACTTTCTAAGAAGGTATCCCCCAGATCCGGGTTAGGATCTATAGAACTCCCAAAACAGGCCCAATAATATTAAAGCACACAAATCAGGTAATTGAAAACATAAGTATGATCTATCCTAAGGTACACCTCACTTTTATTTGTTATCCCCAGCAGAGTCGCCAGTTCTGTGATCGGTGGAAATAGAACTGACTGTTTTGAAAGCTGGTTTCGCGAAATGTCGCGGTAAGCAAGAGTCGCCACCGTCTTTTATGTTCTCCAATATGGAAAGGACAAAAGCACAGCAAAATTCCTTCTTTGAGAATGTTTCTCGGTTCGGGAGGTAGATTTATAGAAAGGGAAGGTGTTAGCACCCTTTCTATCCGTGGTTATCCACGGGCTCTTAGGTACTTGCTCTTATGTTTTCAAAAAAAATTGTTTGCTTTTCAAGTGTGTGTGGGTTTTGAAAAAAGAAAGTTCGTTTGAAAACTTCTAGGTAACTCTTGTATCAGTCCTCAAGAGTGTATGAAGTATTGTTTGAAAACTTTGAAAGTGTAAGGTGTAAAAAGTATTTTGTTTGTTTTGAAAAGAGCAAGTACCCATGAGTCATCTACCTACCCTAAGGAATTAAGCTGTGTAAGAGTCCTTTAGATAGTGCTATCTCACCATTGAGAGGTAGGTAGCACCATCGTTGGAGGTGTTCGGGTCAATTCGATTATCGGGACAGTGTGGTCACCGAAGCAATGGTAGGACACCTTAGAAGTAACCCTAATGTCCTAGATCCTTTTTAATCCGAGGCAACCGTTTCGAGGCAACTGTTTCGAGGCAACTGGATCTTTGGACTAAGGGTGACCTCTAAGACGTCCTATACTTGATGACCACGTTTCGAAGGCAACGAGTGAGGCGTATCCTAGAAGTGGTGTGTGCATTGTGTGTTGTATTCAGTTAATGTTTGTCTTGGTAATTAGTGAGCTACGAGTTGTTTTTATTTGCATACATTATTTCATGTAAGTTTAGCAGTTAAGGGGTGCGGAAAGTAAATTGCGGAAACATAAATCCTACGCTATTACAAGGCGCTGGTCTATACATCGCCAAAAATACAAAAGACCCGTTTTTGGTAAATAAGTACGGAAAGTAAATAAAAACAGTAAAAGTCCTAATTACTATTACATCCGGAGGCAGTTACATAATAATCAAAATAAGGAATTAAAACTAAAATGCGCGCGAAAGAAAGAATCGGGAATGTCCTAAGGGTGTTGACCCTTTTAAGAAAAGAAATTGATTTTTTTGTCTTTTTGATAATTAAAGTGAAATTAAAATTAATTGTTAAACTAATTAATTAATTTAATTAAAAGAAAATATTTTTGTTTTTATGTTTTTATGAAATAAAATAAAAAGAAATAAAATTCTAGGTTAACCTAATTCTAAATCTATTTTAATTATTAAAAAAAGTTAAAATGGCCTAATTAAAAAAAAACTAATTCAATTATTATTTATTTACCAAAATAAAATAATAATAATAATAATGATGTTAATTCTTTTTTGGATTTTTTTATGAAAATATTAATTGATTAATTGTTAATAAGAAATAAAAATAAGGTAAATAAAAGAAAATGACAAAAATAAAAAAGATTAAACCAAAGGGGGTGTGGGCTGGAAGGGGGGTGTAAGATTGAGATTGTGGCCCATTTGAGCAAGCCACATTTGACTTTCCTTGGTTGCCTGCAGCATGCTTGACTCCAGAGTATGGTGTGCTAGCCTTTTGGACCTTTAGATCTGCATTCATGGACACTTGGCCTGCGCTTGGAGGAGGTGTATGATGGAAGTTATTTGAGGATCTGCACAAGAACGCCTTAAAGAAAATAATATGAAAATTATGGGGGACCTGGGAATCGAACCCAGGTCCCAGTGGTGAACCAACACATCACCAACCACTGCATCACTTTGGTGCGTTTGTTAGTAACATAGAAAACAAATGTTATATAAAACAAAAGCGTTATATGCTAACAAACAAAAAGAGCGCGCATGATTTTTAAATGGACTAATGCCTAGTTGCCACGCCATCATCTTCAAGCTTTTCCTGTAAACATAAAACATATAGCGGGGGTTTTAAACCCCCACAAAATGCAAGCTTGTAAAAATAGCGATTAGACGCTCATTAGATATAAATTAGGCGCGATATGTCCGTTCAATCCGTCTTGAGCTTCTGAGTTTGACCATGCCTGTTTTGAGGTTCAATTTTACAGTATATAAAAAACCCTAATTCGAAGCTCTGAAAAACCTAGAAATTGTCAATGGTGATTTTCGATTTAAATCATCATTCTCAAATTAAAACACATGGAAAGCTTTGTAACAATGTCAGCAATGTATAACCATGATCAAAATGGATTAATAAGGCATAAAAATGGAATTTCGATTTTCAAATGATGGACAAACCGTATGACTTGTGTCGCGTGATTCCTTTAGTGATTTGGCTTGTTAATGATTGCAAATTGTTCCTGGGTATGTAAGGAACGTATTTGGATCAAAAGGCAGGATTGAATGATGCTGCAAATGTGTTTTCAGTTTGTCACTTTTTCCTTCAAAATTTGAGATTGCTTTTTGCTGTATATGTGTTTCTAGCTCGTGAATTACATATGGGAGGCTTGCACATGTGTTTTGTAATGTGTATCAATCCAAATAATGATCATTGAAGCCTTGCAATAATGTTTTGGATTATGCCATGAACACCATTAAAACCACTTGCCATTCTTGTGAAAATTTGAATTTTTATGCCCATAATAGGTCTTGCACGAATTTGGAATGTACTTCATGGTGTATCAAAGCAATTCAACACAAAATATATCCCTCCATTAATTTTCTTGATTTTTATTTGAATTTTAAAGATTTAAAATGAATTAAATCAAATAAAATCAAATAAAAATGGAAAAATTAATTTTTAATCTTGAAATAAATTGTGGGACACGTGGGAGGCATGGCCAAGCTGAATCAAGTGGAAAAAGTGGGCCCTCTTTGTCAAAAATGAAATTTCAAGGATAGTTGACTTTGGCCATTTCACAAAAATTTCCCAACTTCTCCAATGCATATCTTGCTTAATTTTGAAGCTATGAACATGTTCTTGGACATTTTGGAAAGTTCTTGAAGTCCTATAACCAATGTCTTTGGTCCCATGTCATTTTGATTTACCAATCTCAAGTTATGGTCTTTGACTTAAAGTGCCTTTTTGTGGACTTTTGAAAATGACCTATAATGTTGAAATTGATAACTTTTTGTGAGAGCATTTCTTGGACTTGGAATGTGAAGATGAGTTGTAGGAAATGTCCTCCCCTTCAAGATGAGCATTGGATGGGATTTTTCTGATGAACCATGAAAAAGTTATGCCTTGGTCAAGTTACAGTTGACTTTTCAACTGTCCAAAAATAGAAACTTTTGCATCTTGAGACTTTTTGAGCCATTCTTGTGAAATCATGGTCAAGATTTGACCAAATTATGATTGTGGCTTCAAAATAAGATGTTGACCAAAAATTTTGACTTTTGACTGCCAAATGACCATTTTGCCCCTACAGTTGACTGTGAGGCAATTAGGGTTTTTGACTGTGCAACTTGACCTTGTGAGCCTTGAAACTTGACATGTAGGTGCTTGACAATGTATATGAGCATATGTGACTTGATTGAGCCCTTGAAAACTTCAACTTCCTTGCAAGAACCAAAACCCTAATTTTGCCTGCCTTAGGAGGATGGTTGACTGTGTAGCCCTTGAGTAGACTTTGAACCATCTGAGGTGATGCTTGTCAAAACTTTGGAGAATATGGGAGGGAAAATTTTGGGGTACAACAATCTCCTTTGGTTCAAGAATGCACTAGGCTTGATTAGCTCAAGACACCTCCTTAAGCTTCGATGACTGAAAATTTGGGTTTGAAATTGCACAGGGATAATTGAACTTTTAATGCCTCATATGACTTTCATGGATCATTATGTACCCTCAAGATTTCTCATGCCAAGTTTCAAGTCTTGGATCACATTTTTGCTCAGTCAATTGATCAGTTGACCTAAAAATCAGTTGTATTAGGAAAAAGTCAAATGTGACCAATTTACAGTCAAACTTCATATTTTTTATCCATATCAACATTTTGAACTCATATATGTCATTTTATCAAGTTTGGACCACAATTCCTCAAGAAATTTGATCAGATCATCAAAAGGGCAAAATGGTCAAAATTTGGGTTTTGATTGAGAAAGGGCAATTTCTGATTTTTGACCTAGCAAATGGCTATTTGGTTTGAGACATGATCTCAAGGTTTCAAATGCATCATTTTTACCTAATTGTATGACTCAAAACTTCCCTCAAATATCAATTGATTGATAGTTGATTTTCAGTCAACTGATCAAAAGTCAACTGATCAAAGGTCAACTGATACAGTGAAAAGTCAAACTTTGACTTTTTGGTCAAAATCAAGTGTCAAAGATCACAATTCATCAAAATATGTCAAAATATGAAACTTTTTCATCAAGAAATCAAAAAGTCAAGATTTCATTTTGAAAAGTCAAAGTTTCCAAACTTAGAAATTTGTCTAAGAGTTGAAAACTTTATATTTTTTCACAACTTTGAGCCAATTTTTCACCATGATGCAAGATGATTCAAAGGAAACTTTCAACATGAAAGTTTTATATCTCAATGAGATATAAAACATTGCTTCACACAACTTCTCCTATAAATTCATGGATTTCAAGTTATGATTTTGTGAATACATGTTCATGAAACTTGGAAACTTAGTGAAATTTTGCCCTAGTTTAGGCAGGATTTTGACCTAACTTCATGGCAGTTTTTCACATAGTTCTAAGGGGAATTTTCAAAAGTGATTCAAATAGGGGTTGTAGAGAACATTACAAGCTTTCTAAAATGTCCAATAAATCCTTGATATCATGTTTGAGCAAGGAGAATCGAAGGCATGAAGTTGGAATTTCATTCTTGAATTATAGGCAATTTCATGATGAACAAGAATGCAAATCCATGCTAGGCTGCACAATATTTGCTTTTCAGGCCTCAAACTTGTTAGGAACTGCATAATTAAATGTTTGCACAGCTGTAAGAAGCTTCAACTCAAGCATTCAATGCATTGCCCATGCTTAATTCCATTTTAGGAAGAAAGTAACCATTCCATTCTAGTAAAGTTGCTTTAACCATAAAATCAGTTTTCAAGCTTTCCCTACACAATCAGAATGAGCATGTTTAAAGTTTACAGCCACCCTACAAGCTTGGTACTTCACATTGAAACAAGATGTTTCAAGCTTGCTTCAAAAACAAGCAAAATCCCATAACTTGTACTTGTGTGATTCTGACTCTCTCAAGCCTCACAATCTTTTCCATACATATACACAAGTCATTTGCAAGAAAAGGCATGCATTCTTAAGCCCTCAAACTCCATAGAACTCAAAATCACACATAAAAACTCCATTATTGCATATTCTGGCCAGAAATCCCAAAATCAAAAACTACTCATGTGTTTCTTGGCCTTTTGCTTCCAAAAGCTTCCAAACATCATACATTAGCCATCTATGTCCTTGTTACACGGCTGTAACACCATCTTCACCCATTTCCAAGTTCAAAAATAGAGTATCACGATTGGACTTCTCCAAACCATTCCATCCATCTTCAGCTCAAGCCAGCCATTGTATTGGCTTCCTAGAGGTCCAAGGAAGCTAACCAGATCATTACAACACCTTGAAAGATGCTCAAATTTAAAACACGAATTCCATTTTTAAGGTGAGTTTTCTGACTTTTGAACTCTTCATATAGGCATCATTAATGGTTAATTTGTGAATGAAAAATGTAGATATCATTGCCTTGAAGCTAACCATGTCCATAGTTTTCATTTATATTGCTTGAGCTTAGAGGATTTTAAGTTTGAATCTCTGAAAAAAATTAGGTCAGAATTTGGTACCATTTAAAACTCATGTTCATCTTTGAGTGTTAGCTTAAGTTATTTACATGGTTGGGTTCGTGATAAAATTTCCAACAACTTTCATGTTTGTACTTTTGAAAATGGTGAGAAATGAGAGAGATAGCAATTTCAAAAAATCATGTTGAATGGTCTGGCGCGAGGTTGAAGATGATACAGACCTAGGAATGTGTTTTAAATATATATTTTTGGTTTTGTATTAATAAACGGATGTATAGCCATCCCAGTGATAGAAGCGTGCGCCTGTGACTATAGGGACCTAGGTTCGAGCCCCAATGGTACCCTTTTGTTTTTTCACTTTTTCTTATTTCAATTTCAATGTAAGCCAAGCCAGCGTGTGTACCATGTGCCTTTCTCCATCACCATCAGATCAACCAAGCCATTAAATCCAACACCTCACATGCATGTCCCCACGATGCACCCTTCAAGGCTGCCCACACTGGATCACTAGAGGGTGCTGAATTTGTTTTGGGCCTGGAGCTTTGTTTTTGGCTTCTCACCCCCCCTGTTTGCTTTTTGACACAAACCCATTTATTTTGTTTTTATTTTGTTTTCTGACTTGAACAAAAAAAAATACTTTTGAGCCTAGCGCCCCCTTTTACTACTATTAACCACCATTTCTATTTTTTAACCCCCTGACTTTAATTGTTATATTTTATTTTATTTTCTTTTTTCTTCAATTATTATTATTATTATTATTATTATTATTATTATTATTATTATTATTATTATTATTATTATTATTATTATTATCATCATTTTATTAAATAAAAAAATGCCAAAAATATTTTATATTTATTATTTAGATATTTAGGATGTTTTCAATTTAATTTCGTTTAGATAAAAAGACAAAAAAAAACTTTTTTTTCTAAAAAATTAATTTCTTTTATTAATTAATTAATATTTAGATAATTAGGTTTAATTATTATACTATCCTTTTGTAAATTAAAATTAATTTAGAACTTAGGTTTATTTTAATTAATTAATTTTCATTTTTATTTTTAATTTAAAACCTTTTCATAAAAAACCTAAAAATCCTTTTTAGTTAATTTCTTTTCTTAATTAATTTAAGTTAATTTTATTTTATTAACCATTTTCTTAATTAGGTTAAAACTCTTTCATAAAAATCCAAACACAGAAATCATTTCTTTATCCATTTGCATTTGCATTTTTATTTATTCAATTATTGTACATTTATTCAATATGGTTGTAATAGTTAATTAGGTTTAATTTTCTTGCAAATCCCCCATTTGTAAATTTATATACCCCATCCCCTAATGATGTAATAGCTTAGTATTTTTACTTTCCGCAATTTATCGCTTTATATAAATACTAGTAATTAGGGTTTGTATGGAAAGATAAAATCAATGCTTAGAAAACCCTAATACAAGACAAAACAATGCATTTAAATCAACACACTTTCACACATACACCCTTATGGTAAACCCACTTTATTGCCTTACAAAAATGGTCATGTTATGCATGTGAGGTATCTTAGCAAAAACAAATCAAAATACAAGATCATAGTCCCTCGATGACGCTATCAATGTTGCATTACAAATGATCTTAGTCCCTTAAAGAAAATGCTAAGATATCTTACAAACATTGCTAATCATGACTATACAATGACCCTTGCCCGTCCCTTTACATCCAAAAATAGGGTTACTTACCAATCCATGGTAAAATAACAATGTCAAAGGAAAGAGGAAATAAAAAAGAAAAACTTTTGAGTAGGTAGAATGTTCCTAGTTGCTTGCTCATTTTCAAACCAAAACATCCTTTCTATTTTTAAAAACAAATATCAACACTTTCAAAACATCTTTCAAACTTGAAACATTTTCAAAAGATAAACACTTTGTACGCGTTCTTATAGACACGAGAGCCATTACAAATAAGACACTTTTTCAAAATCTCTTTCAAAAACACATTCCACAAACACCTCTTTGAGCTATTTTTGAAATAAAACCTTGTACGCGTTCTTATAGAAACGAGAACCATTACAAAGACATTTTCGAAATACTTTTAAAAACCATACCACAAGTACATTCAAATAAAAGCAAGTGATCTAGCAAGCAACTAAGAGTCCGTAGATAACTACGGATGAAATGGATGCTAATACCTTCCCTTTTCATAATCTACCCCCTGAACTCAAGAAAACATCTCAAAGGTCTTTCCTGTTCTTTTCAACCTTTCCTTTTGGATAAAATAAAAGTCGATGGTGACTTTTGCTAACCGCAACATTTGCAATCAAACACAAAATAACCAAGTCAGTTCTCCCACCGCGTTACAGCATACATCATGTCAAAGGTCGTGAGCATAAAAAATAAAGGCGGAACAGGTCCGTCATCCAAGAGATATTATCGCGTCTGAGCAAAAACAGAAATTGGGCATACAATTTCGAAAACCTACACGGGGAAGAACTTGCTCGACCATGAAACGCCAAAAATCTAAAACAATATTACATTTAAGGCCACAAACAGTCAGTGTGCTCTGTCGGACGATGAGCACAGTGAATCGACCATAAATATGTTCCCAGGTACAAGAATTGCATTCCAAAATTAAAGCAAGACACGCCTATACTCTTGAACGAGCATATCCTTTGTCCGACAATGGACCCTCGACCGAGCCCCACCGTTGCCACTGTACCATGATGGAAAAACACCCAACTCGTGATGGGAAGTTCACGTCGGAGAACTCAGGTCACAAACAGGGCCTGAGTTCCTCCCCTTTCCTGGAAAACAACACTGGACGTTTGACTAGTTCCCTCACTGCCGAACTCCGATATTGTCGAGCAAACCCCAAACACTTATCAAAATTTATTTAGAAAATAGCCCAAGACAACGACATTCATAACAAGCAATGTTTAAACACTTGGCAAAAATGGTAAAATAGACGTCCCAAGCGGACGAGCATACAAACATGCATAAACCTAATAAATAACAATATATTAGGTACGAGCATGTCATCGTAAAGATCGTGAAATATTCTTGTCGCGAACAACAAGCACCAACAACGCGCTTTCTTCCTCGGCGTACGAGCTAACTCTAAGTCATCACTCATATGCCTAGAAGCAACGACTTAGGGGGCTTCTGTTCTAGTATGTCCCAATGCTTAGGAATTACCGAATCCACTTCTACATCCAAGATTCCCCAATATCTTTGGCCTAATCAATTGGGACAGGTATAGGACACCTTTTCCATTATGCCCCTCAGCCGGAGACACGTGGTCGGTTTACCCTCAGGACCAAGGAGACAACTTTTTCCCTCAAATGAACCTCTTCCCGCGTCAGCAGCTACTTCTTATTCTGCCTGCCACACATGGAGCAATCATCTAGGAACTACCATAACATACTTTCCAGTGACCACGCTGTTGTACCCCAAAATTTGCCCTCTCATTTTTCAAGGCCTTTCTCACAAGGATTCTCAATGTTCAAGCTTGCACAAGCACATTGGGATTTACCAGTACCAAGATTAAAAGGAAACTGTCAAAAAGGGAGAAAACAGATAAAAATAATATTTTGACAAAATTTGGAGAAAATCAAGTGTTCTTCGATTCAGCTCCTTCGATTGGCCTTATGGCCTCTTTCGATGCAAGGTGGCTTACGTCCTTCGACTGGGCGTGGGACTCTGGCACGTTGGTTTGGATTCACAAGGCACAAATCCCCCTGTAGTCTCCTTCGATTCCAAGGCAAAATGTTCCCTTTTAGCATCCTTCGATTTGCACTTTTTGCCCCCTATATGCCTCTTTCGAATATGGACATTTTGGCCTCCTACATGCACCTTTCGTTTGGGCATATGGTTCCTTCAGTATAAGCTACTGGTCACACCTTTCGTTTGGGCATATGGTTCCTTCAGTACAAGCTACTGGTCACACCTTTCGTTTGGGCATGTTGGTTCCCTTCATGCAAGTTTCATTCGAACATAGATCTTTTGAATATTTGGCATGAAGTCACAAGGAAAAAATCCTCCTGTAGCCTCCTTCGATTCCAAGGCAAAAGGCCTCCTTTTGGAATCCTTTGATTGCACATTTAAACTTCCTGCATGCATCTTTCATTTGGATTTGTAGCCTCCTTTGGTTGAGAGCTGGGGTTACGTACTTCATTTGGGAAGGAAATCTCCTTCGATGCAAGTTTAATCCATAAGCTTCGTTTGGGCATTTTGCTCCCTGCGAAGCAGTCTTCTTTAGTACATTACTAGAACCCTTCAACACAAGTGGAAAATAGGATTTTGAAAGAACACTGATCAAATCTTTGGGCCATACTACACGATCTTACTTTGCAGACCTTAATGCTTGCATTTCACTCCATAATTAATTGCTTACATTTTGGATTAAGCTATTGTCCAGGTGATTAAGCCTTTGTCCAGAAGTTTTTTTGTATGAAAGTGAACTTGCTATTACAAATCATGTCCCAAGCCTATGCTTTGCTTAAATCCTATTTGTACTTCACCATAAGTCAGCAAAGTCAGCCCCTTTTAACCAACAACTTTAGTACTTCACCTTGGGATCTTGGAAAATCTGACTTAGCTTAATATTCACGTTTAAGCCAAGCCACCTTTTTGTTTAAACTCCTAAACCTTTTCTCTATAAATAGAGAAACCATTGACAAAGAAAGGGTCAAGATTTTTATAGAGAGAAAAATCATAAAAATCCTCAAGCACTCAAACTCTCTGAATTCTCAAACTCTCCAAAATTCTCAAACTCTCCAACATTCTCAAACCTTCAAAACTCTAAGATTTTTTTCACAAAAAACCTCAGTAGTGTACCTTTTGATTCACTTCCACTAAATTGCATAGTAATAACCTTCGATTCACCCATCACCACCATATCTCTCTTTCGATTCAGTGACTATCCAAACCAAGCAAGTAACTGAACTAGCTTCAGGAAGATTCCAGCGAAGCTCCCTCCACCACCAAAGAAGTCACCTATAACTCTTTCGATTAAGCACTTCAAGAGGTAAGTTCTCTCTAAACTTGGAACTCTTTCATTTAAATATCATATGCACATGCCAATAAAGAAAAATGTAGATATTTCTAGACCATGTTTTAGCTTTCGATTCTGATTGCCCATATGCTAAAAACTCAACCTTAATTAGTTTTGCTTTAGACTTTGAGACCCTTTGGTTTTTATGCTAACCCTTGGACTGTAGTTATGTTTGGATGTTACATTTTAAGAACTTAAGACAGGTTTGTTATACCCTTCGATTGGCTAGATGCACAAGCCTTTCGAATCACAATCTAAGGGCCTAGTATGCTTACAAGGAATCAGCAAGGAACCTGTGGCAAAGCCAGAACCTTGTTGTTTCCAGGCCTCAGACGAAAGACAAATCCTTTCTGCCTCCAAGCCTCAAACGAAAGAAAGAACCTTGCTACCTCTAAGCCTCAAACGAAAGACAAAACTATGCTGACTTCCATGCCACGACGAAAGGCGTTCGCACACTAATTCCAACCCCCAGTCGAAGGAGACAGAAAGTCAAATCGAAGGGCATGACTCTACTGACCCCAGACCCCAAATTGAAGGAAGCCAAAAAATGCAGAATCAAAGGGCGTTTCTGCCTGAATCGAAGGACCCATTTTTCTTGCTTTTATTTTATTTTTTCCTTTATATTTTCATGTTATTCAATATGGTTGTAATAATGTAGGATTTTATCTTTTTGCATTTTATTACTTTTGTATGCTTGCTAGTAAAATAGAGAATGTATGGCAAGATAAAATCAACAAGTAGACAACCCCTAATCAAAGACTAAATGCATGTAAATCAAACACACTATTCACACATGCACCCCTAGGGTAATTCCACTCGTTGCCTTATAAAAATGGTCATGTTATGCATGTGAGATGTCTTAGCGAAAATAATCAAAATACAAGATCATAGTCCCTCGATGACGCTTAGAATGTTACCTTACAAATGGTCTTAGTCCCTCAAGAAAAGTGCTAATATATCTCATAACATTACTATCATGACTATACGATGACCCACACCCTTCCCTTTACATCCAAAGATAAAGCTTCTTATCAATCAATGGTAAGATAGTAACATCTAATGGAGGAGGAGAAGAACAAATACTTTTGAGTAGGGAGAAACGTTCTTAGTTGCTTGCTCATTTTCAAAACAAACATATTTTCCAAACACACATTAAACACTTTCAAAACATGAAATATTTTCAAAAGTCCAACACTTTGTATACATTCTTGTAAAGACAAGAATCATTGCAAAGTTTGCCTAAACGAAGGCGCTTTTCAAAAATACTTTCAAAACCACCACAAAGCACATTTTCAAACAAAAGCAATGATCTAGAAAGCAACTAAGAGCCCATAGATAACTATGGATGAAAAGGGTGCTAACACCTTCCCTTTTCATAATCTACCCCCCGAACTCAAGAAAATAATCTCAAAGGTCTTTCCTGTTCTTTTCACCCTTTCCTTTATTGGACAAAAGAAAAGTCGGTGGCGACTCTTGCTATCCGCAATAATTATGATCAAACACAAAACATCCCAAGTCAGTTCTCCGACCGCGTTACACAACTGGCGACTCTGCTGGAGAGGATACTTAAAAGTGGGGTTACCTTAGGGCTAGATCACCTTTACTTGCTTTTCCTTGTTTGACTTGTTTGCTTTACATTTTGGTTCCTTGTTTGGACTTGTTTTGATCCTCTACCCGGATCTGGGACACCTTTTTAGGTAAGTAGCAATGAGTTGTGGAAACTGTGCGGGGTATACCGACGTGGTCTAAGAAATAGCTACGTTAGTGTGACACATTTGTTGGTACCTATAGCCCTTGAGTAATTAAGGAGAATACGGGGCCGTTGTGTGGTGTCATAAAGCACTAACTGACTTTAGAACCTTTACTTGACCAACTTGGCCATTAGGAAGTAGTGAGGTAGCCGACTTTGGTGCAGTCTAAAGTTGGTTGATACTCGATACTACACTCATTGAGATCGGACTTTCAGGATATTTCGGTCGTCGTTAAAGAGGCTTGCACTGAAACAATGCCCGATGAAGAAAGACTAGTGATTTTGAGATCCCCTAGAACCCAGTTACTATTTCTAGGACATGTTTGAGCCAACTAAACTTCAAGAGGGTATTTTCCTATAAACTCCTTGCAAGCCTAAACCTAAGGACTTGTTTTCCTTGTGTGTATATGCTTACTTATACATAACATCATACCATTGCATTTTTTTCACTAACCATTTCAAGGATTATAGGGATTTATCTTTGTTTTGTTTTGTAGGACATGGCCTCCACCCGCATGAATACTATCCAAGTCAATCTCGTAAGAATTCCTTCTCAACTTAAAGAGTTAGCATCAAGGGTTGTTGAGAATTCTTCATTCACCAAAATACATGGTCGCCTCCTCAACTTGGTTACCTCGAGCACTGATGAAGATATGATGAAGGTACTTTTCCAGTTCTTCGATCCTTTGTACCATTGCTTCACCTTTCCTGATTACCAGCTTGCACCTACTATGCAAGAATTCTATCAACTCTTGAGGATTCCTATTCTTAATCAACTACCTTTCAACGGTACGGAAAGAGATCCAAGCCCTGAAGAGATTGTCCGAGCGCTACACTTGCAACAAATGATGTCACGACTAATTAGGAAATAAGAAGTGGTGTCAAAGGGTTCCTAGCCAAGTTCTTATTGGAGAAAGCTCAAGATTGTTGGAACACTCTGTATTTACAAGCCTTTGAAGAAATCTTGGCCCTTCTCATCTATGGGATGGTACTATTTCCAAATCTTGACCAACTTATAGATGTAAATGCTGTCAAAATCTTCATGTCTCACAATCCGGTGCCTTCTTTGTTAGGAGATATCCTACATTCTCTCCACTCTTGCACTATGAGGAAAAGAGAGACCCTCATGTGTTGCACTCCTCTATTGGCTAGATGGTTTGTTTCGCATCTTCCCCGGTCTATGTTAAAAAACGAGCAAGGTTTGAGATGGTCCCATAGGTTGATGTCACTCAGACATTCAGATATTCACTAGTGTTCTCGATCCTTAGAGAACATTATCATCATCGACCACTGTGGAGAATTCCATAATGTCTCTTTGCTTGGAATTAAGGGAGGTATCACTTAAAACCCTTGTTTAGCTTTGTGACAGTTAGGGTATGCCCGAAGAGATGGTCCTCATGATATGCTCATCCAAGGAGTGGTATTCGACTACGAGAGCGATGATCAAGGCTACCGTCAGAGGTTTGTGCGAGCTTGGAGGATGTTAAAAAAAGTGGATAGTAAGATGCTGGGACACAAGAATTCTATTCCCCTTGAGCCTTACCTTAGGTGGGTATGAGCTTGTGCTCAGAAGCTGGTAATGCCTTACCCCTCCATCGTACCAGTTATCATGGAGCCTGTTGTTGAAGGAGATGTCCCGTACACTGTCCTCTATCATGACATGCCTACTTCTCTTGAAGACTTGCAAAAGGGTTAGATTCAGCTAAAGTAAGAACAAGACACCTTCGAAGCTCAATTCTACGTAAGCGAGAAAAGGGTTTTGGACCTTACAAAGCAACTCCATGAAGAACAAAGCTTGAACACCTACCTTGCACCAAAGAGGATGCGTTCGACCTTTTTATCTTAGAGATTTATTTTAGAAGCCCAAGAGGCACGTTGTAACCATTTTGAACTAATTAATGCAATTTGACGTTTGTTCATTCTTTGTCTAGACAAATTTAAATTTCATAAATCCTTGAAAACATTTGCATACACATCTTCCATGCATCATAACATAACAGGTTTTTCACGACAGGTTTCCTTATCTTTCTGTTGTTTATTTCATCAAGATAGATATCGAGAAAATAGTGAAAGACCTGCAAGCATAAAACTCCCAGTTTCAAGAGACTCTGCTGGCCCTGGCCAAGGGACAACAAGAGTTGATGACGTTGCTGGCATACAAAAAGAAACCAAAGAGGAAAGCCCTATTCAACATGGGTAGAAGATTCAGAGATTTGATTCGCCAGATGCCAATAGCTGAAGACTCGTCCGAGGAATACGAAAAGTAAATTGGAGAAGCAAGGAGTACCCAGGCTGGGTGTATCAATGATCAAGTGTCCGATGATGAAGATTATTTTGATGAGCAGTATCCTCCTGCCGATGTTAAGTATAAGCAGTTAGAGGATAAATTGAAGGCCGTTGAGATTCAAGCCATCCCTGGTTTAGATTTTGATGATTTGGGTTTAATATATGGGGTTGTCATTCCCCACAAATTCAAGATACCAGTCTTCGTTAAATATTGATGGGGTTTCATGCCCAATGCTTCACCTGAAGTCTTATGTGTGCAAAATACAACCGCACACCGTTGACAAGAAACTTTGGGTCCACTTATTTCAAGAAAGCTTGGATGGGACTCAACTAGAGTGGTTTTACCAATTGGAGGGTTCCCGTATCCATACATGGGAAGACTTAGCCACCGCTTTCTATCACTAATACCAGTACAATGCCGACCTGGCGCTGATAAGAGTTCAACTGCAAGACATGACGATGGGGAAAAATGAAGGGTTCAAAGAGTACGGCCAAAAGTGGAGGGATCTTACCAGTAGGGTTCAACCACCATTAACTAATAGGGAACACATTGATATGTTTATGGGAATTTTATCTAGTCCATTTTTAAACTTATTGGTTGGTTATTCTCCATCCGGTTTCACCTAGCTGATCTTAACTGGTGAAAGAGTTGAAAGTGGTATCAAGAGCGGGAAGATTCCCATAGCCTCTGCTTCCACCTACAATCCCGTAAAGAAACCCTTCAATGGAAAGAAAGAAACGAATGTTGTGTATGGGGCAAGGGCCTGTACCAAGAAGGATGACCATCCATTCGTTAATGTTGTTTGGATTTCCAACCCAACTCATGTTCAAAGACAATCTTCCAATCATCAATAATTTGAGACTCCACGAAAACAATACACAAGGATAGGCATGTCGCTATCCCGAGCCTTACAACACATGTTAAAGGCTAATTTGGTGACATTGCGTGATCCTCTGGCCAATCCAGATACCTCCTCGCCTAAATACAATCTGAATACCAAGTGTGCATTGAAGGGGTAAGAAAACACTTAGAAGGGGGGGGGGGGGGGGGGGGGGTTGAATAAGTGACTCTTTTCTTTTTCAATACAAAGCTCTAACAATAATGGAAGAACACAGTTATTTTTATCCTGGTTCGTTTGAACTCAAACTACTCCAGTCCACCCGCCAAGGTGATTTCGCCTTTCTCAACAAGGACTTAATCCACTATAATCAATAGATTACAAACACACAACAACTGTTGTAATTAACAATGCACAAGTAATCTTACAAGTGACTAACACCGCTAAGACTTAAATCTAGTCCTAGTCTTCTTGAGAAATCTGACCAAACTTGGTCTCTCAAGGAACAAATACAGGAGTTTTAATCTTTACAGATAATGAAGTAGAGTTTGCTTCTAATCAAGCTATATCACAACTGTGATTTTTCACTTAGAATATAATGCACAAATTTTATGAACAATGAGTTTGTGAGCTTTGAATCTTTCACGTATTTTCTTGCTTCTAATTTGAAAATTGATTGGTTCACTTTATTCACTAAGTTGTTGGCTTGCAATAAATGTCCTTCTATTTATAGTAGGAACAATAAGACCGTTGTTGCCTTCAGAAAAGATAGAGAGCATTAAATGCTTGCGTGTATCCTTGCAATATTCCATTTTCCAAGAAACTAGTTGTAGGCACTTGAGTGCTTTCAGCCGTCTTTGCATTAATGAGCAAACGTCAGAAGGTAAGAACATGTTTCCTTCGCTTTGACAAGACAAGTTGATCTTAACGTTATTTCAGAATTTGCTTCCAATGTCTTTAAGTCAGAACATGCTTCACTCATCTTCTAGGAAGTGCGTTGCTTGCTAAAAACTTTGAACAACGCTTGCTTTCAAGTTATCTTCTGAGCAAGGAACCTGCTAAAAGTTAGAAGATATATATAACAAATAGAGTGTCTTACCAGAGTCAGCAGATGCGCTTGAAGAAAAGGTTCTTTTATCAAAGAACTTCTTCATACTTTTTTCTTAGCACTTCAGAGTGTCTTCTGTCAGATCATCAACTGAGACATTCAAACACATTCATCAGAGTATAAATTATCTTTAAAATAATTTAGTTATCATCAAAACTCTTGAGATAGGTCAGAACTAATCTTGTTCTTTCAATCTCCCCCTTTTTGATGATGACAAAAAAAATTATTTTAGATAAATAAAAGAAACGGATTAAGAGATAAGAATCTCCCCCTGAAATGAATATTTCTATGTATAAAATATCCTGAGATAATTTTATCAGAGCAATACAAAGTCTTCTTGGATTTCTTCAGAACTTCTTCAAGAAGATAATATTCAGCTGGAATAATCTTTCAGAGTTAAAGTGATACCTGCAAAAAAAATCTTTTGCACAAAAGGATTTCTTGGACATTGTTAGAATGTCTGAGACTTAGTCCCATAACTGTTAAACAGTGATTAGTTCAAGAATGCACATTTTCTCCCCCTTTTTGGCATAATCAAAAAGTATAAAAAATAAATGATAATTTTTAAAAGATTTCATAAAAAAAAAGTTAAAAATAAGTATCTAGAAGTACAAACAAAACATCCAAACAAGAGACAAAAAGAAACTAGGATTTCTTAGAGACAAGATCCATCAGAAGATTCTTGATCTCAGAGGCAGATTCGTCTTGTTTCACCATCCAATTCTTGATTTCTAGATTTGTTTGATCTTGCTTATCCATGCGTTTATTCATGACTTCATTCTCCTTCTTTAGCTCTTTCAGAGTGTCCATAATGAGTGAGGTAGGAGCAGAGGATGATGAAGCTTCAGTAGAAACAGGCTTAGAAGCAACAACCGTTGAGTCAGACTTCACGAAGGTGGAAAGTAGAGTGCCCAGGTCCATTACAAGAGTTGGCACAGATTCAGGTACAACCTTAACAGAAGGTTGATTCAATAGAACAATATCCAAAGGGTTTGAATCTTCAGAGGATTCTTTATATTCATCTTCTGATATGTCCATCTTATCAGCTGGTGTATCAGCAATCATTAGCGAAGACTTCTTATTCCAAGTGTCAGCAGCTTCTATCTTGAAAGCATGCAGAAGTTTGGAAAAGTTGTCTAGCACCTAAAAATCGCACAAGTCCTGTAACTTTCGTGATTCAGCAACCAAAGTTCTTCTGAAGGTTTCCCATAGAAGATCTGTTGCAGCTGTGTTCACGCTTCTGGAGCAATCTTCTTTCAGCGGTTGTAACCATGCTTGAACATTTTTTATAAAATTCTTAAACAAAGTATTTACATCTGGATGAACAGGTTTAGGGACATCCATTCTGTAAGTTTTGTTTTTCAAGAATTATAGAGATTGAAAGTCCACTACAGTTCTTAAAAAGCTATTGGGTTCGGGATTATTGGTAGGTTCAGGTTCAGGTTGGTTAACAAAAATAGGAGGTTCTGATATTACATGAGGTATGGATGGTTCAGCAGTTTTAGTTTTTTCAAAAGGTTGTTGTTCTGGAATTTGAGGGGGTGAGTGTGTAGGTGAGATTGATGTTGTATGTTGTGGTGAAGTGGGTGGAGTGACATCAGGCGAAATTATTATTGTATAATCAGGAGTGGGAATGGGATTATGAGGTTGTGGTTGATTCATAGCAAAAATGTTTTCAGATGGTAGGTTGAAAGGAGGCTTTATAGTTGCTAGAGGTTCATTTATCCATGGAATTCTCCAAGAGCCAGCATCATACCAACCAGTGGGTCTGGGTGATAGAGGTCTGGGAGGAGGTCTTGAAAAACGTTCAGCATGAATAGGCTGAAAAACAGATGGATCAGGGAGTTCTGATTGAGAGGGTTCTGATTGGCTGTCAGAATGTTCATCAGAGTCAAAATCACTTAAATCTGATATAACCTGATTTTTACGAGGGTTGTCAGCAAGGGGTTCAGATGGTAAGGTCAGATCAATGTCAACATCTAAGTCTCCTAAGGTTTGGGAGGGTTCAGCAGATGCAGATACATTTTCAGAATCATAAACAAGGATAGTTTCAGCATGTTTACCTGTCTTCTTTTTCTTCTTCTGAGGAGTGTCAGAAGGTCCTTCTACAACTTTTCTCTTCACAAATTCTTGGAGAACAACATCAGGAGCAGCTATATTTCTACCTTGAAGCCAAGCTGGATCAATGGGTGATCTTGTTTCTTTGCAGATCTCAAGATAGTGCAAGATGATCCGAGGATGATCCCCTGAGTTGAACATAGGAAAGTCAGCAATAGGAATCCTTCTCCTCTTTACAATAGCTGACATACATGGAGTGGGTTCCACCAGCAACTTGTCAATAATTTTCCTTTTCAGCAAGTTCTTTCCAGTCATAGTCTTACCACAGATAGGTTCAAGCTCCCCCAGAAGATTGGCTTCTTTTAGGTGAGCAATCAGACCATTCTCAGTCAGAATGTCTGATATTAACCTCCCCATAGGAATCCAATTCCTCTTTGATTTGGGGTTTTTCATCCTTTCATCTTCTCTGGTTTCTTTGACATGGTTCTAGAGATGTTCAAATAGCAAGTAGGGTAAATCAATTTTGACATTGGTTCCAAGGCAAAACAGCAAATATTGTTGATCAGCATTGATGTAATCGGGAGAATTGGTGTCTTTCCTGTGGTGAATACATCCATCAATAATCCTTTCCCAAATCTTGTATTTGTCTTTCAAATCCCTGACTTTGGAGGAACCTTGACCGTTTGTGAAAATCTCTGAATATACCCTAGACATCCCCATTCTTCCACTGGGCATTCCTGTAACTCCAAGTCCTTTAAATCCCAACAACTTTCTGATTTGATTTTCTGTAATGGATACTTCTTTGCCCATTACAAAGGAGAGAATAACCTTGGGAGTTACAATAGCGTGAATCCATAATTCCTTCACCAGATGTGGAAAGACTGGACCAATAAGACGATCAAAGAAGCTTTCCCAACCTTGAAACTTCACAGCAGGGAACAAGTCAAATCCATTCTCTCTGAGATTCTCAAAGTCTACCATTAACTCACTCAAAACTTCCAAACTGTCTACCGGAATGAGAGTTGTCCTTTCAGGTATAATGTATTGCTCAGAGTGAGTAGAAGAAGAATAAGCCATTGAAGTTCTTTAGAAATGAGAAATTGAAGAAAAAGGGTTTTAAGAGAAAAGTACAGTAAGAAAAAAAATGCTTGAGTTTTGAAAGAGACAGTAAAGAATGAAAAGGGTTTTTCAAAAAAGTATTTATAGGCAAAAATTTCAGAAAATAGGTTTAGAATTAAAATTAAAAATATTTAAGACACATTTAAAATAAAAATTAAAACGGATTTAAAATCGAATCTCATCATTACTTGCATTTAATGATTTGCTAAAAATGAGGGAAAACGTGGGATTATGGCTAATCATCAACAGTTACCTAGAACGTCATCAGTAGCTTTTGCACGCGTGACCTTTCAGAAACACACCACGTGTTCATCTCCTGAAGGATGCATGTAACAGCTGTTTGTTCTAATGAATTTCTGAACTACACTTGAACATGAAGCGTTAGAACATTTCATAACTTTTCATATAGCTTCTGTTACAACTTCTCTTCTAACTTCTGAAGAGTTGTTGATCAGAGCATTCATTTCAGAATGTTCTGAAGTCAATCACAGAAAATAAATATTATTTTATTCAGGACATAATTCCATACAAATATTTTTCAGAATGAAATTAAATCTATCTTCTGAAAGGGGTTTGGTAAAAATGTCAGCCCATTGATGGTCTGTTTTTACAAAAATTAAGTTTAAAATTCCCTTATGAATATAGTCCCTTATGAAATGATATTTAATTTCTATATGTTTGGCTTTAGAATGTATGATTGGATTCTTAGAAAGACAAATAGCAGAAGTATTGTCACAGAAGATAGGAATCTTACTTTCATAAAGGTTGAAATATTCTAGTTGACTTTTCATCCAAATCATCTGAGAGCTACATCCAGCAGCAAATATATATTCAGCTTCTGTGGTCGATAGTGCAATTGTTGCTTGCTTCTTGCTATACCACGAGATAAGATTGTCACCCAGAAACTGGCAGCTTTCAGAGGTGCTCTTTCTTTCAATTCTATCTCCAGAAAAGTCAGCATCACAATAACCTACTAGTCTGTAATCTTGTGATCTTCTGTAACACAAACCCAGATTAGTAGTACCTTTCAGATACCCTTAAGGATTTCTCACAATTCATCAAAACCCAAAAGTTGCTAAATTAGGGTTTTGTAGGAAAAGTCAACTAACTTTGACCAAGCATAAATTTCTCATACTTTATAAAAAAATGACCTATCCAAAGCTCATTATGAAGAGGATGGAATTCCCTATAATTCATCTTCAGCTCCCAAGTTCAAAATATGCACTCACAAGAAGATATGAACTTGGACATTATATGTCACTTTGAAAAGTCAACAAAAACACCTTTTATGTCAAAGCTTCATACATGAACATGGAAGACCCAATTGAGATGATACCAAAAGGGTTGCTTAGAGGACATCTTAAGCTTTCTAAAAATTCCAAGAACACCTCTCTAGGGTCAAAATTGAGAGAGTTATGCATCGGTAAAGTTGACCCTTTTTGCAAAATTGCCAAAAGTCAAATGTGGCCAAAATTGCAATTTTTGTCAAATGGGCCCAACTTTTTATTCTTGCACTGAGTTTGTAACATGACCCACGACCCATGATCCTTCCCATTTGTGATTCTTTTATTTTTGTCATTTATTTGGATTTTGTTTCAATAAAATCAAATAAAATCAAAATAAAATCATGAAAATATCAAAAACTAATCAAAGCTTGAGATTTTGTGCATGTTTAGGTCTGTTATACAGCTAGAAGTGAGATCAAATCGTGCAAGCTTCATTTGGACACAAAAATATTGAGTTTTGCTTAATTTAGAAAGATTTTGCACAATTATCAAATCATGAATCAACAATCTTAATTGGAAAAGGTTTGAAGCAAATTTGTAACCTAATTCCTTCTAGGGTACATAAGGAACATATTCAGATCAAAAGAAAAGGGAGGAGAGGCGTGCAAAGGTGAAGGAAACTTTCAAAAAAATCAAGAAAAGTTGTAAACTGATTTCCCAATTCTAGGCTTCCTCAAGCCATTCCAGTCACACAAATCGTTTACTGGACGTTCTAGGATCCTATTCCAATCACTAGCAAGCATTCTCGTGCCCAGAAATGCACCTTAAGTGTCCCACAATTTCCACAGTCTTGAAATTGTATATCACAATTCTGGCACTTTTAGCATGATTTATTTGCATATTCTTAATCCTTGAATCATTTGCAAGCTAATGGTTATATTTAATTGCATTTTTGCTGACTATACATCAAGATGCCATAGTTAGGGTTCTTGGTTCGCTTTTAGGGTTTTTATGTACAGGTACAATTGGCCATGGATAAGGGTACCATGATGCTCGTGAGGTTGCCACGAGTTGATTGATACCATCGTTTTGCATTTATCACGCTTGTACAGGATTTTGGAAAGGTACAGGGCCGTACCTACGCCCCTTTGTCCGTAGGTAAAAGTCCTGGATCTAAAAAGACGGAGATGATGAGGAAGATGATAACGTGGTGCCCCATGGATGGTCCATTCAAATCTGCGCACATTTCAGAGTGTAGCTTTATTGTTTATCATATAATGTTATTTTGTCATTAGTTATACAACTAATATACCTAGCTCAGCTGGCAAGCGCGCAATGGATGAATGTTAAAGGACCTGGGTTCGATCCTCAGGTCCCCAACTTTGCTTTCTATATTTTTCCTTTGTATAATCAGGTGTCCAGGCGTCATATATCACCACCATGCGCCATCAGCCTTCAACCACCAGATCTCCAGCATGCCAGATCCAAGGCTTCTCACATGAGGGCCTACCATACGCATCAGTCAAGCAAGCACATGGGATCTGGAAAAGTCAAAAGGGCCAAGGAGTTTTTGGGCCCAGAATTACAATTGGCACCCCCCCTTTCTGCCAAGAAACCAGGCCCATTTCTTTTTCTTTTATATTTCTCCTTTTATTTAATTTCTTTATTTAATTATTTTCTAACACAAATTAATTTCTTTTTTTCACAAAAAAAAATCATAAAATCAATTTCCTCAATTTAGAATTTAGGTTTTATTTTATTTTATCAAATTTAATTTTATATTAGTTTTAATTTAATTTAGGTTAATTCTAACATTTTTCATATATTTAAAATAAATTAGAAAAAATTAGGGTTAGCTTGATTTAATTTTTATTTCTTTTCTCAATAAAAAAAATACAAAAATAATTTAATTTAGTTATTTTTCTCAATTTAAATTAATTAGTAATTAGGTTTTTATTTTATTCAATTAAAACTTTATTTTCTCAAAAAAATAGCAAAAACCACAAAAAAAGTGATTTTTCTTTTAATTAGGTTTAGACGAGGTCAAAACCCTAATTTCTCTCGTTCTCGATTCATCGCGCGCGTTTTATTATTTTTGCAATATTAATGTAACTGCTTACGGTATGTAATAGTTTAATTAGGATTTTCTTTTATTTATCGTTTTACGGGTTTTTGGCTATGTAATTAATCCCCAACCCCGAAGCCTTGTAATAGTGTAGTTTTTATTTCTCGCAATTTATTCTCGCAAATATTAATTGTTAGATAATAGGATTGTATGACAAGACTGTATGTTAATTTAAAATGGCTAGCAAACCCTAATGTGCAAAGATAATAACTGAAATCAAATCACTCGCACATGCGCACTCTTAGGGTATACTCTCACTTCGGTTGCCTTCGGTAAACGGTTATTAAGTATATGGTGTCTTAGTGGTTGCCCTCTTATCGAAACAAAGATCAAATGTCCCATTCAGAAATGTTGCCTCGGAAAGGTTGCCTCGGAAATGTTACCTCGAATATGATCTTAAGACAATAGGGTTATTACTAAAACGTCCTAACATTGCTTTAGTGATCGTACGTGCCTTTCGAATTGACCCTTATAACTCTAACGACGATGCTACCTATTTCTCAATAGTGGGATAGCATTGTCTAAAGGAAACAAGAACAAAAATAATCTTTTTTCGAGTAGGTAGAATCTTAAGTACTTGCTCAAAAATCAAACTTTTTCACACTTACACCTTTTTTCAAATAAAGTTTTCAAAACGACTTCGTAACACTCTTGAGGACTGATACAAGGGTTAAAACGAAGTAAAACGAAACTTTTCAAAACAAACACACACAAGAAATTTTAAAATGATGATCAAGTACCTAAGAGCCCATGGAAAACCATGGATAGAAAGGGTGTTAACACCTTCCCTTTCTATAATCTACCCCCCGTACTCAAAATCTTAAAAAAGGAATTTTTTTGTGCTTTTGTCCTTTCCAGTTGGATAAAATAAAAGTCGGTGGCGACTCTTGCTTACCGCGACATCTTGCAAACATAAACACAAAACACAAACCAGCATTTCCAAAAACCGTCGGTTCTGCCACCGTATCACAGGTGCAAGCGAAGGTTTTAAGGACAATGCTCAGAAGTGGAGAGATTTGGCAGGGAGAGTCCAGCCCCTTTGTCTGATAGGGAGTTGGTGGAAATGTTTCTTGGTATGCTATCTGGTCCGTTCTTTAATCACTTGATTGGTATCTCCTCAGCTGGTTTTACTGAGCTAATATTGACTGGAGAAAGGGTAGAAGCTGGGATCAGAAGTGGCAAGATCCAGAAAGACACCTCTTCAAGTACAGTGAAAAAGCCATTCACGGGTAAGAAGGAAGTCAATGCTATTTACAATCCAAGAAGTCAGAGTAGAACTGAGCACCGTCCAACGGTAGGGGCTGTGATGATACCTAGGTATGTGGCTACTCAACAACGAAACAATCAGCCAAGGGTAGAAAGACCTCAAAGGCAGTTCACCCAGATCAATATAACATTATCTGAGGTTTTACCCCATCTGTTAAAATCTAACTTGGCAACCTTAAAGGAGGCTAACAAGAACCCCAACAACACGTCTCCTCGTTACAATCCAAACGCTCGGTGTGCTTACCATTCTGAGAGTCTAGGCCACGATACAAACGATTGTTGGGCTCTGAAGAATAAGATACAGGATTTGATCGAAGCAAAGGAGATAGAATTTGATGCTCTTGAGATTCCTAATATCATAACTGCTCCCATGCCCAAGCACAACCGTGGTGTTAATGTCGTTGATACTGATCTATTTGTTCCTTCTTTTGATGAAGTTTCTACTCCTCTCATGACCGTCAAGAAGAATTTGTTGCTAGCCGGTTTATTTCCAGGTTGTGGTGAAGGCTGCCACATGTGTTTATCTCCGCCTTCTGGTTTTTATTTGCTGAAAGCAAGCATTCAATGCCTGATGGATAACAAAGAGATTTTGTTCGAAAAGACTCTAGTTCTAATTGTTCTACATGAAGATGTTGCTATCATAACCATTTCCGCCAATCCTTCCAAGGTCTCCTCCAAAAGACATGTTAGGATTACATATGCTCCAAGAATTGCTCCATTAATAATCACTTTTCTTGGCCCCAGACCATACTCCTCGGACAAAGATGTTCCTTGGAATTATGGTGTTGACGTTTACTACCATGGCGTCAAGCAGGATTTGTTAACCATTAAAGACGAAAAAGCTGAAGAGGCTGATCCCGATATCAGTAACATTGTCGGGACCAACAAAATTACTCGAAGTGGAAGGGTTTTCTCTCCTGAGATCTCCCCAAAGACTGTTGCTAAGCCTGTTGTTATTCCATCTGTTGTTCCGGCTAGTACTTCTGATACTACTCACATCCTTACTCCTATTGTTACCCCTGCCTATAAGTCATCTGGGACTCAGGGCAAAGAAGTTGTAGGTGAGCCTTCCCGGACGGAGGCACCTAGAAAAGTTATTTTGGAATCCTCTAAACAAGAAATGGAGGAGATTTTAAAGATAATCAAGAACAGCGAATACAATGTGGTCGAACAGCTGGGGAAGACCCCTTCGAAGATATCAATGTTGTCTCTGCTATTGTGTTCCAAGGCCCATGCAAAGGCTTTGGTTACATTTCTTAAGACTGAGCATGTGCCGCAAGAAACCTCCGCTGACCAATTTGAGGACTGTGTAGTCAGTCTGACAGCCGATAATGGGTTGGGTTTTTCAGATGCTGATTTGACACCCAAGGGGAGAAAGCATAATGATGCTCTGCATGTCTCGATCGAATGCAGGGGTACTACTATGGCCCATGTGCTAGTGGACACTGAATCTTCACTGAATGTTCTGCCCAAGAAGGCTCTTGATAGGCTAGATTGTGAAGGTTTGAACTTAAAGCCCAGTAACATTGTGGTGAGGGCTTTCGACGGTTCAAAAAGAATGGTGCACGGGGAGGTGGGCATCCCTGTCAAAGTGGGTTCCCAGACCTTTGAATCCACCTTCTATGTGATGGATATCAGGACATGTTATTCTTGTTTATTGGGCCGTCCTTGGATCCATGAAGCTGGAGCCGTTACTTCTACGCTGCACCAAATACTGAAGTATCCAGTGAAGGAAAGATTGTCACCGTGCATGGTGAAGAGGAGTACATGGTAAGCCACCTGAACTCTTTCAGGCATGTGGAAATGGACGGTGAGTTCATAGAGACCCCTTGTAAAAATTTTGAAGAGGTTCCCCAGGCTATAGCATCAACCGAGACTATTACCGGTATGCCAAAGATCCCCAGACCTCATTTGAAGATGGCTTCTCTCAAGGGCGCCAGAGCAGTAGTTGAAGAAGTTGGGTGTACCATTTGGGGATAACTCTCTGATTTTCCTTACAAAACTGACAAATTTGGTTTGGGATTTACTTCAGGAGCTCAAAGGGCTGTTCGATATGGTCGGGATGGAGGACCTCCCCTATGCATTAACAATCATGGGGTCAATGCTTTAGAAGACAATGATGAGGATTCTGATATTGACAACTGGATCTACCCTACTACCAACAATGGACCTAGTAACTGGACGACCAAAGATTTTGTGCCGATTACTTTTGTTTAGCAGTAATTATCTTGCTTGTTTTTCGGATTTGTAATAAACAATATAAACTCTATGGCCTTGTGTCTTACCCGAGGCACAATCGTTTATTTGTGAGGGTTATTATATGTCACTATCATATGTCATCAATAAAACATTGGACATTTTTGCATACAAATTTTGCACTCTCTGTTTTTCTTTTCTGTTTTTCACTTTATCAATACGACTATGCTCTTACACACACTCACATATCAAACTGCATATCCATATCCACTCTAGATCCCATTGATAACAGTTCTGCTATTGCCATTTATAACTTCGAAAATCCGATCAACCAAGCCGATGACGAAGGTGAGGAAGATTGTGAGGTACCTAGAGAACTTGCTAGACTGTTACAGCAGGAAGAGAGGACTATACAGCCTCATGAAGAGCCAGTTGAGACAATAAACTTGGGCATAAAGGTAGACAGAAAAGAAGTCAAGATCAGCACAAATGTGGAGTTTAATGTTAAACAGCGGTTGATACAAATGTTACATGGCTATGTCGAGATATTTTCCTGGTCATATGAAGACATGTCAGGACTGGATACGGATATCGTGGTTCACTGACTGCCAACTAAAGAAGATTGCCCTCCGGTAAAGTAGAAGGTTCACCATATGCACCCTGAAATGTCAGAGAAGATCAAAGCAGAGGTTATGAAATAGTTCAACATTGGGCTCTTAGCTGTCACCTCATATCCGCAGTGGGTTGTTAACTTGGTCCCGGTGTCTAAAAAAGACAGTAAGGTACGGATGTATGTGGACTACATAGATTTGAACAGGGCGAGCCCTAAAGATGACTTTCCGCTCCCCCACATCAATGTTATGGTTGATAACACCGTACAACACAATATATTTTCCTTCATGGATGGTTTCTCTGGTTACAATCAGATCAAGATGGCACCCGAAGACATGGAGAAGACAACCTTCGTCACGCAATGGGGCACTTTCTGCTACAAAGTGGTGTCGTTTGTATTAAAGAATGCTAGGGCAACCTATCAGTGAGCCATGGTCGCTTTATTTCATGACATGATTCATCATGATATAGAGGTATATGTGGATGACATGATAGCCAGGTTTCAAACCGAGGAAGAGCACCTTGATCATCTACAAAAGTTGTTTGATAGGTTGAAGACATACAAGTTGAGGTTAAATCCGAATAAGTGCACCTTCGAGGCAAGGTCTGGTAAACTTCTAGGGTTCATCGTCAGTGACAAGGGCATTCAGGTGGACCCTACAAAAGTAAAGGCTATACAAGAGATGCCGGCTTCTCGCACCGAGAAAGAGGTCAGAGGTTTTTTGGGACGCCTAAACTACATTGCCAGGTTCATTTCCCATCTAACTGCTACCTGTGAACCAATCTTCAAGCTCCTGAAGAAAGATCAAATGGTAAAATGGAATGATGAATGGCAGACTGCCTTCGAAAGGATCAAGGAGTACCTTCAAGAACCGTCAATTCTGATGCCTCCGATTGAAGGAAGACCTTTGATAATGTACTTAACAGTGTTATACAATTCAATAGGGTGTGTGCTGGGGAAGCATGACGAGTCTGGTAAAAAAGAACATGCAATATACTACCTTAGCAAAAAGTTTACCGACTGTAAGACAAGATACTCATTTCTCGAGAAAACTTGTTGCGCTTTGGCATGGGCTGCTCGCCGACTGAGACAGTATATGTTGACCCACACTACTTTGCTGATACCTAAGATGGATCCAATCAAGTATATCTTCGAGAAGCCCGCTCTCTTCGGAAGAATAGCAAGATGGAATATGATCTTAATCGAATACGATATCCAATACACAACCCAGAAAGTAATTAAGGGAAGTGTATTTAGCTGATCATTTGGCTCATCAGGCCGTGGATGACTACCAGTCCATGAATTTTGAGTTCCTGGACGATAATAGTATGCTATTGACTGACCATGAAGAACCTGGACCAGATGAAGGACCTGAAGAAGGATCCCGATGGATTATGGTTTTTAACGGAGCTTCGAGCGCACTCGGTAATGGCTTTGGTGTCATAATCATATCCCCTGAGGGCTGACATACGCCTTTCATTGCCCGACTATGCTTCAACTGTACCAATAACATGGCGGAGTATGAAGCATGCATCATGGATCTCAAAGCTGTTATTGACCTGAGGGTCAAATTCTTGAGCGCTTTCGGGGATTCAGCCTTGGTGATAAGTCAGATCAAAGGAGAGTGGGACACGAAGCACCCGAATCTCATCCCTTACTAAGAGCATGTGCTATCATTACTTCCACACTTTGAAGAGGTCACCTTTGAACATTTTCCACGAGAGGAGAATCAATTAGTGGACGTGCTAGCTACCATGTCTTTTATGTTCAAGGTCAGGTGGGACAACGAGGCTCCTCGAATCACTATTGAGAGGTTGGATGAACCAGCATATTGCTACGAGATTGACACTGAAGGAGTAGCGGAAAAACCTTGGTTCTATGAAGTAAAGAGATATATTGAGGCTCAAGAGTATCCCGAGGGGGCATCTGTCAACGATAAAAAGTTTCTGAGAAGCTTTGCCGCAAAATTCTTCCTCAGTAATGGAATCCTCTACAAGCGCAACCATGACTCTACTTTACTTTGGTGCATAGACAAGAGCGAAGCGGAGAGGATTATGACAAATTTACATGAAGGTACCTTCGGAACCCATTCAAGTGGACATACCATGGCTAAAAATATCCTACGAGCAGGATACTATTGGTCCACTATGAAAGCATATTGCTATTAACATTCCCGAACTTGTCACAAATGCCAGACCTATGCTGATAAGGTACATGTGCCTCTGGTTCCTTTGAATGTCTTGACGGCTCCTTGGCCCTTTGTAATGTGGGGCATTGACATGATCAGAGAGGTTAGACCTACCGCTTCCAATGGGCATCGCTTCATCCTGGTGGCCATTGATTACTTCACGAAGTGGGTTGAAGCTGCCTCTTTTGCTAATTTTACTAAGAACATCATGGCGCGGTTTATCAAGCATAACCTGATCTGCCGGTACAGTGTGCCAGAGAGAATCATCATTGAAAATGGTACGAATCTCAACAATACAATGATCACCGAACTCTGTAAACAATTCAAGATCCAGCACCATAATTCTTCCCCTTATCGTCCGAAGATGAATGGCATTGTGGAGGCTGCTAACAAGAACATCAAGAAGATCATACAGAAGATAACATTAACATACAAGGACTGGCATGAGATCTTACCATTTGCTCTTCATGGGTACCGCACCTCCGCACGAACATCGACATGGGAAACACCCTACTCTCTGGTATATGGCATGGAGGCTATTCTGCCTGTTGAGGTCCAGATCCCTTCTCTGAGAATCATGAAGGATGCAGGTCTGAATAAAGATGATTGGATCCAGACCCGACTTGATCAACTGAATCTCATTGATGAAAAGAGACTTACTGATGTCTGTCATGGTCAAATGTATCATCAAGGCTTTCAATAAAAAGGTCAGACGCCAAGAATATCAAGTCAGGGATTTAGTGATCAAACGCGTCATACTGCCGCAAGGTGATCCCAGGGGCAAATGGACCCCCACATACGAAGGGCAGTTTGTGATCACTTAAGCCTCGAGATACCTCTTTACTTCATGAAACCAAGGTTTGTCTCCTACTTCTTCAGTGTCAATCTCATAGCAATATGCTGGTTCATCCAACCTCTCAATAATGATCTGAGGAGCCTCGTTATCCCATCTGACCTTGAACATGGACGACATAGTAGATAGCGCGTCCACTAACTGATTATCTTCTCGTGGGAAATGTTCAAAGGTGACCTCTTCAAAGTGTGGAAGCAATGTCAGTACATGTTCTTTGTAAGGGATGAGATTCAAGTGCTTCGTGTCCCACTCGCCTTTGATTTGACTTATTACCGAAGTTGAATCCCCGAATACACTCAAGGACTTGATCCTTAGGTCAATAGCAACTTTGAGACCCATGATGCATGCTTCATACTACGCCATGTTATTGGTATAGTTGAAATATAGTCTAGAAGTGAAAGGAGTATGACAACCTTCTAGAGAGATGATCATAACACCAACACCATTGCCAAGCATGTTAGAAGCCCCGTCAAAAATCATAGTCCATCAGGATCCTTTCTGAGGTCCTTCATCCGGTCTAGGTTCTTCATGATCAGTTACTAACATAATATTCTCATCCAGGAAATCAAAGTTCATGGATTGGTAGTCGTCCACAGCCTGATGAGCCAAATGATTAGCCAATACGCTTCCCTTGATTGCTTTATGGGTTGTGTATTGAATGTCGTATCCAGTTAGGATCATTTTCCATCTTGCTATTCTTCCGGATAGAGCTGGCTTCTCAAAGATGTATTTTATTGGATCAATATTAGATATCAACAAAGTAGTGTGGGTAAACATATACTGTCTCAGTCGACGAGCCGCCCATGCTAAAGTGCAACAATTTTTATCGAGTAGTGAATATTGTGTTTCACAGTCGGTAAACTTTTTGCTAAGGTAGTCTATTGCATGCTCTTTTCGATCAGACTCGTCATGCTGCCCCAGCACACACCCCATTGAATTATCTAATACTGTTAAGTACATTACCAAAGGTTTTCTTTCAACCGGAGGCATCAGAATTGGAGGCTCTTGAAGGTAATCCTTGATTCTTTCAAAGGCCGCTTGGCATTCGTCATTCCACTTTACCACTTTATCTTTCTTCAGAAGCTTGAAGATTGGCTCACAAGTAGCAGTCAGACGTGAAATAAACCTGACAATGTAGTTCAAATGTCCCAAGAAACCCCTAACTTCCTTCTCAGTACGAGGAGTGGGCATCTCTTGTATAGCTTTTACCTTTGCAGGGTCTACTTGAATACCCTTGTCACTGACAATGAAACCTAGGAGTTTACCAGAACTTACCCTAAAGGTGCACTTGTTCGGATTCAGTCTTAACTTGTACGTCTTTAACCTATCAAATAACTTTTGCAGATGATCGAGGTGCTCTTCTTTATTTTGAGATCTGGCTATCATGTCGTCAACATATAGCTCTATCTCGTGATGTATCATGTCATGGAACAAAGCTGCCATAGCTCTCTGATAGGTTGCCCCAGCATTCTTCAACCCAAATGGCATCACCTTGTAACAAAAATTTCCCCACTGCGTGACAAAGGTTGTCTTCTCCATGTCTTCAGGAGCCATCTTGATCTAATTGTACCCAGAGAAACCGTCCATGAAGGAAAAGATCTTGTGTTGTACGGTGTTGTCAACTAGAACATCAATGTGGGGAAGCAGGAAGTCATCCTTGGGGCTTAACCTATTCAAGTCTCTAGTCCATACACATACGTACCTTTCCGTCCTTCTTAGGTACCGGAACGACATTGGCAACCCATTATGGATAGGAGGTGACAACTAAGAATCCGTCATTGAACTATTTCATTACTTCGGACTTGATATTTTTTGACATCTCAGGGAGCATACGACAGACCTTCTATTTAACTGGAGGACAATCTTCTTTGGTTGGCAGACGATGTACCACAATATCAGTGTCTAAACCAGGCATGTCTTTATATGACCTGGCGAAGATCTCGACATAATCATGTAACATCTGTATCAACCGTTGTTTGACATTAAGCTCCAAATTTGCACCTATCTTGACTTCTTTCCCGTCTTCCTCTGTACCCAAGTTTATTGTCTAAAATGGCTCTTCATGAGGCTGTATGGCCCTTTCTTCCTATTGTAATAGTCTAGCAAGTTCTCCGGGTACCTCACAATCTTCCTCACCTTCGCCCTTAGCTTGGTTAATCAGACTTTCAAAGCCATAACTGGAAATAGCAAAACCGTTATCAATGGGATCCAGAGTGGATATGGATCTGCAGTTGATACGTGAGTGTGTGTAAGAGCATAGCTGTATAGACAAAGTAAAAGGCAGAAAGGAAAAACAGAGAGCGCAAAATTTGTATGCAAAAACGTCCAATGTTTTATTCATGACATATGATAATGACATATAATAACCCTCACAAATAAACCATTGTGCCTCGGGTAAGACACAAGGCCATAGAGTTTATATTGTTTATTACAAATCCGAAAAACAAGCAAGACAATTACTGTTGAACAAAAGTAATCACCACAAAATCTTTGGCCGTCCAGTTACTAGGTCCACCGTTGGTAGTAGGGTAGATCCAGCTGTCAATATCAGAATCCTCATATTTGTCTTCTATAGCATTGACCCCATGATTTCTAATGCGTAGGGGGGGTCCTCCAGCCTGAGCACGTTGAACAACCCTTTGAGCTCCTGAAGTAAAGCCCAAACCAAATTTATCAGTTTTGTAAGGAAAATCAGGGAGTTGTCCCCAAATGGTACATCCACCTTCTTCAACTACTGCTCTGGCGTCCTTTAGAGAAGCCATCTTCAAAGGAGGTCTGGTAATCTTTGGCACACTGGTAATAGTCTTGGATGATGCCATAGTTTGGGGAACCTCTTCAAAATTTTGACAAGGGGTCTCTATGAACTCACCGTCCATTTCCACATACCTGAAAGAGTTCATATGGCTTACCATGTACTCCTCTTCACCATGCACGATGACAATCTTTCCCTTCACTGGATACTTCAACATTTGGCGCAACGTAGAAGTAACGGCTCCAGCTTCATAGATCCAAGGACAACCTAACAGACAAGAATAAGATGGCCTGATATCTATCACGTAGAAGGTGGATTTAAAGGTATGGGAACCCACTTTGACAGGGATGTCCACCTCCCCGTGCACCATTCTTTTTAAACCGTCGAAAGCCCTCACCACAATGTTACTGGGCTTTAAGGTCAAACCTTCACAATCTAGCCTATCAAGAGCCTTCTTGGGAAGAACATTCAGTGATGATCCAGTGTCCACTAGTACATGGGCCATAGTAGTTCCCCAGCATTCGATCGAGACATGCAGAGCATCATTATGCTTTCTCCCCTTGGGTGTCAAATCAGCATCAGAAAAACCCAACCCGTTATCAACAGTTAGACTGGCCACACATTCCTCTAATTGGTCAGCGGAGGTTTCTTGCGGAACATGCGCAGTCTTGAGAAATGTAACCAAAGCCTTTGCATGGGCCTCGAAACACAATAGCAGAGCCAGCATTGATATCTTCGAAGGGGTCTTCCCCAGCTGTTCGACTATATTGTAGTTGCTCTTCTTGATTATCTTTAAAATCTCCTCCATTTCTTGTTTAGAGGATTCCAAAATAACTTCTATAGGTGCCTCCGTCCGGGCAGGCTCACCTACAAATTCTTTGCCCCGAGTCCCAGATGACTCATCGATAGGGGTAACAACTGGAGTAAGGATGGGAGTAGTAGCAGGAGTACTAGCTGGAACAACAGATGGAATGATAACATGCTTAGCAACAGTCTTCAGGTAGATCTCGGGAGAGAAAATCCTTCCACTTCGAGTGATTTTGCTGGTCCCAACAATGTTACTGATATCGGGATCAACCTCTTTAGTTTTTTCATCTTTGATGGTTAACAAATCCTGCTTGACGCCATGGTAGTAAACGTCAGCACCATAATTCCAAGGAACAACTTTTTCTGAGGAGTATGGTACAGGGCCAGGGAAAGTGATTATTAATGGAGCAATTCTTGGAGCAGATGTAATTCTAACAGGTCTTTTGGAGAATACCTTGGAAGGATTGGCAGAAATGGTTATGATAGCAACATCTTCATGTAGAACAGTTGGAACTAGAATCTTTTCGAACAAAATCTCTTTGTTATCCACCAGGCATTGAACACCTACCTTCAGCAAATAACAACCAGAAGGAAGAGATAAGCACATGTGGTAACCTTTAGCATAACCCGCAAATAAACCGGCTAGCAACAAATTATTCTTGACGGTCATGAGAGGAGTAGAAACTTCATCAACAGAAGTAACAAATAGATCAGTATCAACGGAATTAACACCACGGTTGTGTTTGGGCATGGGAGCAGTTATGACATTAGGCATCTCAGGAGCATCAAACTCAATCTCCTTTTCTTCGATCAGATCTTGTATCTTATTCTTCAGAGCCCAACATTTGTTTGTATCGTGTCCTGGACTCTCAGAATGGTAAGAACATCGAGCGTTTGGATTGTAACGAGGATATGTGGTGTTGGGATTCTTGGGAGCCTCCCTTAAGGTTGCCAAATTATATTTTAACAGATGGGGTAAAACCTCAGACAACGTCATATTGATCCGGGTGAACGGCCTTTGAGGTCTTTCTACCCTTGGCTGATTGTTTTGTTGTTGAGTAGCCATAGGCCTAGGTATTATCACAGCCCCTACCGTTGGACGGTGCTCGGTTCTATTCTGACTTCTTGGATTGTAAATAGAATTGACCTCCTTCTTACCCATGAATGACTTTTTCACTGTACTTAAAGAGGTGTCTTTCTGGATCTTGCCACTTCAGATCCCAACTTCTACCCTTTCTCCAGTCAATATCAGCTCAGTAAAACCAACTGAGGAGCTACCAATCAAGTGATTAAAGAATAGACCATATAGCGTACCAAGAAACATGTCCACTAACTCCCTATCAGACAAAGGGGTTGGACTCTCCCTGCCAAATCTCTCCACTTCTGAGCGTAGTCCTTAAAACCTTTTCTTGCACCCATAGACATACTCTGGAGTTGAGTACGGGTAGGAGCAAGGCAAGTGTTATATTGATACTGCTTATAAAAAGCAGCAGCCAGATCTTCCCAGTTGCGGATATTGATTCTCTCTAGTTGATAGAACCACTCAAGCTGAGTCCCGGATAGAGTTTCTTGAAAGAAATGGACCCACAAGTTTCTATCAGCAGTGTGAGGCTGGATCTTCCTTACATAAGAACGAATATCAAGCTTGGGACAAGAAACCCCATCATACTTTGCAAATACTAGAACCTTGAACTTCTGTGGGATGACAACCCCAGATACCAAACCCAACTCTTCAAAATCCAGCCCTGGTACTCTTTGGATCTCTATTGCATTCAGACGATCCTCTAACTGTTTATATATATCCTCAGTGGGAGGATACTGTTCATCATTGTAATTAGATTCATCCTCAGAAACCCTTGGACTAAGGTCTTCCTCTCTTGGTTCACCTTCTGAATTCTCCCCCCTTTGGAGGAAGTTTCCAGCTCTGACACTCGCTTAACTGGTCCTTTGAACCTTCTTCCCAGATTCAGGACACCAGCGGTCTTCTTCGCCTTCTTCTTTCTATCTTTCAGAATAAGGGCCTTAAGATCTTCCTGCCCTTTAGCCAAAGCTACGAATATTTGCTGAAATTGTGCATTTTGTGCCTGGAGATCCTTGATACTTTGTTCAGAAGCCATTATTGCTGAAATAAACAACGAAGAAGATGAGAATCCTACTTTGAAACCTGTTTATGCAATGTCATGGATGATACGCGTATGCAATGATTTCAAGGATTCTTAAAGACTCAAATTTTCTTAAACAAAAGAAACACATTTTAATTGTATTAATAAGTTTGAATTGTTACAAAGAGTGCCCTTTAGGCTTACAATCAAACAAAATAAAACTTAAAGCAAAAAAGAAAATTAGTTTTCCCATAAGCGTATCCTCTTTGGTGCAATGTAGGCGTTTATATTCCTATCTTCATGAAGTAGCCTAGTGAGTTCCAAGACTTTCTTCTTCCTGGCGTAGAATTGAGCTTCAAACGTATCCTGCTCCTCCTTAAGTTGAACCCAGAATTTTTGTAACTCCTCATGATAAGTTGGCATGTCAGGACGAAGTACAAGATAAAGAGTGTCTCCTTCAGCAACCGGTTCCATAATCATAGGTAGGATGGCGGGGTAAGGCATCATAAGACTTTGAGCATGGGCTTGTACCCATTTGAGATAAGGCTCAAGAGGGATGGAATTCTTGTGCCCCAGTGTCTTGCTATCAACTCTATGTACCATGCCCCAGGCTCGCATGAACCTTTTACGGTTACCCTGAGCATCATTCTCATAGTTGAAGGCGATTCCTTGGATAAGTGTATCATGAGGACCATCCCTTCTTGCAGTTCTAAACAAGGATTGTAAGTGATTCCTCCCCTAATGCCTAAGAGAGAGACATTAGGGAATTCCCCGCATCGATCAATGATGGTAACATTCTCCGAGGATCGAGGACACCAATGAATACCTAAATGTGTAAGAGTCATTAGCCTATGAGACCATCTCAAACCCTATTCGTTCTTCAAGAAGGATCGGGGTAGGTGCGAAATAAACCACCTAGCCAAAAGAGGAGTGCAACACATAAGGGTCCCTCTTTTCTTTATAGTGCGAGTATGCAGAGAATGTAGGATATCTCCAAGCAGAGTAGGTACCAGATTACGTGACAGGAAAACCTTAACCGCATTCAGGTCTATGAGCTGGTCCAGATTAGGAAACAGTACCAAACCATAGATGAGAAGGGCTAACACCTCTTCAAAATCTTATAAGTCCAGGGTATCCAAAAAATGATGAGCTTTCTCAAACAAGAACTTAGCCAAAAAAAACCTTGACACCTCTACTGGTTTCCCAATTTGCTACTACGTTAGACCGTTGTAAGGATAAAGCTTTAGCAATATCTTCAGGTTTAGGGTCTCTTTCCATACCATTGAAAGGTGCCTTGTTAAGGATAGGCACCCCCAGTAACATAGAAAACTCCTCCATAGTAGGCACTAACTGGTAATCTGGAAAAGTGAAGCAGTGATGTAGAGGGTCAAAGAATTGAAAGAGAACTTTTAACATTTCTTCATCGGGGTATGAGGTGACCAAGCTGAGAACTCGACAATGTCTTTCAGTGAAGAGAGAGCTTTCAGGAACCCTTGATACTAACTCCTTAAGCTGAGGAGGTACCTTTACCAGACTGACTTGGATAGTGAATTTGCGGGCGAGGGCCATGTCCTACAAAACAAGATGAAAATAAACCCTAAGAATCCTTGAAATGGTTAGTATAATATGCTATGTTATGATGTCATGATTATGCTCAGATATAGCAGATATAGCAAACACAAGAAAATCACACAAAGACCTTAGGTTTAAGGCTTGAATGGGTTTTAAGGTAATACCCTCTTGAAGTTGGATTGGTTCAAGCTGTCCTAAATATAGTAACCGGGTCCTAAGGGATCTCAATATCACCGATCTTTCCCCCAAAATTTCGTTCTGATAGACAATTGACTTGCCACCAAACAAAACTCAAGAGTCAAACCTCAATGAGTGTAGCATCGAGTATCAACCGACTTTAGGTTTACACCAAAGACGGCTATCTCACTACATCCTAAAAATCCAAGTTGGTCAATTAAGGTGCTAAGGTTAGTTGACGCTTTTATAATACCATACAATGGTCCCATATTCTCTTTGATTACTCAAGGGATACCGATACACACCAAAGTATCGCATCAACGTAGCTACTGTTCCAACCGTGTCGGTATACCCTGCACAGCTCCCTCACGGTTTATTGCTACTTACTTAAAAGGAATTCCCCGATCCGGGTTTAGGATCCAAACAACCAAAACAGATACCCTTAAAAGTAAATCAAACAAGACAAGCCAAAGAAGCAATTAAAATGACCTAGATCCTAAGGTAAACCCTACTTTATAAATCATGTTCCCCAGCAGAGTAGCCAGTTATGTAATACGGTGGCAGAACTGACTGTTAATACTGGTTTTGCATTTGCATTCGCAGATGTCGCGGTAAGTAAGAGTCGCCACCGACTTTTATTTTATCCAACAAAGGAAAGGGTGAAAAGAACAGAAAAAGACCTTTTCGAGAGTTTTCTGAGTAAGGGGGTAGATTATGGAAAGGGAAGGTATTAGCACCCTCTCCACCCGTAGTTTTCTACGAGCTCTTAGAGGTTTGCTCATTTTAAAAATACCTTTGTGCTTTGTGTTTGAAAATATTTTTAAAACGCCTTAGTACGGAGAACTTTGTAATGTTTCTCGGGATAGAGGAGAAAGTATATAAAATGTTTTGAAATGCCTTTTAAAAATTAGTTTTTGTGTAAGTGAAAAATGTTTTGAGCAAACTTATAACAACTATCTACTTTTATACTTGAAAAAGGATCGTTCTTTTCCTCCTATCCTTTAGACAGTGCTATCCTACTATTAGTGAGTAGGTAGCCCTATCGTCAGATATTGAGGGATAATCGAAGGGACGTTTTTACAATCACAAAGGCAACTTGTGGAGACGCTTTAGCAATTTTCTTTTAGGGACTAGATCATTTACCGAAAGGCAATTGTAGGGTCATCGAGGGACTATGATCTTTTCTGATTTATGGGTCTTTACTAAAGCGTTCCTGCCTCATGATTGTTTTATATAAAGGCAACCAAAGTGGGAGATACCTTAGAGGTGCGCATGTGCAAGTGTATGATTTCTTTTTATTTAATCTTTGCACATTTAGGGTTTTCTACTGTTTTAATCATTTAATCTTTCCTTTCAATCCTATGATCATTCATCTAACAGTTAATAATAGTGAAAAATAAAATGCGATAATCTTAAACCTAGCTATTACAAGGATTTGGGAAGGGGGTTACATATCCAAACTTGGGACTCAACAGTAAATAAAAGCAGTAAAATAAATCCTAGTTAAAAACTATTACAACCCGTAATCAGATACAATAATTGGAAAAATAAATAAGTAAACGCGCGCGAGGAATGACACGGGAGTAGATTAAATATCCTATAGAATCTAATTAATTAAAGAAAATATTTTTTGTATTTTTATTTAAGAAAATAAAGTAAAATTGAATTTTGCAAATTAGTCCGAATTTCTAATTAATTTTAATTAAGGAAAATAAATCAAGTTACCCTAATTAAATTAATTTATTTTTAAACAAAATTAATTTTAATAAAAAGAAAACTAATTCTAACATTTTTTGTGATTTCTTGATTTTATGATTTAATTAAAAAAAGTGGTTTTTTAAGACAATTAGAATAAATAATTAAAACAATAAAAAAAGTAATAAAGAAATTAAAGCAAAAAATAAAATGGGCCTGCTATGAATAGCAATCTGGGGGGGTGATTCTGAATTTTGCAAAGCCCAAAATTGATGGCCCTTTTGCCTGCACATGATCCAATGGGGATCACCTTTGGAGGGTCTACCATGCTCTTAGTTGGCTGTATGTTGGATCTGATCAGTGGATGATCCAAGGTATGAGATTTTGAGGTGTATGATGAAATCCTGGCTATGAAGCACGCTGGATCTGAAACAAGAAAATTAGAAAATATGAAAAATTCCTGGACCTGGGATCGAACTCAGGTCCTTCCTCTCACACGCGCTTGCCTTTACCATCTATGCTGAATTGTTAGTCATGAATATATTTAAACAAATAAAATATAATATAAACAAGCTATTATGCCCAAAAACGCGCGCAAATTCAAATCTCCCAATGGGAGTCTGTCACCTAATTGTCTTCTCTCTGAAACTGTCGCCTTAAGGACTTGGCTTTTACCTACAGACAGATTCGTCACTATAGGTTATAGTGACAATTCTTGTGCATGGCTACAAACCCGTAAACCTCAAAAATGAAGCACAAGCAAAATAAATCTCAACCAAGGGCATGGATCGATTAGAAATAATCCCCTGAGCACGAATATACCCTTAATTTGGCCTTTCCTCTAACGAGGGTTCCCCAAATTGGAGCTCGGGAACCCTAGCCATGGCAGATGCCCGTACCTGCACTCAAACTCCAATCAAAGTATTCCAACACGTTGTAAACATGATAACAAACATAGATATATAATCAAAACATGTTTATGATTCCAGAACCAAAGAAATCGAAATTGAGAGGATGTGCAAACCATGATGAAGGGTGGGCGCGATTCTGCAGGTTTCAAGCCTTGGGAATGCTTGCAATGGCTTCAGAGGATCTCCAGGAGTATGTTTTGATACTTGTTTGGGACTGAAACAAGCTGGAAATGGAAATTTGAGTTTGACAACTTTAGTGTTTTTTTGCAAATTGGATAGGGGTTCTCCAGGTCATGTCTCCCTCTTTGATGCTTGCCAGAAGCTTATTTATACAGATAATGATGAGAGGACACGAAAATGCCATGTTTGTAACAGCTATGGACAAGCTTTTGAATGCCATGAATGTCCATTTATAACCTTGGCCAAAGTTAAGGGATTTTGTCCATTTTTGAATTTTGAATGAGTGCAAACATCTTGGCCTTGCTGTACACGAAAATTGGGACCTCTCCATGTACCAAACCAAGCCCAAATGATAATGGCCCATATACTTTGCAATAATCTTGATTTATTTGATTTTTAATTAAATAAAATTGATATAAAATACAAATAAAATCAATACTATTCAAAAATGGTCCTAAGGGTCCTCTATGGTCTTAAGAATATGTTTGAAGTTCTAGAATTTGAGCCATTGCCTTAAAAATTCAAATTTGCCCAATGCATATTTCTTGAAATTTCCCAAATTTTCCCAACTTGGGAAAGTCATAACTTGATCAATTTTTATCTCATGATGATGATCTTATACTTTTTATAAAGCCCAAGATGTCTACTTCAATCAATTGTTTGATCAATTTTGCTTTTGAAGATTTTTTCTTGATGTTAAAGGTCTTGGTAAAAAGTGGCTTTTATTGACTTTCTAAAAATGACTTGTAATGTATGAACTTGTATCTTTCAAATGGTGAATTTCTTGTACTTGAGGGCTCAAGAGAATTTGTAGGGAATTGGATTCTCTTCAAAATGAACTTTAGTTGGAAAATTTCTGATAAATTATGAGAAAGTTATGCTTGGTCAAAGTTTGGTTGACTTTTCCTATAGAAACCCATTTTGCTATTTTTGACTTTTGATGAATTAGGAGCATTTCTTGAGGAATCATGATCAACCCTTGATCAAATTATGGATATCACTTCAAAATGTTGATGTTGACTAAAAATCTTGAAGTTTGACTGTATATAGGTCACAGTTGACTTTTGACCTAGCATAGTTGATTTTCCAATACTTGAGAAATTGTCTGAGCAAACTTATTGAGCAAAGCATGAAACTTGGCATGGATGATCTTGAGGACATATTAGGACCATGGGAAGAATTTGAGACCATTGGAGCTCAAACATCTTGATGAAAATGGAAACCCTAGTTGGGGGTTCATTGCCTTAGTAGGAGAGTTGTCTTGTCAATCCTTGGTCCACCTTGAGCAATTGAGAACCTCTAGGGTATGTCTTATATGAAAATGGGAGGGAAAATTTTGGGGTACAACAGGCTGCGTGGTGAAAAGTAAGCTGGGAGGTATTGTTGAGCAAAAATGGTAAGGCCCAATGGAGGGAGGCCCAGCGCACGTGTGTACAAAAAGCAAACAAGGAAATGTTAGAAAAATAAAACAAAAGATCCATGGGGTTTGAACCCAGGACCTTTAGAACCAATGCCTGACGCGCGCGTCTCCTGCCACTGGGGTGGCTATTTCATCCGGTCATAAAACATGTTATAATAAATTTAAAATAAACCATGTCCATGACTGCACTTCATCTTCAACCTCACGCCAGAACTTTCTCCAACATTTTTGAAATATGTAACTTCTTCATCTCTCAACCATTTGTAAAAATGTAAACATGAAACTTGCTCCAAATTTCATCACGAGTTCGGTCATATTAATAACTAAAGCTATAAATCAAAGATGAGCATGAATTTTGTTTGGTACCAAATTTAACCTAACCTTTTACAGCAATTTCAAACTTAAAATTCTCGTCACTCAATCAACATAAATGAATTCTAAGAGCATGGTTAGTTTCAGGGCTATGATATCTACATTTTAACTTTGAAAATGGGAACCAAATGATGCTTATATGAAGAGTTCAAAAGTCAGAAAACTCACCTTGAAAATGGAATTCGTGTTTTGAGTTTGAGCTTGCTTCAAGGTGCTGAAATGATTTGGTTAGCTTCCTTTAACCTCCGGGAAGCTATTCCAATAGTTACTTTGGATTGAGAGTGGCTGAATCTTTCTGTAGAAGCCAATGTGCAAACTTTTGATTTTGGTTATGGAAGACGAGGAAGATGATGTTACAGTTGGAAAACAGGGGTTAGGATGAGTTGTATTTGATTTATGGAAGCTTTGAGAATGATTTAGATGGAAAACGCACGAGTGGATTATGAGATTGATGGTTTTGGCCATAAATGACAAGTTATGGAGGTTTGGATGTAGTTCTGAGTTTCAGGGAGTTTGAGGGCTATTGAATACGTGTCTTAGGTTGCAAATGACCTCTCTATTTATAGGCAATAGGTTTGACATCTTGAAGTAACCATAATTTTGAGAAAACATGTTATGGTTTGGTTAAAAATGACAAAATCAAGTTGAATGGATTTTCCTAGTTCCAAGGTTCAAGTACAAGCATGGTCTGAGTTTGTTGGGTGCAGGGAGGTTGCTTCTTCACTTTACAATGGATTTTGATCAGAAGAAACAAGTGAGAGGCTCAATGCATTGACTTATGTATAAAGCTTTCTTTACAAGAATGGAAATGGAAACTTTGTGCCAAAATGGAAAATTGTCTTGGAAAATGGCTCAAACACTTGGATAATAGCTCAATCAATTGTGTAAACATTTAATTATGGAGTGATTTTCAAGTTAGGAGGCGTGTAAAGCAATATTATGGAACATATCTATGGGATTAGGTTATGTGTTTTCATGAAAATGCCTTGTAATTCAAGTTTATCATGCCAACTTCTTATCTTCGATTCTCCTAGATCAAAAATGATCTCTTCAAGTTCTTGGACATTTTGGAAAACTTGAAACATCCTCTACAACTTTCTTGTTTTCCACTTTTTCAAAATCCAATTGGAACTATGTGAAAAATGGCCAAGAAGTTGGGACAAAAATCTGCCTAAACTAGGTCAAAATTTCACTAAGTGTTTAAGAAAAAGTGCATGACTTCGGGGGCTTATAACACAAAATCTAAGAATTTTTTGGATATGAGCCCTCTGATACAAAGTTGTAGATCACATCAATATCTAAAACTCTCATGTTTAAAGTTTCCTTTGAATCATCTTGTATTTTGGTGAAAAGTACGCACATCTTCAAACCTTGTTTAGAATGTTTTCGCTGGGAATTCCTGTTTTGTTGTTTTGAGAAGAAATCTGTTGGGGAACATTGATTTTGCTTGAGGGAAACTACGTGGAGAGTGTTGATTTCTGCTTGAGAAACATAATTCAAGAGTTTTAGTTGTCCATTGCTCTAGTGGGGAATTGTCTCTTGAAAGTTAGCCGTTATCTGGTCGGATTACAGGCTTCACAATAACATGCTGGGAATAAAGAAGTTAACTGTTATCTGGTTAGATTCCAGGCTTTGCAGAAACTCATTGGGATGTGGAAATCTCTACTAGGGAAGATGAGTTTTATTAGTGATTTGTAAGAATTAAACTGTTATCTGGTCAGGTCCAGGCTTCAGAAATTGGAACTATTATCTGGTCGGGTCCAGGCATCAGAATTTTAAATTGTTATATGGTCGGGTCCAGGCTTCAGCAATTTAAACTTGAGGTTAATTGGTATTTGGTCGGGTCCAGGCTTGAACTGTTGACTGGTCAGGTCCAGGCTTAAGCAATTTGAGAAGTTAAAATATTATTGGGTCGGGTACAAGCTTTAGTAACTTGTAAATGAGATTAACTATTATCTGGTCGGGTCCGGTCTTCCAGTAATTTTCTTGAATATATGAAGTTGAACTGTATCTGGTCGGGTCCAGGCTTCGCAGTAACTTGCTTTAGAGGAATGGAGTCAATTGTTATCTGGTCGGGTTCCAAGCTTCACAGTCACTTTCGGGGATAGTAACGACTTCGTTGGCGACTTCAACTAGGGATTAGGGGTTGTGGTCCCTTGATTTGTAATAGTCTGAGAGGAAAACTCAAGCTGGGGAATCTGTAGTTTGTTGGGGAAATAAACCCTGTTGAAGAGGATATTTGATGAACTGTTGGGGAATCTGTAGTTTGTTGGGGAAATAAACCCAGTTGAAGAGGATATTTGACGAAATGCTGGGGAATCTGTAGTTTGTTGGGAAAATACACCCTGTTGAAGATGATATTTGACGAACTGCTGGGGAATCTGTATTTTGTTGGGGAAATAAACCATGTTGAAGAGGATATTTAATGAACTGTTGGGGAATTTATAGTTTGTTGGGGAAATAAACCTTGTTAAAGAGGATATTTGACGAACTATTGGGGAATTTGTAGTTTGTTGGGGAAATAAACCCAGTTGAAGAGGATATTTGACGAACTGCTGGGGAATTTGTAGTTGTTGGGGAAATAAACCCTGTTGAAGAGGATATTTGATGAACTGTTGGGGAGGATATTTTTTAGGAAGAATTCAATAAGGCTTCCTTTTAAGACCAACTCAGTTGGGGAGAGGATCTTCCGGAGATTGAAACTCTGGCTGGGGATTACATGAATCCAACTATGTAGGGATAATTCTGTGGGTATCCATGAATTTGGCCTTGTGGCGTTTGGACCCTTATCCGTGAAGATTATTATGTGGGGATAACCTTATAGAGGTGGCTCTAGCGACTTTATCAGGGACCACTTTATGAAAAGGACTTTGTGAGGATTTGTCACTGTTCATAATAGTAAGTGTTGTAGCACTGCCGAAATTTTTTGCTTGATTGTACATGCCCCTTTGGTGGAATTCATGCTCGATGCCCCAAGTGATTCGAATGGAGACCTGCCCCCGGCTATGAGAGATTTCTTGGAACCTTGACTTGACTGCCCTAGATATGTTGGAAAATAATCCCGTTATGCCCCTAGATTATAGAGGGTTTGTCATTGGAAGTGTCTTTCCGTTTGAAGCGGTTCTGTTCTTTGAGAGAATTCGTTCATTGTATATTCGCCGTGCGAATTTCTCCATTGTTAAACAATTATCCATATGCAAAGAACGATATTCAAATAATGCAAATTTTATGTCTATCTTGAAGTTTTGAAAATGCATTTTTTAGCAGATAAAATAATTTTGTAAGAATATGAATTCGACTTAGGATTTACAGTAAGCCTTACAGGAGTCAGAATACCTTTTATAACAACATGCTTTCAGACTAACCTATGCTTCAATTAGGACTTTTAAAGGGTTGTAACATGGCATGGTTCACGGTTTAAGAAACAAAGGATAAGGCTCAAAGTTTATTTGTACCCACCTGTTCTTCATGATACTCTCCAGTCCTAAACTCAGTTAATTGTGCGTTTGAACTCCTTTTGAATCTGGAATGATATTTTGGTGATGGTTCAGATACTTGGAAGTTTATTTGGGAAGGCAGTCATTTTTGCAACATTTTTTTCTGTTGTCAAGGATTTGTAGTGACCTATTTTTTATCTATTATCCCTAGTTTTTGCCTGACTGCTCTTGTTTTGAGATTACAGCCAGCGGGATGCCCCAGTTTTTCTTAAGTCTCCTTCATAGGTTTTAACTCAGTGGGCTTTTCTTTTGAGAGATGATGACTTCCTATTTTACGGGGAACCATCGTCGGCTTTTGATTCAAAAGGATGTTTTTGATGTCATTCATTGTGTATGAAGTGAAAGCTTGCGACTGAACGCACACTTGAATTAACTGAGAAGCTATCCTACCCCAGGTTCTGATTAAAGGTTTCAATTTTGTGTGAAAAAGAAAACTCCTACTTCTTTGGCTCAAAAGGGTTGACTAGGAATTATCTTCCTTATAACTCCACCGTTTAGGATTTGAAAGAACGCATGTACATCTTCAACAAGGTTTGTCCAAAAGCATACTGTATGCGATTATGGTATTGTTTTTGTCATCCTCCCTCTAAAGGCTTGCAACTTTTAACGAGAGTTGAATATCACAAAAAGAGAATAAAAAGCACAGTTTAAATATAGTGAAAACAAATGGATTAATTCAGGATAAACATATGCAATGAATTAATGAAAACAAAGTTTGACATAATGGATAAGTGTTCAAACAAACAAAGGAAATTAAAATTGAAAATTCAAAATGAAGTGGACGCTCTCAATGATTTGACATGGGAGCAATGACCATATTGAGAGTTTCAGGAGGGTCGAATTCAATCTCCTTGGTGTCAATCATATCTTGAATTTTTTTCTTTAAGCCCATCAGTCATTCGTATCATGTCCAGGACTATCGAAATGGTATGCATACCTTTCATTGGGTTGGTAACTAGGAGCAGAAGTATTGGGATTCCAGAGAGGAGCCTTTAACATAACCATCTCTGCCTTCAACATGTGTTGTAACGCTTGAGCCAGTGACATGTTGATCTTGGTGAATTGTCTTTTAGGCACGACCTCCTTACGCTGATTCCCCTGTCGACATTGTTTCACAGGCGTAGGATTAAAGATTGGCACAACTCCCACAAATTGGTTGTGGTTACCTATAGCATGTCCCTCCTAGCTATATACAATGTTAGACTCTCTCTTTCCAATGAAAGGTTTCTTCGTTGCACTTGAAGATGAACCCCTTTGAATCTTACCGCTCTTGATACCATCTTCTACTCTTTCACCTGTCAATATCAGCTCGGTGAACCCAACTGAAGAGCTTCTGATTAGATAGTTGAAAAATGGGCCTGACAAAGTACCCAAGACCATATCTACCAGCTCTCTATTAGACAGAGGAGGCTGGATTCTTCCTGCAAGATCTCTCCACTTTTGGGCATAATCTTTGAAGCCCTCACTGGAACCTATAGACATGCTTTGAAGTTGTGTACGGGTTGGAGCGAGGTCAGCATTATATTGGTACTGCCTGTAGAAAGCAGCAGCCAGATCCTCCCAGTTGCGGATGTTGGTTCCCTCCAGCTGATAGAACCATTCCAATTGAGTCCCTGATAAACTTTCCTGGAATAAATGCACCCATAAATTCCTATCAACGGTGTGAGGTTGGATCTTCCTGACATAAGACCTCAGATGCAACTTAGGACATGAAACCCCGTCATATTTAGAAAATTAGGAAACCTTGAACTTCGGTGGAATGACCACTCAAGAAACCAAACATAATTCTTCAAAATCCAGACCAGGTACTCTCTGAATTTCCATGGCGTTGAGACGATCCTCCATCTGTTTATATTTGTCATCAGCAGGAGGATATTTTTCTTCAGCATAGTCAACCTCTTCTTCATCAGACTCTAGACTGTGGTCCTATTCTTTTGTCTTCTCTTCCTTATTGTCCCCCTCATTTAATGGAGTTGCGAATTCTAGAGCTTGCTTTGTTGGTCCTCTGAGTCTCCTTCCCATATTCAGGACACCCACTGGTTTATTTGTCTTTTTCTTCTTGTCTTTGAGAATGAGAGCCTTCAGGTCCTCTTGTCCCTTAGCCAGAGCCAGGAACATCTGCTGGAATTGAGCATTCTGTTCTTGAAGATCCTTAATATTTTGTTCGAGAGCCATCTCTACTGAAATAAACAGTAAGCAGATGAGAAAACCTGTAAGGGAACAATCTGTCATGATATGATGCATGGTATGTGGATGCAATGTTTTCAAGGATCTCACAGAGTAAACACAATAAGATGTTAGAAGTTGAACATTGATTATAGCTTTTGCATCGTCGAATGTACTTCTACGAGAATCAAGCTCACCATGTCAAGTGGGTCATAGCCCTTGACTCAAGTTACCGTGCTTTGGTCTTTGAGAGCGTTTGGCTAGTGGAAAATAAATCCTCTTGCCCCTTGATAGATGTCTGGTTTGATACAACCATGCATCACAAACCCTCGAGACCCTTGAAATGGTTATTGAAAATGCTATGGTATGATGTTTATGATGTTTATGTACAAGTAATCATATACACACAAAGTAAACAAGTCCTTAGGTTTAGGCTTGCATAAGGTTTCATTGGTAAGTACCCTTTTGAAGTTTAGTTGGTTCAACCTGTCCTAGAAAGTAAATGGGTTCTAGGAGATCTCAATATCATTGATCTTTCTTCACTGGTCATTGTTTCAGCGTAAGCCTCTTTATTAGCGATCGAAATATCCCAAAAGTCCTATCTCAATGAGCGTAGTATTGAGTATCAACTAACTTCGGACTGCACCAAAGTCGGCTATCTCACTACTTCCTAATGGCCAAGATGTTCAAATAAAGGTTCTAAGGTCAATTAGTGCTTTATGACACCACACAGCGGCCCCGTATTCTCCTTGACTAGACGCAAGGGCTACCGATACCAACAAATGTGTCATACTAACGTAGCCATCGCTTCAACCATGTCGGTATACCCCGCACAATATCCACGATCTATTTCTACTTACCTAATAATGTTCCCAGATCCGGGTATAAGATCAATACAAACCCAAACAAGGACCCATAAATTTAAAGCAAACAAATCAAACAATGAAAGCAACTAAATGTGATCTAACTCTAAGGTAACCCCAATTTTAAGTTTTTTCCCCAACAGAGTCGCCAGTTCTGTGATACGGTGGGAGAACTGACTCGAGAATTTTTGCATTTTATCGCAAAATGTTGCGGATAGCAAGATTTGCCACTGACTTTTCTTTTATCCAATAAAGGAAAGGGTGAAAAGAATAGGAAAGACCTTTCGAGATATTTTCTTGAGTTCGGGGGGTAGGTTATGAAAAGAAAGGTGTTAGCACCCTTTTCATCGGTATTATCTACGGGCTCTTAGTTGCTTGGTAGATCACTTTTGAAATGCTTTATTTAAAATGTGTTTGTGGTGGGTTTTTGAAATTATTTTGAAAACGCCTTTGTTTCGGCAAACTTTGTAATGATTATCGTCTCTACAAGAATGTATACAAAGTGTTGGTTTTGAAAATAGTTCAAAGAGATGTTTGTTTTTGAAGATGTGTTGAAAGTGTAAGTGTGAAAATGGTTTTGATTTATGAGCAAGAAACTACGAGCATCCTACCTACTCAAAAGGTCTTTTTTATTTTCCTCCTCTTTTAGATGTTGCTATCTTACCATGGATTGGTAAGAAGCCCCATCATTGGATGTGAAGGGACGAGCATGGGTCAATCGTGTAGTCATAGAAGGCAACTTATGAGACGTTTTAGCAATTTTCATAAGGGACTAGATCGTCTACCAAAGGCAACATCGAGGGACATTTAGGGACTACGATCCTTTTTTATCGTGGGTCTTTGCTAAAACACCCATATTTAAGGGACATGACTATTTTCCGAAGCAACAAGCGATGTTACCCTAGAGGTGAACGTGTGAGTAGTGTGTTTGATTGCATACATTTTTGTCTTTGAGATTAGGGTTTTCTAGCGGTTGATTTTATCTTTCCATACACACTCTAGTTACTAACAATTTATATTAAAGCGGTAAATTGCGGAAATTGAAATCCTAAGCTATTACATCATTAGGGGAGTGGGGGTACAATTTACAAATGGGGATGAAGTAGAAACTTAAATATTACAACCATATCGAATAACAATGAAGACAATGTAAAAACAGTGCAAAATAAAGGAAAAATTGCATTTTGAACTATTATGTGTCGACACATGCTGCTATGCATCGACACATACCTTTCCTTGCCCCTGTAAAACCAAACCAACTCAGTATGAGTCGATGCATAATGGAATGTGTTGACTCATGCGCCTGTTTGTGTCGACACATACGCGTTTCGTGCCGACTCATGCACCTTTCATCTTTCTGTTTCGGGGCCTGGATAATAGTATGAGTCAATGCATAAGGCTATGTGTCGACTCATACCCTATTTTTTCACTACCATGAGTCGACCCATGTGGGTATGTGTCAACTCATGCTGTAGTTTTTTGCCTTAAATATTGTTTTATTGTCTTGAGACTGCACTTGGTGTTTTAAGTTTGAATACTTTTCAAGATGATGTGATGGCTCTAATGAATCTCCAAGAAGCTGTTCCAAACTGTTGAATCAGACTAACTCAATCAAGTTGTAAAGTATTGTTTTTGTGTTTGGAGGGTGAAGATAATGGAACTACAGAAATTGTTCTTGTGGTTGAGCAATCTCTATGTGATAAGGTGTTTGGTTTATGGGAGAGTTTGTAAAATGGATTGAGGTTCTGTTTTTGTGGCTGAGAATAAAGATGAGTGTGAGCAAGGGTCTTTTGTGAAATCAGCAGAGTTTACAAAGAATGTTATTTTTTTTTTCTATTCTCCCTTTTTCTCTCTAAAAGCCAACCTCTCTTGTGTGTTGTGAAAACAATCTATTTGTAGATGAGTTTTGCTGGGATTTTGGGAGGGAAACAAATAACAATTTGAACAGTTTGGGTATGTTGTATCATTGCCTTTTAGATGCAGCTCTCATATGCAAATTTGGTGCAAACATGAGACTGAGATAATGCAGGCTTAGACTGGGTTGGTAGTAGCATAACAGGGTTGTTTTGCAGCAGTTTTGGAGTGTTGTGGCAGCTTGGTGCAGGGCTATTTCATAGAAGTACAACATATGATTTTTAACATGGTTTTGGGTTGTTATATGGACAGTACAACAGGCTTGGATTTGGAAGCATATAGGGCTTTGTTCAATAGTAGTTTGGATAACACTATTTATAGTATGACACTAGTTTAGTTTTGTGGACAATACAGTGGCAAGGTTTGAGTCAAAAGGAAAAGTTCAACCAACACAAAATTTAGAATTTGTAATCTTGCAAAAATGCCACTTTGTAATAACTTGAATTATTTGTAACATCTTTAATCATTTGTAACATCTTGAATTATTTTGAATTGTAGTGAAAAGATGTTATGAAGCAATGAAATTAACAAGTATAGAAAATACTTAGAAAAATTTCCAAGTCTTGTAAAGTTGGATTTTTGACTCTCTTGATTTTTTGATGATCAAATTTAATATTTTGGATGTCTTGATGAAGTGTGATTTTTGGGACTCAATTTTGGTCAAAAAGTCAAAGTTTGACTTTTTAGTGTACAGTTGACTTTTTCCACCAATTGACCGAATTTCGTCTATCAATCCACTAATCTCAGGAGATGAATTGAAATATGTGATTAGGTCAAAATGATGCGCTCGGATCCTTGAGTTCATGCTTCCAACCAATAAGTCAGGTATTAGGTCAACAGTCAAGGTTCAGTCATTTCCAGTCAAAACTCTGATTTTGCCCATTTAATAACTTGAATGACTTTCTTGGAAAATTGTGATCCAAGACTTGAAAATTTTACATAAGTAATCTTGAGGGTCCATAATCATCCATGAAAGTAATTTGAAACATAAGAAATCCAACTGCCTTCATACAAACTCAAACCCTAATTTGAGGCATCAGTGTTGAGGCGATTGTTTGACCTAGTCGATACTTGCGCAAACTTGAGTCATTGAAGATCTTTGTAGGAAATATCTTGAGAAATGAGAGGGAAAATTTTGGAGTACAACACTGATCTTTGCCGAACATAGATTCAGGGCCAGTTTTTGTTCCTAGGCGCCTGCTCACAAAGTCCCTGTGAATTCTTTTTGTTCGGATCCTGCGCTGCTAGGTGGAAATAACTCTCAGTTCTTTTATGGATATCACGAAGAGGATTATGAAATTGTTAGAAACAATGGGAGGAAATGGAAGGGATTATACAGAGTTGTTGGAAATAAACTTTGGGAGGCAATTGTAGCATTAGGTGTGGTTTACTTGGATGGGAGGAGTATAAACATTAGTATAATTGCGAAATTGGAGAAAAATGATAGGAAGAGAAAGGATGAGAGGATGGGGAAAACTAATAACTTAAAATGATAATCGGATCATTGAATATTAGAGGGGGAGGCAATGCTCTTAAAATGAGAAGAATTAGTTCTCTGATTAAAAAAGGCAATGCAGACATTTTCATGTTACAAGAGACGAAATTATCTAATCTCCATGATTTTGTTGCCAAGAGTTTTTGGAGTAATACGGAGTTCGATTATTCTTTTTCCAACTCGAGGGGTAGATTGGGTTGTTTACTTATATTGTGGAGGCAAGGGTGGAAGTTTTAAATATCTTTTAAGGGGAAGGTTACCTTGGGATAAAGATTCTTTGGAAGGATAATTTATATTATGTGATAAACATTTAATCTTCATGCGATTTGAGGAAAAAGAAACTTTTGTGTAGTAAATTGTTTGCGTTGAAAGAGTCTTCTAACGATGGAGAATAGATAATAGGAGGTGATTTTAATGCCATAAAAAAATAGTAGAGAGAGAAAGGGAAGGGAGTTATATGATTATAATAGTGAGATGAAGGCTTTTGCAGATTTTATAGGGTATATGGCTTTGGTGGATATCCCTTGTAAAGGGAAGAATTTTACTTGGTATAGCGGGGATGGTAAGTCTATGAGTAGAATAGATTGTTTGCTTGTATCGGATGATGTTGTGAATAGATGGGGAGTTATTGGTTAACTTGTTGGAGATAGATATTTTTCGGACCATTGCCCTATTTGGTTAGTGAAGGACGAAGTAAATTGGGGGCCTACACTGTTCAAATTCAACAAGGAATGGTTTTATTTTGACTCCTTTATCCCTTTTGTGAAGAAATAATGGAATGAGTTAATGATGGAAGGAAGAGGAGATTTTGTCTTAAAAGAGAAACTTAAACTTCTTAAAGAAAGACTTAAATGGTGGAATAAGGAAGTGTTTAGTAGAATTGATTTAGAAGTGGAGGGAGGGTGAGAGATATCAATTTGGGGGACAGTAGGTTAGAAAGAGAGATAGAAGCTTTGCATCCGATTATTGTTGAGAATATAAAAGAAGCTACAAGTCAGTTTTAGACTAATTTGATAATCAAAGAGAACATGCTCGTTCAAAAATCGAAACTTAAATGGATTAAAGAGGTTGATACTAATAGTAGTTTTTTTCATAAGGTCATGAAAGAAACAAGGAGGCATAACCATATAGGCCTGGTTGTTACTTTGAATGGTGTGTTGGAGACTATCAAAGATGTTAAGGAGGAAGTTTTAAAGCACTTTGCTAATAAATTCTTGGAGGAGGAAGATGCTAGGCCTTTATTGGACGGTATTTCTTTTGCTAGCATCAACGAGGAAGATAGATGTTTTATTGAAAGTCCTTTTCTTGAGGATGAAATCAAGGATTCTATTTGGGGTTGTCGTGGCTCTAAAAGCCCAGGTCCGGACAGATACACTTTTCTTTTCTTAAAGAAGTGTTGGCATATTCTTAGACGATTATGTGCGCTTCTTTAACTCCTTTCATGGGGGTGGTGAAATTTCTAAGGGAATTATTTCTTCCTTCTTGACGTTGGTTCCAAAATCTCCAAATCTGATTTTTTTGAACGATTATAGGCGTATTTGTTTGGTGGGATGTTTGTACAAAGCCTTAGCAAAGCTTTTGGCATGGAGAATGAAAAAGGTGTTGAATACTATCATTGCTTCTTGCCAAATTGCATTTGTGCCGAGAAGACAATTGTTAGATGGTGTGTTGGTGACGAATGAGGTGGTCGATTATGCGAGAAAAGAAGGTAGCAATTTCCTACTTTTTAAAGTGGATTTCGAAAAAGCTTACGATAAAGTAAGTTGGAATTTCTTACATTATATGTTGCATAGAATGGGGTTTGGATTGTAATGGAGGAGGTGGATGGAGTTGTTGATGTTTCAAAGTAGGATATCGGTATAGTAAACGGGAGCCTAACGAAGGGATTTATTGTTGAAAGAAGTTTTAGGCAAGGATACCCTCTTTCTCCTTTCCTTTATGTTATGGTGGCAGAAGAATTATCGGGGTTTATAGACAACACCCTTTTGATTGGTAAAGCTTCTTGGAAACACGTTCGAGCGATACAGTTGATCTTGAGGGCTTTTGAATTTATGTCGGGTCTTGGTATCATTTATCACAAGAGTAAGTTGATTGGCATCAATTCTAATTCCAATTTCTTAGAGGTCCTTTCTTATGTTCTTTCTTGCAAATTGGAAGAAAGCAAATTCACTTTTCTTGGTATCCCAATTGGTTCTAATCCGACGAAGCTTTCGACTTAGACTCCTCTTTTGAACAAGATGAAAAATTGCTTAGTAGGGTGGAAGAACTGATTTCTCAATATTGGTGGGAGGATAACACTTTTAAAGTCCATTTTATGCTCTATTTCTATTTTTACCATGTCATTCTACAAAATGCTGGCGAAGGTGGTCAAAGAATTCAATAGAATTCAAAGAATTTTCCTTTGGTAAGGAGTGGAGGATAAGAGAAGTATTCATTGAGTGAGTTAGAATACCGTTATTTTGCCTTATGGTTATGAGGGTTTGGATATAAAAAATTTGGCGGAGTTCAATTTAGCCATTTTAAATAAATGGAGAAAGTGTTAAAAGCTAGATATGGTGATTTGACGATAAAATCTTTTTGTGGAGATGTCTCCAAAGTTTCTTCTTCCTTTTCTTGCTCTACTTTGTGGAGGAATATCATTAGGATAAAAGATTCTTTTTGTGTAGACCCTATCATTACCAAGAGTAAATTTATTATTGACAAGGGATACAAATTGTCTTTTGGGGAAGCTATTTGGTGGATGTCAAAAGTCTAAGGGAGCTTTTTTTGGACCTTTATGTGTTATCTTGTTTAAAGGAAGTGGCGGTAGCGGGGATGGGGGGTTGGATTGAAGAGGGATGGATTTGGGGTGATTTAGGTTTATTAGCCGTTATGGCTAATAATTCAAATTTATTGGCTGAATTTAATTTATTAAAAGAGAAGTTGGTGGAGTTCGGTGGGGTGTCGGAGGGAGCGCACTCGGTTGAGTGGAGACCCAATATGGAAGAAGGCTTTTTGATATCTTCTTGTTATGGTTATTATGCTAACTTTCGTAAGCCGTTCGGTCCTCCTAATAAGTGTGATGTTGATTTAAAAGATGAAAGTGCCTTTTAAAATTAAGGCTTTTGTTGGAATTTTTGTTGATAGACTTCTAACAAATGATCTCTTGATATATAGAGGTATTTATTTACCTATTGATCCTCAAAAGTGTTTTTTACGGGATAGAATTGAAAAATAGGAACCACTCTTTTCTTAGGTGTGATACAGTGAAGAGAATTTAGATGAAGATTGCTTTTTGGGTCGGTATGACTTATGTGGAGGAGGAAGATTGCCTCTATAATTTCATGAGATGATATTATTTTTGTAAGGAGAAAAAGGTTAGGGAAGGTAAATTGGGTGTTGTGTGGCTAGCTACGGTGTGGAGTATTTGGTTGCTACGTACTGAAATTTGTTTCTGGAACGATAGTTGGGATGTGAATAAACAATTTGGAGCATCAAAATGATAGTTTGAAAGTGATCTTTTTATGGAAAAATTACGCATTTCAATTATAACTTCTACGATTTTAGCAAAGATCCATTGATATTTTATCGAAAGTGTAATTAGATTGTAATTTCCTCTCATTTTTAAACGGTTTTCTTTTGGTTTCTTTGTGTAAAAATGTTAAAGAACCCTTAATTTTCTCTTATATAATATTTTGCTTTAAAAAAAATTGATATTGGAGACCTCGTCTTTATGCCGCCTTCTAGTATTCTTCTTCGGTTCAACTCTAATATGTCTTTATGCCCTCAAAATTAGAGGTCAAACCACTTAAGAATTTAAGATAAAAAATCTTGGAAAACGGTTGAAATACCACTCATCAATATATATTCTAGTTACTTTGTTCATGGACTTACAGAATATTTATCGTGTCATTTACCGTAATTCTTTCTATTTTCTAGTGTTATTTTCTTGCTTGTTGTAGTTAGCCATTGGTTTGTGTATTAAACTCCACCACGGCACTACTCTCTCCTGTCATCGTGACTCTCGGAGTGGAGGAATCAATTTATGAACTATTTTGGAATATATTATTTCACTGACTTTCGGGACATCTAATTAAAAAAGACCGAAATGTATTTTGAATAAAATATATTCTCAAATACGTGTATAACATAATTAAAAAAGACCTAAATGGATTTTGAATAAAATATATTATCAAATATATGTATAACATAATTAAAAAAGACCTAAATGTATTTTGAATAAAATATATTATCAAGTGGGTGTATAACATTTTCACAAGTGATTGTTTGAATTCATTCAGTTGACTTCAAAAATTAACTAGTTGAATGAATCCACATGAACTATATGTTCGTGATTATATATTATATATGTCTGTTTGTTGGTTGTGTTCTCCACATCTTTTATAATTAATTGAATTATTTAAATAAAATTATTTTTTATTTAGATTTCATAATTATTTAAATAATTCATCTATATTTTTAAATATTTATAAATTCTATTAGAAATTTAAAATGAGTTCCATTAAACGCCATATTAATATTTTATATTATTCTATAATCTAAAAAATTAATTTAAATATATCAAATTAATTTAAAAATAAAACAACATATATTTAAAATAAATAAAAATAAATTTAAAATAATATTAAAATAATACATAACACAAATATACTATAAATATAAAAAATATAATAATAAAATAAATATTAGCTCAAAATACATGAAAAATATGTAAAATTAGACCAACAATTATGTTGATTGAAACTTACTAACAAATAAAATATGTAGTAGAAGAAAACCTAAAAGAAAAATAGAATTAATTCTTCAAATTTAAACGAAATACAAATAAAAAATTATGATTAAATATTGTTGTTACCAATAATATAACAAATGAAATCTGTATATTGTAATCGGTGGCATTTTAAATTTTAAATATATTATTGTAGGGATGGTAATTTGATTCATATTCTACAGATATTTGTAAAAATAATTTATAATAGATAAGATAAAAATCTATAAAATAAATACGAGTACCGATATTGATAATTACTATTAAAATAAGCAAATATGAGTGTGGACACGAGTACCTTATTACTCATTTCATCCCATACTCGCACTATATATTCATATAACATCATTTGTAATATTATATAAAAAGTAAAATACTTTTATGTCTCATATGTTAATGTTAAAATTTATTTTGGTCTCTTTAACTTAAAAAATATTCATATTGCTCCCTTAACTATTTAAAACGCTTCATTTTAATCATTTTGGTCTAATTAGCGACAAAAAAACTTAAAACTCGATCGTTAATTTCGTCGTTAATTAGACAAAAAAGACTAAAAAAAAGCGTTTTGAAGAGTTAAATGATCAATATGAATCTTTTTTAAGTTAGAGGAGCAAAATAAACATTGAAGTTATTAAGGTGTTCTAATTGATTGGCTAAGGGTCTTGATCGATTAAACAATGCATATAAGCTTCATAAATAGTATATAGAAAAATATTTGAGAAATCCCACGAGAAACTTATGGCTCCTCTAAGGGTTTTAAGGTGTTTTGTCACATAGTGAGGTTAAAAACACTTTTAGGTGAGTTTGTGCATTACCTTGGTAATTTAAGAATTAGAGCTTTTATAAGACTCTGATCACTCAAACATTGATCAAGCAAGCTTTCACATTTTACCTCTTTCACAATATGTGAAGCTTCAAGGTCCCTTAATATAAACACCAATGATTTAACACTTCATTTGAGACTTGACTTCTTCATACTGATGAATCTTGATAAGACTTCTTGATTGAAACCATCATCATGGATATTGTTTGACTGGAAATTGTCAGTGACTCCATTCAATGCCACTTGACATTAGGTGTTATTCTTTAAGAGATTGAATTTGGAAATTTTATCTTATAGTGTTGTCATAATCAAAATCATTAAGGTCATCAGACTGATGCAAACATTAAACCTGCAAGCTAATAGATCCATATAAATGAAGAAGTGCATTGAGCTAGTGTCATAAAATAATATTAGATGAAAAGTCTTAGAAAATGGAGTAAGATCGGCCTAAAGTTGAGCTCGTCTGTGAAAAATAACCTTTGAAAGGTTATAGTACGGACTTTAGATACATCATGATATGTATCAAATATATTAAGGGGTGCGAGAAGTAATCAATTTCCAAAATTGGAATCAAGTGTAGATGAGTTATGAGACTAAATGGATCTATAGATATGTGGAGATTAAACACCATAAACTAGAGGATATGTGAAATCACGAGGGATATCAGAGTAGTGAAATGGAAGCATAAGAAATCCTCTATACCCAAGGACAATAAGTTCATGGATGGAAAATCTTCAATAATTAGCGAAGGTCGAACTAAGTAAACAACTGAAGTTGTTCGAATCAGATGTCAGATCACTCTCCACCAGATGAAGAAGCAACATGGAAAGCAACCGATAGGTTTACCTAAAAGGAAGTAAGTTCTCTCAAAGAGTGTAGATAGTTTCTTCAAGATGAGAATGGTCTAAAGAACAAGTGTATTAAGTCACTGTTGATTGGAAGTAGAGGTTGAAGACCACTTCCTTATTAATGAATGGACCAGAAGATCACATTAAAGGTAACATCATCTGAAAAAAGCATTATGAGTCCTAAGATAGGAATAAGTTGGACACCAATAGCAAAAAAGTTTAACACAAAAGGATCACACTGAATACATATGAAATATATAACACACTGATTCAATCAAAGATAATTGTAAGGGGCGTCAGTTGACCCTAAATTCCTTGTGTAGAGGAAACTATTTATAAATAACCAATAGTGGCGGAGTAGAGACAAGATGCAATATTTCAAAAGAGCCTTAGAGCGAGTATCCCTATGGAAGTCTCAAGAAAAGGTTTATAATAATTATCGTCAATGATGTAAAAGCACTCTAAATGGAAGGAAATGATACACATCTAGAAGAAGGTTTTACATGTTTAAGGAGTCCTAGTGACACATTTCTAGAGATATCCCTTTAAGATATAAAGGGTTGAATAAACTTTTCACAGGAGAATGGTGAATAATGTTGAATTTTCTATCCAGAGGCTAAGGTAAAAGTCTCATTATCGATATTAGTTATGATAATGGTAACTGTAAACATTGGGAGCTAAGCTAAGGGAACTCGTAGTTTTCGAAGCATGTAAGTTGGCATCAATCCTTCCTTGCCCTCCAACTATGGAGGGGGTAAAATTTCACCCGCCTAAATCCGACCAAGAGAGAGTTGGACTTCCATTTGAGTATAAGTGACCCGAGCAGTTGGACCGACAACCAGACTAAAAGGCGTACCTATTAGTTTGACGGGGTACTCAGAGTGCTTGCCAAAAGAGAAGTAACCCTAACCTTTCTCCTTATTTTCCACATTACCTCTTCACTCTTCATCACATATGCGCAACTAGCAAAGGTAGACGTTACAAGAGATTTAGTTTGATGTCACATTCCAAAAATGGTAAAAAATGGCCTTCCCTTAAAAGAAAACAAGATTTCTATGTCACTTGCCAATAAGAAGAAATTAAGATTTATATATCACTTTCCAAAAATGGTCTTCCTCATTTTTTGATTTGGCATCCACCAATAAATGGGTTTGAATGAACCGCTTTAGCCATTTTCTTGATGCCATGTTAGATAGAACAATGCCACCAATGTAGCCTAGCTCCCTATACAAGGCCACTAATTGGTTCTTCAAATATAAATCTTTCTGAAACAACTTGTCCTCCTTATAAACATGTGATCTCTCCCTCGTCACAAAAGTGGCTATGGATGTAGTACTTACATAATATATTTATGCACTCTGGTGAAGGACCAGACATTACTATAAAAAAACGCTTTTAACCTCGGACACAAAATGTATTTTACCTCGGCTATAGAAGTGAGACAACGCAGGGCGTCATAAAAAATAATGACTTATCACCTCAGTTTTTATAATACCAATGGGTAAATTTATTAGCGCATGGGTTCAAACCACGTCATCTGCACTTTTATTATTTACAATATTAGCGCCTCATATATCTCGGTTTATCAATAAAATCAAGGGGCAATTAGTTTTAAAAAAAATTAAAACTCATTATATTGCTTACACCGAAAATTAATAAAATGATTTGTTTATAAACAACATTGCTTATCCAGAATATTGCATTGTTTACACTGAAAAAATTAATTTCTTCAAGATATAGAATTTAGATCTTTAAATCATATAATCTTGGAGTAGATCAAATGATGGGTGCCGAATATTCTCTATGGATTTTGTTTTCATTTGTTTATGAAATTAACAAAAAAAGGGTTAGACAAAAAATGGTTAGATAATAAATGATTTTTTTGCTCAAATAAATATTTTAGAACACAAACCTTAAACCAAAATAATTTTATGTTCTTACAATCCATCATAGATAACTCTTCATGAAAAAGACTATTGAAAATCTTAAAGTGGATGATAGTTTCAAGCGCTTCATGATGTTTCATTCTCAATTTTTAATATTCAGAATGATTTTATAATGAAAGTTATTTATATTTCATGCGGATCACTAATGGTAATATCTTGAGCGTTGATAGTCATGAAATGAATGGTAAGGATTTGATTAAGGACAGTGATAAATATCCTCAATGTTAATGCTAAATTTTTCCTCGGTTATTATGAAAACCGATAAGTTAGATCATTTAATTTACAAATAAAAAATATAATTAAAAGTGAGGTTCCAGATTTGTTTTTCCCTCGGTTATGATAAAATATGAGGTAATATGTTAAACTAATTAAAACGTGGCACGCATGCATTGAAATCATATCACTAGAATAACAATGATCAGCTATATTCAAGTCTTAAAATCTCTTTTTTGATTTTCAAGGAGGCTTTTGAGCTATTTAAACATCTCATTACCAAATCTTTGTGTCTTTAAACATTGTTTCAAAGTCTTTTCCTATTTTCAACGTCTCATTTTCAACTCTCCGTGTCTTGTTTCCTTGTTTCAAAATCTTCTTTTTCTTATTCAAAACTGGATGCAAATATTTTGTTCTTTATCAATGAAAAGTTTATTGATTTCAATGATTTTGATCATTTTGTACTAGGGAAAGTTGTTAACAAACAAAGGTTGAATGATTACTTTCACATTATACATGATCCCATATACACTAATCTCATTAAAGAGTACTGGATGAATGTCTTTGTTGTACCAGCTGGTCATGATGAAGTCATCTAGTCCTATGTCAATGACTCTTATTTCTTCATTAATCCATCCCTGATTGTTATGACAATGAAAAGTCAAGAGACAAGTAGTTGTGTTGAATATTATGAATCCAACAATGTCTACCTAACACGCCTTCACTAAATTTATACCAACCAAGATAAGCCCACCAGTCTTGCTTCTCTACTCCCTATTGAAAAATTTTGATTTTAACTTCTAGTGGCAAATCTCCTCCCAAGAGAGAAACAACTAGAAACGCTTACTTGGTATGACAATTATCTCTTGTTCTTCCTCACCTACAACGTCAAAGTTAATATTCCTCTTACCATTTTCAACTTCTTGAAGGAAATGATAAATATTTTTCGGGAGGAAATACCTCATACCATATGGAAGAATTCTTTATGAACTTTTCTTTAAGTTAGTGATAGTTAGGAGTAATATTGAAGTTGAGTGGGATTTTGAGAATTACTAATTAAAAAAGAAAAACATAGAATCTGGAAAAGACGACAAGTGATAAATTGTTGATTTTTTTAATACCGTAGTATGGATTCGAAGTGAGATACTTTATAGTTATATTACCCCGGTTCTCCAAAAAACCAAGAGAGCATGTTTATTAATTTTTTTTATGTATAAAAAATGACGCTCAGTTATAGTTGTGTTACTTCAGCTTTTCATAACGCCTAGGTAACATGTTGTTTATTTTAAATTTCATTGGTGGAACAAACAGACGCAGAGGAGTGAATGGAGTTTACTGCAATTTGATGGAAGAGTTTGTTACATGGTAACCCCAGAGTTTAGACAGTTGATGTCTTCTAAAGGATTCCTATCTCCAAGGATGATTTGTAGAGGCATGATGAAGAAAGGTGTAAGATGGTTTTAGATATTAAGAGATGATATTGAGACAACACAATGGATGAGAGGTAAAAAAGTGAAACAGGAAAACATGATTGACCTGACGAATGACATAGGCCAAGAGGCATACCACACAAGACATGTCAAGGAAACAATGACAAGACATGACAAAAGAAATTACTAACATAGGTGTCATACACCAAATTTTTCCGTCCCATTTTTAAAATATTCAAAGTATTTTTAAACTTGGTTTCATAATTTTTTTAGGTATTACTAACATTTGGTTTTAACAGTAATTTATTTTACTTATTTAAAATATATAATAATTTGCTTTAAATTATTTGTATTTAAAAATAGAAAAACATTTTCACACTTTCATATGCTTCTATATATCTTTTTATTTTGAATAGAATGACATAGCATAGTTGGTAAAGGAGTAAGACATGCAAGTGGAAGTTCTTAAGTTCAAGTCTCGTTACAAGTATTTATTTTTCTTTTGCGTGTTTTTTCAATAAAAAGGATAAAAAAGTCATTTTTCTATTATTTTATTAATATTTTCATTTTCTATTTTAAGGGTATTTCAAAGTTATTTTTTAAAAATCTTTGATTTTATAAACTTAATAGTCAAGGTGTTAAAAAAATTAAAATCTTTCAAAATCAATTTTTATTAATTACTAAATCAATCACAATATTAAGAAAAATCACAAAAGTGTCTAGATTCATAATCTTGTCCTCCAATTTTCAATCATGTGTCAATTGGTATAAATCTTCTCAAAAAATAACTTTTTTTATTATTAAATTATTATTTTCGTATTTTTTAATTAATAAATTTTCAAAAATAGTTTTTGTTCACTTCATTAAATTTTTAATTAAAAAATAATCAAAAAAATCACATACAATATAAAAACAACAAAATCACATAATTTGTCACTTTCTGATTGACCACATGTTGACAAAACGGATTTCTCAATAGAGAGAGTTTGTAGACTTGCTGATCAAGATAGAATCTACAAAACATGGGCTTTTTATATTGGATAATTTCCTTTTTGGTATTTTTAACCTAATTTCTAAATTCTATAAATATGGCTCTCTTGATCCTAATTTTTCATCAACAATCTCATCAACACATTTCTACCTCTCTCTCACAAACATTCTTTCTACTCAATTTTTTTAATATTTATTTTAGGGTTTTGAACAGAACACCTAAAATTTTTCTATCAACAACTTCATCAATAATTTGTCAACAATTCTCTATCTCTCTCTTTCACAAACCTTTTTCTACGCATTCTTTTGGTTTATTTTTATTTTATATTTTTATTTCACTAACATCTAAATATAATATATGTTGTTACTATTGTTTTAATGTTTTTGTTTTTTCCTTTTAATTGCCAAGTGTCCGTTCAACATTAGTGCTCTTTCAAAAGATAAAATTGAAAGCACAGAGGAGTGTGGTAAAGGGGCGGCCCCTAATGTGTACATGTTGCTTAACTTCTGTTCTTCTTTATTTAATTTTAAGTTACAATAATTTAGGGTTAGTTTAGTTTACACTTTGGGCCTTAATTCATGTTCTGCCACTACACCATTCTTTAGATCCTCTTCTTTTTTATTTACTAGTTTTTATATTAAGCTTAGTCAACTTGAGGTTAATTAAGTTTATTTAGTCTATTTTATTATTTAACTTAGCTGATATAAAACACATTTATTTTTTTAGTAGCTAATTTACTTAATTTAATTAGAATAATTTTTTGAAGATATTACTAAATCCCTCTGCTTAATTGAGTCAAGTTCAATTTCTGAACTTGGACCCCTGCTATTTACACACTCTATTTTTACTATTAGACTAAAATTCACACCCCTATACGCATTTGGGCCAAGTTCAATTTCTGAACTTGGACCCTTAATATCCTCACCCCCAAATTTTACTACCCTAAACGCACACCCGAGGTATTTCAGGCTCAAAATCTCTTCGGACCCAAATACTTTTTCCAATACACCACCTATCATAATTTCTACACCCCCTTTAAATAAATAAATAAAAAAATTTATTTTATTTAATTAACTTATTTACCTATTTTTATTGTCATACATATCATTTTGCATTAAAACACTTTTTGCATTAAATATTATTAATAAATAAATATTGGATTATTATAAATATTATTAATAATAAGAAAATAGTTATTTGTTAATTAATTATTTTCTAAAATACTAACTCTATTTTTCATAAATTCATTAAATATTTTTATCATGTAAAAATCATCTTTTTTTCACACATTGTATTACATATTCTAAGACAGCTAACTCATCAATATTAACTTCTTTTTCTACTAACATAATTTCAAATTTAAGATATTTTTAAAAAGGATTGTGGAGATTTTTTTTATTAATTGTGAACTGCATCTACGATTTCGCTAACTTCAAAATCAGACTTGGTTCAAGGAGGATCTAAGGGATTTCCATAATTCATAAAAAATAGTCAAACACTACGAACTACGAAATTGGACTCTGATTTCTCATAAGAGGGTAGGCACGCAGCTTAAAAACCAAGGCGAGTCCCCTAACTAAAATACTAAAACCCTTTTCCCCAAATATATTAATAACCCTTGAAAACTCTATCCTAACCCTTTAACCTAAACCCTAGGACTTCCTTGAGAATAAGATAGATGAAGGGTGCCTAACACCTTCCCTTCGTCTAAAGTGAATCAAAAACTTAGAATATTTGTATCAATTAGGGTTATTCTATTATTCACCCTTCCTTAGGATAAAAATTAATGATGGTGACTCGTTATTCTTTGCCGGTTACGACAAATGACGACTCTGCTAGGAAACACAACCCTAGGGTTTTAGAGTTTCTTCCCTTTTTTAGGTTTATGGTTTTGCTAGGGTTTTTGGTGTTTTTCTATATTTACTTTATTTACTTTATTTATTATTATCATTATCATATTATTCGTTGTGGCGAGATTTTTATTTTCAAAAGAATTTTCAAACTCTTAGAAAGAAAATTCGTCTATTTTCCAATGGGATATATCATTCCTATGAGTTTTTGTGATGACTTCGCCTAGAGTCAGTGGAAAAAGGAATATGTCTTATGTGGTATCCTCTTGGGAGATAAGACTTTTGAATGAAACCAATGACTTTTTGTATAACCCTAAACCAAAATTTCATGGTGAGACCTTGTCCGACCTTAGAGACGAAAATTTCGGTTTACAATGAGGCTCCGCTTAATGGAGACCCTTGTGTCTTTCCCTCTAGTGTTATCCATTATATCCTTAAGGAATCAACCCTTATGGAAAGGGTGGAAAAACTTAGAACCTTTATAGGAGCTCTCCTATAGGTTATTCTATCAACATCATATCTTCTTAACCCGTAAGGGTATCCTCATCTCTATATCTATCCCAAAACTGGTATAAGATATTCACATACCCTAAACCCGTATAGGGTATTCACTGCCCTAAACCCACAAATGGTTTCGGTTTGTCAATTACAATATTTAGGTCCATAGGGATTCCTTTTCTATGTCAAACCCCTATCCTGTAGGGATTTATTTTTGTATGTCACGATCCCTAGCCTGTAGGTGTAGCGGTAGAAATGTTAAAGACTAAGCCATTAGATTGACTAGACTTATACAGATTAAAAATAAAAATCACTAATGTGCTTTATTGTTTCCAAAGGAATGGAAAAAGAGCGAGTAACCCAAAAAAAGGGGGAAAGATTCAAGATAAGGTGGTTGGTTATGCAAAGGGAAGGTATTAGCACCCTAAACATCTATGGTACTCCACAAGAACCTCTTTGAAAAAAATCTATATATTTTGGCTATAAAATGTTGTATGTAAAATAGATGGTGGAGGTGAGAAAAGAAATATATTTTTTTTTAATGATTTTTTTGCACCAGCCGCGGTTGCGAACCTTTAGTGCCTATGTACCACCTTATGTGCAATAGGGGATCAAGGTACTCGTAGTTCACCTTTAAAAATTTTAAAACACAAGTGTATTGGTTAATTTTATGAGATAAGACATCATCGTCATTGTCCATGTAGAAAACATACTTACTACCCACAATCATAAGAAAGGAGAATTTGCATAATCTCAAAGTGGAGGATATGGCTTGGATTTTAAAATCAACATTGCCTCACTCAACACCAAAGTGGAAAATATCTCACTTCACTACATATTGTAGAAGTATAATTGTTTGCATCACTGCAATGATTGACAAGAGTCTAATCTTTTTAGAAAAGTTTAAAAGTATAAGCCAAAGTGGAAAAATGGTTTGAAATGAGATTGATTGACTTTTAGTCTTCTCACAAAAAAAGGTGTCAAAGTATTATTAAGTTGATTGAAGTTTATTCATGAAAATCTTTTAAAAATGCATGGACCTAAGTCCAAGTTTATTATGAAAGTGGTTCAAGTTTGAAAAAAACAAGAAGGGTTTTCAAAAGGAGAGAGAAGATTTTTTAAATTAAAGAAGATGGGAGGAGAAGAAGAGACTATCCTAAAGCATAAGGGAAAAGCTAGGGATAAAAACCATCTAACCAACAAGAAGCCAATACTTGACATTATGAGCCAAGATAGAATTCTAATTCTTTGGATTGAAACTAAGCAAGCAAAGATACTAGACCCATTTAGAGAACCAAACTTCAAGTGTATTAAGTCTTTACAAAAATTGGGTAGAGTAACGGTTGTATACGGGTAAATTCCAGATTACAAATAAAGTATGTAATCACAATAACTTGCACACAAAACAAACAAATAACCCAATGTCTTGAGGTAAACCTCAAGAACTCCAGACAAAATATCAATTAAGGTCACAAGGTCTTCAATATAAGCCAAGGTTTCTATTCCTAAGTCCAAGAAGTCCAATACTCCATAATGCCAAGGATAGTAACCAAATAGTCCAAGTATCGTTAAGGTTTTTTATAGTTCATGTTGATTATTAAGTATCTTAAAAAAGAAAATAAAAGCTCAAGTGAGCCAAAATAAAAATGACAAGAATATAAAGGGGCTCAAGTTAGCAAAAATTAAAAATAGCATGAAATGTAAATGCTAAAGTAAATGGTGCATAAAGTAAAAGAGTATAAAATAAAAACACAAAAATAAATTCAATGATTAGTAATTAGTGATTAGTTGGATGACCATCTTGAAACTTGCATTTGGAACTCATTAGAGGATTGGTAGAACCAAAGCCTCCACACAATAAGTTGTATTTGTATTTTATCAAGTATATCATCCATTTTGGAATCCTCAAAAATAAAATTTAATGATCAACGATGTTTAAGTTATCCGCGTTGACCAAAAGTGATGTAGATCTATTAGAGGATTGGTAGAACCAAAGCCTCCACACAATGAATCTCAAGGTTATTGGATCAAAGAGATCAAATTAACATACTTGGGCTTGCAAACACAGGTTTAGGCTATGAATGATCATTTATTTGAACCGGGACAAAATTTAGCGCTATGTTAAGCAATCATAAGTAGACTTATATAGAAGTTGCACCTATTTTGAGGTCGGTCAATAGCAATTTATGCACCATTTATTTTGAGACATGATATAGAGATCATGCTCCAATAACACTTAGTGCAATAAGAAAGGAATAAGATGAAGAGGGGTGGGAAAGAATATATAAACCACATTTGAATTAAAATTTAATCAAACTATTATTAAAATCATTCATCCATTTTTATGGAGTTAGACTCAACACCATGGATTCAATGATGTTAACAAAGTTCATGATAAAAAATTCAACTCAAGATCAACTAAAAAATAATCACAAAATAATATTACATTTAATATATGCATTAAAAAGGGTTTTAAAATGAATAAAAATGAAAATAAAAGAAAAAATATCAACTATATTCAAATTGATTCATAAATAAGAAATAAGATCATAGAAAAATCAGAAATAGACTCAAATATTTTTATAAAATTTTTGGTAATTTTTTAAAGTCAGAAACTATTTTTAAACTAATTAAAATTTCTCAAATAAATAGAAAATAGATCAAAAAATAGTAAACATCAATATAAAATTTTCAAAAAGTCAGAAATATGTAAAATGATATTTATGAAATTTTTAAGAATTAAAAAATGTCAGAAAGTATTTTTAAAGTAATTAAAAGAAAGCAAATAATGCAAACAATATAAAAAATATCAAATGTCAAAATAAAAATGTGAAAAAATAGTCATAAGATCATAAATAATTCAAAGTATTTTTTTGAAATTTTTCATAATTTTTGGATAAAAATAAAAGAGTTATGAATTTTTGAAAATTAAATCAATTAAAATATAAAAATCAGATAATAAAATAAAACCAAAAAGATGTGGGCCATCAGATCATAGTCAAAGTGCGTTACTAAGCTGATCCAATGGACCAGACGCGCTGTGCTTGATATGGACCTTAGTGAGATACGCACAGGATCAAAAAAAAGGCAACCAATGAAATTAAAACGTTTGACACACTATCATTGGCTGAGACGAGACATGTCATCGTTTTCAATCTCCAGACACCCTGTAATGGAGATTTTGTGAGATCCTTCAAATGGAAAAATTAGGATCCCAGACTAGTATCATTGGATTCGTCTCTTCAAGACGATCCTAACATCACCATCGCGCCAAATTTATATAAAGGTATGCCAAGAGATATGAATCAAAAACCCAGAAAATAGCGAGCACCTTTAATTTGAGATTTCTCTCTCAATTCTCAATGGATTTAAAAATTATAAGAAGCACAAGAATCAGGGCATTGAGAGCTTCAGAATGATATCAAAGTTTAAAAGAATTGATGGAGAAATCTACCTATTGAAGTTCAGTTGCATAGCTATGTAAATGGACTTGGTCAACTCAATTCAGAAGGTTTCAAGGCTTAATTCTTCTTCTGTTAGCTTCAGGGAAGATCAAGGAAGGTGAATTGATAGAATAATGGATTGATAAAGGCTTGAACTATGATTTCAAGGTTGCATAAAAGTGAGTTATGGAGCGACTTTGGCAGGGTAATTTTGGTTTTTCAAGCTTGAGAAAACGAATGGGATAGCTCATGTATTTATAGGAGAAGCAAATAGGATCAAAAGGAAGGGCGGATGATGCAATTTGGAGGGAATTCGTGTGGGTCTACATCATGAAGAAACTGTGACTTCTCTTTTGTAAAAAATCATCCAAAACACGTCTTTTAATGCACTAATCCACTTGGGAAAGTTGGCTATTCATGTTTAGACCCAAAACACGTGCTAATTTGAGGGTTAGAAGTTGTAACATGAAATTCAAATTCTGACTTGCGATGAAACTTCAATTCCAAGTTACCACTTTTGAAACAATGTCATTCTCAGCTCAATGGGTCTTAAGGCATGGTTCTTGATGCTTTAGAAAATGGGATTACAAGCTTTGAAATGGGAAAAGAATGGAATCAAATGGATGTTTGAGCTGAAAGTTGCAATGAGTCAAAGTTGGGAAAAAGAGGTTGACTTTCTATACTTAGATATATTTCAAATTTTTCTTCAAAAGTGACCTATAATGTTTTGCATCCAAACATGGCCTTCCTCTTGGAATTTGCTCTTTACCAAAAAATATGGCATGAAATAGACCTCTTGAATGACATTTTGAAACTTGAACCATTCAAAATATCCAAAAATTGGGAGTTATGAGCATTTTTTATCTTGAAAATATTTATAGCATTAAAAATGTTTTTAGTCTTTTTTGATATTTAAATAATATATTTTAAAATGATATGAAGAAAAATAAATAATATAATATAAATTAAGTCTATAAGAAAAATAAATAAAGTATAGTAAATAAAATATTTTTTTATTTATGGAAAAATAAAATAAAATGAGTCAAAATATAAAATATATCATTTTTTGTATTTTTTTATGATTTTTAATGTTGGTAAAAAAACAATTAAAAAAAGTAAAATAAAAATAAGAAAAATAAAATAAATTGGGCCAGAGGTGCATAAGCAGGCAGGGGGGAGGTTAGAAAAAGTCAGGCCCAGGATGTGGGAGGCCCATGCACTGGAAGGAACCAAAAAAAGACAAAAAAATGTAAAAACATTTGCAAAAGACAACGCTGAGGTTCGAACCCACAACCTCTATCAATAACGCGCGCTGCCTTACCACTGGGGTGGCTGTACATCCGTTAACTTAAATGAAAGAATAAATACATAAGGTGAAAAGTTTCCATGGCCTGTACTTCATCTTCAACCTTTAGCCAGCCGGACCACCTGTATCTCATTCATTTCTCAACAAAAATGGAAAATGAAAACATGAAAGTTGTGTTATTTTCCTCACGAATCCAACCATATAACTTTTGTAAGCTAAAAATCAAAGATGAAGATTAATTTTGCTGGCCCTAATTGAAACCTAATTTTCTCATAAATTTCAATTCTAAAATTCTCTATACACAGTCAATATAAATGGGAATTATGAACATGGTTAGCTTTAGAGCAAAGATATCTACATTTTATCTTCACAAATCAGGATCAAATGATGCTTGTATAAAGAGATAGAAGTTTGAGAACTTACCTCTTGCAGCTAGAGTCGTAAATGGAGTTTGAGCAACTTTTGAGATGGCCTGAGGATCTGTTTAGCTTGCCTGGACCTTCTTGAGTGTATTCCAACTTCTACTTTGCCTTGAAAGTTCCTGAATCTCTCTACTCAAGTCAACCTGCAAACTCGATGTCTGAAAATGGTGGATAGTGATGGAGGAGTTACAGTCTTGAAACTGGGGCCTGGATTGCTTTGGTATGATGTATATAAGGTGTTTGAATGATTGGTTTTCAAAACGCACGAGTGGAAATGAAGATGACGAGTTTTGGCTCAAAACTATCAAGTTAGGCAGTTTTGTGCAGCAATGGTGTTTTGGAGAGTTTTAGGATGCTTGGAATCGTGTCTCAGCTTGCAATGAACTTGTTAATATGTATGGAAAAGATTAGAGTACACAATAACTCCAGGTTTCTGAGTTATAGGGTTATGGCTCTATAACTTGCTTTTGAAGAAAAGTGAAATGACAAATCTCAAATGTTGTACAAGCATGTTATGAGCTTATTCAGGCCTTAGACACATTGCTTTTGGATTATAGGGGTTGCGTGTGCAGAAAGAACAAGTTAGAAGCTCAAGACAAGTTGACTTTGTGATTAAAGCAACTTTTCAAGAATGAAATGGTAGCTTTCTTCCAAAAATGGAAAAATGGCTTGGTCAATGCTTGGAACACTTGGATAATAGCTCAAAAGCAAGTGTAATCTTCTGATTATGGAGAGATTTTGAGGTTTAGAAGCCTACAAAACAAGACTGTGCAGCATAGGTTTGAAATTGGATTCTTGTTCATCACAAAATGCCTTGTAACTCAAGTGACAAAACACCAACTTCATCTCTTCGATTCTCCATACTAAAGAATGATCTCAAGGAGTTATTGGACATTTTGGAAAGCTTGCAATGTGTTATTAAACTAATATTTGAATTTATTTTGAAGATTCCCCTTGGAACTATGTGAAAAATTACCATAAAGTTAGGTCAAAAATCTGCCTAACTAGGGCAAAATTTCACTAAGTCTTTTTTAGTTCATGAGCATGTATTCATAAAATTATAACTTGAGATTCAAGAACTTTTAGGAGAAGTTATGTGAATAAAAGTTGTATATTTCATAGAGATATACAACTTTCATGTTGGAAGTTTCCTTCGAATCTTCTTGCATCATAATGAAAAAATTGCTCAAAGTTATGAAAAAATAAGAAATTTTTGACACTTAGAAAAAATTCTAAGTTTAGAAAATTTGACTTTTCAAAATGAAATCTTGATTTCTTGATTTCTTGATGAATAAGTTTTTATATTTTGACATGTTTTGAGGAATTGTGATCTTTGGCACTTGAATTTGACCAAAAAGTCAAAGTTTGACTTTTAAGTATACACTTGACTTTTGATCAGTTGACTGTAAAATTCATCTGTCAATCCAATGGATTTGTAATGTTTTGAATCATGTCATTAGGTAAAAATTATGCAAATGGACTCTTGAGATCATGCCTTAAACCAATTGACCATTTTCTAGGTCAAAAACCAGAAATTTCCCTTTCCTAGTCAAAACCCTAATTTTGACCATTTTGCCCTTTTGGGGGTTTGATCAAATCTCTTGAGGAATTGTGGTCCAAACTTGATCAAATGATACATATGGTTTTAAAATGTTGATGTGGATAAAAAAATTATGATATTTGACTGTAAATTGGCCATGGTTGACTTTTTCTTCAATACAGCTGATTTTTAGGTCAACTACTCAATTGACTGATCAAAAATGTGATCCAAGGCTTGAAACTTGACATGAGTAATCTTGGGGGTCCATAATGGTCCATGAAATTCATATGAAGCATTGATATTCCAAAAATCCTTGTGCAAACTCAAACCCTAATTTTGGTCATCAGTGCATAAGGAGGTGTCTTGAGCTGATCAAACCCTAGTGCAGTCTTGAGCCCAATGAGATCTTGTGAGAAAATTCTTGATAAGTGAGAGGGAAAATTTTGGGGTACAACACCTACAAATATAACGCTACAATCTTAGAGGATGGAGTGGAGGTTCCCATCCAGCCAATGCTTGATGTTGGGAATATTGCTGAAAATAGCAGGGTGACCCGCAGCGGTCGTGTGTTAGCAACAGTTGTTCGAAGAAATGTTAGTGCTGGAAAGAAAATTGCTGAGAATGTTGAGCCCAAGAAGGCTATGGGTGAGACTAGTGGGGCTACGTTAGAGAAAGAAGTGGATGATATTTTGAAAATAATCAAGATGAGCGACTACAGAATTGTAGATCAGCTACTGCAGACTCCTTTAAAAATATTTATCTTAGCTTTATTGATGAACTCCTCTGCTCACAGAGAATCCTTGATGAGGGTTTTGGACTAAGCTTTTGTGGAGAGTGATATGCCAATAGACCAATTCAGAAGTGTAATAGGGAACATTACATCATGTAATAACTTGAGTTTCTGCGATGATGAGTTACCAGATGAAGGAAGGAATCACAACCTGGCCCTCCACATCTCTATGAACTGCAAGAATGATTCACTATCCAATGTGTTGATTGATAATGGATCCGTGTTGAATGTTATACCGAGGAGTACGCTTATGAAGTTTAAATATCAAGGAACACCTATGCGCCCGAGTGGCATCATTGTGAAAGCGTTTGATGGATCAAGGAAATCTGTTATTGGTGAAGTGGACTTTCCTATTCATATAGGACCACATTTGTTTCAGATAACTTTCCAGGTTATGAACATTGTTCCCGCTTATAGTTGTTTGCTAGGACGGACGTAGATTCATGAGGCAGGGGTTGTCACTTCAACTTTACACCAGAAACTGAAGTTTGTAGGTGAAGGGAAAGTAGTAATCATAAATGGGGAATAGGCATTATTGATATCTCATTTGTCCTCTTTCAGCATTGTGGAGGCGGATGAAGCTATTGTTGGAACCTAGTTCCAAGCCATATCCATTGAAAATATAAGAGGAATGAGAATTCCATGGTTTCACTTAAGGATGTGCAGCAGGTTGTGCATAAGGGTCATAGTGAAGTGTGGGGACATATTGTTGATCCACCTGTGAACAAGAACAAAGCTGGCTTGGGGTTCTCTTTGAAGAATGACAAAGGTAAGGGCATGAAGCTGAAGTCTTCTGCGAGCAAGTATCAAGACATCTTCCATAGCGGGGGTTATCTTCATCCAACTGTTTCTAGGATTAATGCCATTGTAGAAGATGAAGCAGAGCAAGAAAGGCCGAATTATGTGACGCACGGAGTTATGGTTCAAAACGGGATCACCATTGATGTTCCCTCTTGCATACATGTTTCAAAGTAATTTGTTTTGTTAATCTTTTTGAAAAAGGCTTTCACTCTTCCCAAGGTGGAAGTATTAATGTTGTAGGGCTTATCTGTTTACTGTGACTTTTAAAATCAATAATAAAAGTTGTCTTTGTTTCCCAAATTGTGTCTTTATTTTCTGCTTTTTCTTGGAAAATGGTAATAAAAAAACCTTTCAAAATAAATAATAGCTGAAATTCAATTTGCATGATCACTTGTTATATGTGTCAGTTTCTAAAAGAAATCATAAATCATATGTGCAGATTAATTAAAAAACCCGTTGAATACAATGACCCTACACCCTCTCCCAACTTTGAATGTCCTGTGTATGGGGATGAAGAAGAAGATTATGATGAGATTCCATAAGAGGTCTCACGGTTGCTTGAGCACGAGGGAAATACCATTCAGCCATATAAAGAGCCATTGGAAGTGATCAATTTGGGTTCAGAAGAAGATCCGAAGGAAGTCAAGATTGGAGCATTGTTGCATCCTAATATGAAGAGAAGGTTAATTGAGCTGTTGAAAGAGTATGTGGATATTTTTTCTTGGTCTTATTAAGATATGCCTGGTCTAAATACAAATATTGTAGAGCACCGTTTGCCATTGAAGCCAGAGTGTCCGTCAATTAAACAAAAGTTGAGAAGAACTCACCCAGATATGGCTGTGAAAATCATAGAGGAGGTTCTAAAGCAGATTAATGTTGGTTTTCTTGTGACATCAGTGTATCCTCAATAGATTGTCAATATTTTCCCAGTACCGAAAAAAGATGGAAAAGTTCGCATGTGTGTAGATTACAGAGATCTAAATAAAGCTAGTCCAAAAGATGATTTTACATTGCCACACATTGATATGTTAGTGGATAGCACAACAAAAATTCAAAGTATTCTCGTTCATGGACGGATTTTCCGGGTATAATCAAATAAGAATAGCGCCTGAGGACATGTAAAAAACAACATTTATCACACCCTGGGGAACATTCTGTTACAGAGTGATGCCCTTCGGGTTGAAGAACGCTGGTGCAACGTACCAGAGAGCTATGACAACACTATTCCATGATCTGATGCACAAGGAAATCGAAGTATATGTTGATGATATGATTGCCAAATCCCATACTGAAGAAGGGCATGTAGAAGATTTGTTGAAGTTATTTTAGCATTTGAGGAAGTTTCGTCTCCGCTTGAATCCAAATAAGTGCACCTTCGGTGTTTGATCAGGGAAATTGTTGGGTTTCATTGTTAGCCAGAAAGGAATTGAAATTGACCCTGATAAACTCAAAGAAATTCAAGAGATGTCAGCTCCAAGAACTGAAAAGTATGTCAGAGGGTGTTTACCGTGGTTTTTGGTAAACAACCGCTGATCCTCCAAAAAGGAAAGTCCTTTTGGTTACTCGCGGGATCGATCAGATTGATCCCAGAACATATGCTAACTTTTATACTGGGTTGATGTAAATTAAAAATAAATCCAGGAAGAACGCACGTTCGACCAAAGACAAGATACTTGTGGTTTTGGAAAGTAAGAAAGTTAATAGAAATGCAGGTAAAGATGCAGGAAAAGTAACTTTGCAAAATAAGATTAAAGCAATGTAAAAAGACTTTATTAATGAAAAGTGGTGTTTCCAACATACATTTCTCAGTTTATCCTTTCTCACACAGCGGGTACTTGGACAATATTTGAGTAACTAGCACAATAGGTTGAACACCCGGAAAAACTACACAGATTTCCTATTTTATACTAAAAACTATGTAACCGTCGAGGGGTGTTTTTGCTCTGAAATGAAGATAAGTTTCCTCTGCATGTCCCTCGACCTCTAGCTTCCAGCCAAGTTGCTTTCCTTTAACTGCTGGCGAAACCGTCTTTCCCTCCAATAATTCAAATTCAAATTTCCCTTGCCTTTGGTGTCGACGGGAAGGTATTTTCCTCTAGTCGAAGGTCATAAGACCTTCTCAGTCGAAATCTTGATAGTGAGTCCTGGTCGAAGACAAATATGTAACTTAGATATTTTCTCTAAGTTATTTCACATTGTGATACGGTGGGAGAACTGACTTGAGGTTTTGCGTTTGTTTTCGCAAATGTTTCGGTTGAGCAAGAGTCGCCACCGACTTTTTATTTTATCCTAAGGAAAGGTTAAAAAGCACAGTAAAAACCTTTGAGATGTTTTCTTGGGTTCGGGGAGTAGATTATAGAAAGGGAAGGTATTAGCACCCTTTCTATCCATGGTTATCCATGGGCTCTTAGTTACTTGCTTAGATCACTTGCCTTTGATTTTCAATTTCTTGAAATTGTGGTGTGTGTGTGTGTGTGTTTTGAAAATGTTTTTGAAATAGACGCCTTGTCTAGGCAACCATTATAATGACTCGTGTTTGAGTGTTTTACAAAGGTGTGTATCTTTTCGAAAAGATGTTTCAAATGTTTTTTAGAAGTTTGTTTTTGAAAGTGTTTGTGGAGTGTGGTTTTAAAAGTAGGCAAGTGTTTTTGCAAGTTTGATCAAGTAACTAAGAGTTTGTCTACCCCTAAATTTACTCAAAGGTTTTTCTCATGTTTTAACCCTTTTAACAATTTTGTTCCACCATTGTATTTGGTGGATAATTTTGCGTTTAGAATGTTTAACGGGACAGACGCGAGTCATCGTATGGACCATGAATGCAATGATGCCAAGTGTCTTTGGCAATTTTGTTTGAAGGGACTATGATCATTTTTGATTAGGCAACTTTCGAAAGCGTCATCGAGGGACTATGATCATTTTGATTTGTTTTGTTTTGCCAAAGAAACTCAACGTGCAAGCATGGCCCATTTTGGAAGGCAACAAGCGGGATTACCCTAGGGGTGCAAGTGTGATTGTGTATTTGATTTCATGTATTTGTCTTTGTATTAGGTTATCTAGCGTTTGATTTTATGTACATACAAACCCTAGGTCTAACCATGGTATATTTGAAAGCGATAAATTGCGGGAATGTAAAGTCTACGCTATTACAAATAAGTATCCGGGAGTGGGGGTACAATTATTTACAAATGGGGATGAGACTTTAATGGGAGAGTAGTGTCCAAATAATTTACAACCAAATCGAATTGCGATCAAATGTAAAAATGTATCAATGTACAAGAATAAAGGCAATGTAAAATGTACTAATGTATCAATATATTTGTGTAAGTTGTAGTTGTTTAGTTATTGGCATGCATTTTTGGTAAAACTAGGTGTGTGAATGTCATGACTAATGTCATAACATTCTGATTTATTAGGTACTGGTTTATTAGGTACCTTTTGCAGAAAAATAGTGGCATACAGGTACTGCTGTTTATGAGTGTGTATCTGAGCATTTTGCAAAATGATCACATTTACCAAAATCAGTAAACAGGAATTCTGATGTCATAACAAATGTTAAGACATCCTGTTCTGATTTAGCAGTTATGCAGTTTGGTTAATTCTGAGATTTTTCAGGAAGATGACTCATTCTTTCCAGAACAGAATCTCTCGTGGCCTTTGGGTTAACCTAGCTCAACCCTAACCTGGTTGATAAAGTCTGGTGACCAAGTCTTAAGGTCAAACGGAATTAACCCTAGCTTTTTGTGGAAACCCTAACTGAAGCAAAAGTTGCTATATATTCAACAGGGCTGCTGTTTGGAATTTATCCTTTTTGAAAGAAGATCATTTAGGAGCTGTATAGTTTTAACTATTGTAATCCAAGCAAGTATCATTGTGATAAGTGACTTGGAATAGGTTTTAATTGTAAGGGTTTTGTATCACTCAAAGCTTTGAAGCAAGAGTGTTTTGTGTCTCTTGACTAAAGCTTTGAAGCAAAGTCAAGTTAGGTTTATGTATCACTCAAAGCTGTGAAGCAAGAGTGTTAGTGTTGCTTGATTAAAAAGCTGTGAAGCATAATCAAGTGTATGTTTTGAAGAGTGTCTTCATTAATTCATTAGTCAATTGTTTTAAGTATCACTGCTGTGATTGAGGGGGAGTGAGTAGGAACTCAGGTTTAAGTTGTACTTAGATTGAAGTTGCATTGGGTAGGTCTTAAGTGAAGGAGATAAACTAGTTGGTTTATTCCTAAATTAATATCTCTTATAGTGGATTTCCTCCCTGGCTTGGTAGCCCCCAGAGTAGGTGTTGTTGCACACTGAACTGGGTAAACAATTGACTGTGTTCTTTACTGTTTTTGTATTTACTGTCTTATAGAAAGTCAGATACGGTGTCATAACATTGAACGTGACATTGAGTATCTGCAGCCAAAATTTTAATTGGCATCAGAGAAGGCACCCTGCCTGTATTACTGGGTGAGATCTAGGGATATCACTTTCTGGCACTATGGACAAAGAAGGAGTTTTTGGAAATAGACCACCCATTCTGGATGGAACAAATTATGACTACTGGAAACCTCGTATGATTTCCTTCTTAAAATCTCTGGACAAAAAGGCTTGGAGAGCTGCTGACAAAGGATGGAACCATCCCACCATAACTGAGAAAGATGGGACAATCAGTCTGAAGCCTGAGGAAGAATGGAGTAAAGAAGAAGATGAGTTAGCCCTGGGTAATTCCAAAGCTTTAAATGCCTTGTTCAATGGAATTGATAGAAACATATTCAGACTAGTACATCAATATGAACTGGCCAAGGAAGTTTGGGACACTCTCAAAACTACCCATGAGGGCACTTCCAAAGTAAAAATGTCAAGGCTTCAGATGCTGACTACCAAGTTTGAGAATCTAAAAATGATGGAAGATGAAACCATTCATGAGTTTCACATGAACATCTTGGAGATTGCCAACACCTCAAGAGCATTGGGAGAAAAGATGTCAGAAGAAAAACTGGTGAGAAAGATTCTCAGAGCCTTGCCTAAAAGATTTGCAATGAAGGTAACTGCTATAGAGGAAGCCCAGGATATTAGCAAGTTGAAAGTGGATGAACTCATTGGGTCTCTTCAGACTTTTGAGATGGGGATCACTGAAAATGTTGACAAGAAAAACAAGAGCATATCACTTGTATCCAACACTGAAGATGAAAATAAGGAGGATGAAGAAGAAAATATTTCAGAAGCTATAGCCATGCTTGGAAGACAATTCAACAAACTCATCAAAATAATAGATCCAAAGTCAAGGTCTAATGTTCATAACATTCCCTCTAACATTGACAGTTCCAGCAGAAGACCAAGGTCAGAAGAGAAGGGAAATCAAGGCAGAGGAATTCAATGCTATGGTTGTGAAGGATATGGGCATATTCAAGCTGAATGTCCTACCTTTCTTAAGAAACAAAAGAAAGGAATGACTGTTACTTGGTCTGACTGTGATTCAGAAAGTAATTCTGAAGAAGAATCTGCCAAACTAGTTACTGCTCTAACTGGTGTTTGTACCTCTGAAAGTGACACTAGTGATGAGGAAGTGACATTTGAAGAACTGACTGATACTTACAAGAAATTGTGTATCAGAAGTGCTGAAGTCTGTGTGCAGAATGAGAAACAAACAAAACTCATCATAAAGCTGGAGGCTGAAAAAAGGGCAGACCTTGAAACTATAAGTCATCTAGAAGGCGAAGTTCAATTGCTGAACTCACAACTGAACCAGATGACCAAATCTGTCAAGATGCTGACAAATGGAACAGACAAATTGGAAGAAATCCTTCAGGTTGGACAAAATGTGGGAAACAAATCTGGACTAGGATTTGTGGAAGCAAAGAAATCTGGTGCAGACAAGAAGATCAGGCCTGTTAAACAAATGTCAAAGCAGATGTCTCAACACAACTCTCAACATCAGGAACAGAGATATATGAAGAAAAAGTACCAAAGATGGAGATGTCATCATTGTGGGAGGTATGGTCACATTAAGCCTTTCTGCTTCAGATTGTATGGTTATCCTAATCAGAGCCCAGGTGTTAAACCTAAGTCTAAAAGGGTATCACATACTCCTCAATGGAAGAAAAAGGCTACTTCCCTGATAGCCCACACTTCCCTGAGAGTCTCTGCAAAGGAAGGCTGGTACTTTGACAGTGGGTGCTCTAAGCACATGACTGGAATAAAGAACATCCTCAATCATGTTAAACCTCACACCACTAGTTATATGACCTTTGGAGATGGTGCTAAAGGTGAAATCAAAGGAGTTGGTAATTTGGACTGCCCTGAAGTTCCAAATCTGAATGAAGAACTATTGGTAAAAGGCCTGACTGCTAATCTCATTAGTATCAGTCAATTGTGTGATCTAGGATTCAAGGTTAACTTCTCAAAATCTGAATGTCTTGTAATTAATGAAAAACTAGAAGTTGTAATGAAAGGAATCAGATCTAAAGATAACTGTTACCTGTGGCAGCCTGAGAACACTAATAACTCCACTATGTGTTCTATTACCAAAGAAGAAAAAGAGGTGAAACTGTGGCACCAAAAACTTGGCCATCTTCATCTAAGAAGAATGAAAAGAACTATCTCTATGGAAGCAGTCAGAAGGATTCCAAGACTGCAAATTGATAAAAGGAGGGTTGGTGGTGAACATCAAATGGAAAGGCTTGGTAAAAAGAGATATGTCTATGATGTGGTGAATAACCTTGAAGTTTTTAGAGAACTGTGCAAAAGAACTCAAAAAGAAGGATGTATTGTCAGAATCAGAAGTGATCATGACAAGGAATTTGGAAACAACAAGTTTAATAAGTTCTGTTTCTCAGAAGGAATGAGTCATGAATTCTCTTCTCCTATAACTCCTCAACAAACTGGAGTTGACAGAAGGAAAAATAGGATCATACAGGAATCTGCCAGAGCTATGATTCATGTCAAAAGAATGCCTTTTCAACTTTGTGCTGAAATAGTTGCAGCTGGTAGTAGCTTTTCTCAAATTATCTGGACAAAACAGATGCTCACTGAGTATAATGTCTCACAAGATGTTGTGACATTGTATTGTGACAATCTGAATACAATCAATATTTCCAAGAACCCTATTCAGCATAGTAGGACCAAGCACATTGACCTTAAAAATTACTTTATCAGAGACCTTGTAGAGAAGAAGACAATTAAACTGGAACATGGTATCATTAAGCTACAGCTGGCTGACTTTTTTACCAAGGCTCTTGATGGAAATCAACTTGAAAACTTGAGGGGCAAGATGGGTATTTGCCAACATGAGAAATTATAGCAATTAATTTTGCTCAAAACAAGGGTTAAAGGAGTTATTTGTGTTAAGTCTATTTTAAGTGGGTTAATCATATATTTCCCAAATTCTTTCAAAATTACTAAGAAGTTGAATAGACACACATTTACCTCCTTCCACTCTCGACTTTGCAACATCTCTTTTTCACTCATTCAAAGTTTTCTCCCTAGTTGCTACTGGTTTTCCAAGTCAATCAAAATGTCTCAAACTTCATCCTCATCCAAGACAACCGTTTCATCTTCATCATCTGATCAAGATTCTCGAGCAATCACCACATGCATAGATTCCGAAGTCCTGGAGATTACTCCTCTCAGAGAAATTGCAACTAACCTTTCCAAGGTCAAAAAGCTGAGAACAAGGCATGCAGGAAGGTCTCAGGCGACGTCTTCCGGTAATCCCTCTCAACCTTCATCTTCTGTACCTAATAGGGAAGGATCAGCTCATGTACACCAAGAAATAGCTAGGCTTGTTACAAGAATCCTGAGTGAGAACCACTCTGTACCGGGGATTTCTGTTCCATTAAATCAAGAATCAGCAAGCCCAAATGTTGAAGCAAATCCAGATGTCTCTGAGAATGTTGAGACACCAGATGACAACATTCAAAAACCATCTGAAAACCTGGATGACATTCAGAACCCTTCAGAGAAGAATGTTGAACCACCTGTTATTGACGTGGATGAGGAATACTCAGACAATGACCTGATTGCAAATATCAACCCTAGCATAGCTAGGAGAATGATGAACAGGAAGGGCAATCAAGATGCTGCAAAAGGTCTGAACAAAGAAAAACCTGCTGACAAGAAAGCCAGGTCTGAAAGGAAGACTGGTACTGTGAAGACTGGAATGTCCAAAGGGAAGGTGAAAGCTCAAGTGCATACTGGGAGTCTCTCAAAACCTGCTAGACAACCAATTACAAATAAGAGAAAAGAACCTGAGACTTCTGATTCTGATGAGGAATCACAGTTTGAAATTGATGCTGACGAGATTCCTATCAGAAGGAAACTCCCTTCCAGCAAAATGGCTAGAGTTCCTGAAGTCCCAACAGACAACATCTCTTTTCACCACCCTGACAATGCCAACAGATGGAAGTATGTTTGCTTAAAGAGAATAGCTTTAGAAAGAGAACTAAACAATGGTGCCATGGATTGCAAGGAAATCATGGACCTGATCAAAGCTGCTGGACTGATGAAGATTGTGGTAAAATTTACCAAGTGCTATGAAAATCTGGTCAAGGAATTTATAGTGAACTTGTCTGATGAATGTGATGATGGAAGGTCAGCTGACTTTGAATGTGTTTATGTTAGAGGAAGAAGGGTTAATTTCTCTCCATCAAAAATTAACAAATTTCTTGGAAGATCAAATGAGGATTGCCCTGAACTGGAAGTCACTGACAATGAAGTATGCCAAACCATCACAGCAAGACAAGTCAAGTGCTGGCCCTTGAAAGGCAAGCTGAATGCCAGCAAACTAAGCATGAAATTTTCCATCCTGCACAAGATTGGTGCAGCCAACTGGGTCCCTACCAACCACAAATCAATTATCTCCACAGGATTGGGGAGATTCATTTATGCTGTGGCAACCAAGGCTGAATTTGACTATGGCAGGTATATTTTTGAACAAACTTTAAAGCATGCTGGTAGCTTTACTGTCAAAGGCCCTATTGCCTTTCCCTCCCTCCTTTGTGGAATTATCCTTGCACAGTACCCTGATATCCTGGTGGCAAGAGATACTGCTTGCAAAAGAGCTCCTGCTCTTGGGTTACACTACAAGATTTTTCAGGGATCTCATGTTCCTGATATTATCATAACATCAGCTGAGACATCATCTGTAAAAACTCAGTCCAAAACATCTGATGTTATATCTATATTGAAAGAGACCTGCAAAGAGCTGGAGACTAGGAAAAAGACTCTAGAAAACCTAATTGCCAGGTTAGAACAGGAGGAGGCTGAAGGAAACAGAAGGGAAGAGGGTGCTGCTGAAGATCAACTCAATACTGAAGAAAGTAGCTCCTCTGAAGGGGACAGTGCCTAAAGGTTGGTGGAGTTCCTGGTGGAGTTTGCAAGTGTGTTTAGATTTTGGTTGTTGTTTCTATTACTCTTTCTGGATGACTGTATAAACATTTAAGTACTTGTCTCTTTGGCCTATTTGTGTCTAAAGAGGGGGAGATATATTTTGGTAGACATTATTAGACTCTATTTTTCTGCAGTCATATTTATTCTGCTGCTATCTATTCTCTGATTGCTTAGGGACTTTAGCCAAAAATCTGCCAAAGGGGGAGTTTGTAGTTGTTTAGTTATTGGCATGCATTTTTGGTAAAACTAGGTGTGTGAATGTCATGACTAATGTCATAACATTCTGATTTATTAGGTACTGGTTTATTAGGTACCTTTTGCAGAAAAATAGTGGCATACAGGTACTGCTGTTTATGAGTGTGTATCTGAGCATTTTGCAAAATGATCACATTTACCAAAATTAGTAAACATGAATTATGATGTCATAACAAATGTTAAGACATCCTGTTCTGATTTAGCAGTTATGCAGTTTGGTTAATTTTGAGATTTTTCAGGAAGATGACTCATTCTTTCCAGAACAGAATCTCTCGTGGCCTTTGGGTTAACCTAGCTCAACCCTAACCTGGTTGATAAAGTCTGGTGACCAAGTCTTAAGGTCAAACGGAATTAACCCTAGCTTTTTGTGGAAACCCTAACTGAAGCAACAACTGCTATATATTCAACAGGGCTACTGTTTGGAATTTATCCTTTTTGAAAGAAGATCATTTAGGAGCTGTATAGTTTTAACTATTGTAATCCAAGCAAGTATCATTGTGATAAGTGACTTGGAATAGGTTTTAATTGTAAGGGTTTTGTATCACTCAAAGCTTTGAAGCAAGAGTGTTTTGTGTCTCTTGACTAAAGCTTTGAAGCAAAGTCAAGTTAGGTTTATGTATCACTCAAAGTTGTGAAGCAAGAGTGTTAGTGTTGCTTGATTAAAAAGCTGTGAAGCATAATCAAGTGTATGTTTTGAAGAGTGTCTTCATTAATTCATTAGTCAATTGTTTTAAGTATCACTGCTGTGATTGAGGGGGAGTGAGTAGGAACTCAGGTTTAAGTTGTACTTAGATTGAAGTTGCATTGGGTAGGTCTTAAGTGAAGGAGATAAACTGGTTGGTTTATTCCTGAATTAATATCTCTTATAGTGGATTTCCTCCCTGGCTTGGTAGCCCCCAGAGTAGGTGTTGTTGCACACTGAACTGGGTAAACAATTGACTGTGTTCTTTACTGTTTTTATATTTACTGTCTTATAGAAAGTCAGATACGGTGTCATAACATTGAACGTGACATTGAGTATCTGCAGCCAGAATTTTATAAGTGTAGGTGAATGTGATTTATTTACAAGGTGGAAATGTGAATTTTAATGTATTATTAAGTATTTTATTTATGTATTATTGTCCTTTTGTATTTTTGTTAATATGTACAAATAAAAAAATTTTAATAAAAGAAAAGAAAAGGTTTTAAGTTCCATTTTTTTTTGTATTAATGCTCCTATGTATTTTAGTTAGCATTTTATGTACAAAGTTTTTTATTTAAAAAAAGAATATTCAACTTAAAAAACTATTTTTTACGTATTTTTATAAATGTTTTATACAAGATTTACATTTAAATAAAAAAGGTTTTAATAAAAGAAATAAAAGAAAGAAAAAGTTTTAAACTTAATAATGTTTAATATTTATGCATTTTAGTATAATAAAAAAAAAGGTATTAGTAATATTTTTCTTTATATGAGAAATTAGTTAAGTTATATAAAAGAAGAATAAAATAAAGGTTTTAGTTTGAATGAAATAGGAAAAAAAGAAAAAAGAGGTAAATGGGCTTGAAGGGGGTTTATGGATGGCCCAAAATGAATTGTGAAAGAGAGACAAAAGGGGGGGGGGGGGGGGGGTGCGTTTGGATCATTGGGCTTCAGCGTTGTTTTTTTGTGGGGCAAGGCCCAGGTTTAACTCAACAATGTTTAGGGTTGCTGGAGTTTTATTTCAGAAAGGGAATTAGGGTTTCAGTGAGTTAAGAGCGGCGCTCTTCTTCGTTGCTATCTTCTCCTCTTCGCTCGTTCTCATGCCAAGCGTATCTGAACAAAAACCTCCGTCCAGAGCCACTGAGCGCCACCATGCATCCTCCTCCTCGCGTTTGCTCAAGCAACGATAAAAAAGGTAAGACTTTTATCCCAACGCATTTTTTGAGGGTTTCACGTTCATGTATGTTTTGATTCTTATATGTTCTGGTTTTTAAATGTTGTCGTTGTTTGCATGAGGTATGAGAAGAAAGGGTAGAAAAATACTACCTTTGTAGATATCGTGGCCTGGAGAGGAGGAGAGAGCTGGATTCGGAGGCGCTGTGGGCGGCCAAACGGAGAGATACGCGTGATGCTCTGAACCCTTGCTTCCTGGTATCTTTATTTTTACCTTTTATTAGGTTTGATGATGAGCTTCTGAAAACCTTGTTTGATCACTTCTTTTCCTCTTTTGAACGTTGGCTTTTGCTTCTGTACGTTGCTATACTTGATACATTTTCAGTGTTGATTTATTTGAGATGCCTTGTATGTATACCTCTGAGATACTGAGTTGCCTTGATCTTGAATATTGCTTCTTTTCTTCTTCTCTTGTTAGCCTCGCCTTTGGAATAGCTTGCTTGATGCCTTTCAGTGATGATTTATCTGAGATGCCTTGAAATGTTTGATATATTTGCCTTTTCCTACTGTGTTGATAACAGTTTGTTTTATATATTTCTTTCTTCAAGCCTAAGCCCTGTAAGCCTGTACTTATTTCACTCTCTCTCTCTCTCTCCTCTCTCTTCAGATTTAAGCATATTATATTGCTTATGTACTATTTTCTAAAAAAGCAAATGGCCTTTGGAAAGTGATGTGATTTTGAATCTTTGCTTGCACTAGTTGCTTTGCATAATCCCTGCTTTCCTGCATACTTCTTATCCTGATTTTCTGCATATTGACAGCATTTTGTACTTTGATATCTTTCCATATCCTTTTGGACAGCTTTTGGATATCTTGGATAGTTTGAACTTGTGAATTTCAGTTTGCCTTTTGGTTTGGTTAGGCAATTCAGTTTGGACTTTTATAGTTGTACATGCTGTTGGAAACTTTTGGAATTATGCAGCTTTTTGACAAACTTTGAATTTGTGCAATATTGTAATTTGTGCATTTCATATTTCATTGCAAGCATTATTTTCATCCCTCTTTGTGAACCAAGAGCAATCTTGTGATTTGCAGAGAGGGCGAACTGATTCCGGCCAGTTGCTTTTAATGATGATCTTTTTAACTGTCTACCTTTAATTATTTTATCTGCTTTGAATTTTCTTTTGTTTCTTGTTTTTTTGCAGATAAAATCAAATGAGCAGAGGGAGCATTGGATAGAAGATGAAGACTTAGGAATTAGGATGAAATTTTATTTCAATTTTAATCATTGTAACCATTATTATTATGAATACTTTGTAAATAAATACTGTATTCAAATAACAATTGTAACAAATAATTAAAGATGAATAAAATCCAATCTTGATCAGTTAATTCTTTTTATTTCTCTTTCAAATGTTTATTTAATTGTTTATAATCCTTAAATTATAATAAAATGGAAATAAATCCCAATTATTCTAATCTTAGAATAAATAAACAATTGATAAACACTGTGGTCTTGACATCAATCAATAATAAACCCGGCGCTTTAAATATCCAAAGCAATGCACAGTTAATGAAACAAAACGTCCACATGTACTTTTTTCACCGATTAAATCCAAACACTGCAAATTCTCAATCATCAGCCTTAGTCCATATCTCAGAGTAAATTGAAAAGAACTGTAGAATTAATTCTTTCTGAGAATGTGCGCACAAAAACCCTGATTCTTGATTAAATGTTAAAGAAGCGCCCGCCTGATCAAAACCTGAGCCAAAATCAACCAAACCCTAAGCAAACTGTTTGAACTATTCCAGAGCCATGAAAACCCTAATTTGGATAGACTGATAAGAAAAGGTCTGTTTGACTGATTCTTATGCCAATCTGAAAAATCAGGAAAAGCCCGAAGCTGTGATTTCTTGTGGAAAAATACGAGGGAAAATTTTGGGGTACAACAGTTGCCCCTGTTCAATCTTCTTGAACCTGAAGAGTTAGATTGGCAAGTTTTCCTTTCGCGACTTGAAGGTAAAAGGAGATTGGACACTAGAGTGCCTAAAAATTTGCACTCGGTGACGTGATGGTGGAGGGAATGGGCTTACAGATGCCATTTGGTGATGGGCTTAGAGATGCCATCTGGAGATGTGACAGAATCTTATCGGGAATAGGCTTATAGATGCCATTTGGAAGTGTAATGGATAGTTGTGGAGATGGGCTTACAGATGCCATCGGGAGGTGTGACGGAACTTTGTCGAGAATGGGCTTATAGATGCCATTTGGAATTGTGTGTCGATCGCGTAAGAGATTCCTTAGCGAGAATTTGCGTACTTGAGAAAGAAATATAATTTCCTGGCCTGTTACAGGGGTTGATCTTCAGTCTCTTCATGCAGACATGCCCTGGCTGGATACAGGTATCGAATCTACAATCAATTGCTCACAGATATGCCCTGGCTAGATACAGGAATCGAATCTGGAATTAGTCGTCTACAGATATGCCCTGGCTGGATACAGGTGTCGAATCTGGAAATTGTCGTCTACAGATATGCCCTGGCTGGATACAGGTGTCGAATCTGGAAATTGTCGTCTACAGATATGCCCTGGATGGATACATGTATCGAATCTGGAAATTGTCGTCTACAGATATGCCCTGGCTGGATACAGGTATCGAATCTGGAAATTGTCGTTTACAGATATGCCCTGGCTGGATACAGGTATCGAATCTGGAAATTATCGTCTACAGATATGCCCTGGCTAGATACAGGTATCGAATCTGGAAATTGTCGTTTACAGATATGCCCTGGCTGGATACAGGTGTCGAATCTGGAAATTGTCGTCTACAGATATGCCCTGGCTGGATACAGGTGTCGAATCTGGAAACTCTTCATGCAGATATGACCTGGTTAGATACAGGAATCGAATCTGGAATTGGTCGTCTACAGATATGCCCTAGCTGGATACAGGTATCGAATCTGGAAATTCTTCATACAGATATGCCCTGGCTAAATACAGGTGTCGAATCCACAATCAGTTACTCACAGATATGCCCTGGCTAGATACAGGAATCGAATCTGGAATTGGTCGTCTACAGATATGCCCTGGCTGGATACAGGTATCGAATCTGGAAATTCTTCATGCAGATATGCCCTGGCTAGATACAGGTGTCGAATCCATAATCAGTTACTCACAGATATGCCCTGGCTAGATACATGAATCGAATCTGGAATTGTGACAGTTGATAGTAATCATCTTTGGATTGTCCTTCTTTTTTTCTTCTTTTTTTCTGAAAAGGCAAGACATCAGTTGTATGCAATGTCATGATGTATGAAATGCATGACGTCATGATGTTTTCAAGAATGAATGAGATTGTGATATGATGCGTATATGCATGCGTCATGGTGTATGATAATGTGATGAATGTATTTTTGTCTAGGAAAATAAATCCTTGACGACTGCCGGGAGTTTGTGGAATCCTGGGCTGATGTTGAAGAGTAGAGTTCTTCGCTTCCGCTGGGGATGATGGTTGCAAGAATAAACCGGTAAGAGAAGATGACTCCGTTGGGGAATAAACTTGTTGGAGAGATTACTCTGTGGGGAATAAGCTTCAGAATCTACTGGGGAGGATGATTCAACTTTCCTGGGGAAACTTTTCAGACTGTACTGAGGAAGGGGCTCCACTGGGGTGTCTGGTATTTCGCCGGGGAACAATCTTATATTAAGATTGTCGGGGATGCTGAAAACTCTGCGGGGAGTATGTTTATTTCTGCTTGGGAAAAGAGTTTAGGAGTCTCGGTTGTCCGTTGTTCTACCGGGAAGTCGAAGTTGAACTGATATCGGGTCGGGTCCAGATTTCGCAGTAACTTGCTGGAGATTGCAGAGTAGTCTACTGGAGAAGAGGAGTTGTGGTCCTTTGAATTGTAGTAGTCGAAGAGGAAACCTCAGGCTGGGGAATCCTGATGTTGTTGGGGAAATAAACCCTGCTGTCGATCTGCTGGAGAGGTGGCATCTTCTCGAGGACGCTTGAATTTCTTTTCAGAAAGATTTTGGAGAGGTTTCATCACTGCCCCTAGCACCAGATGCTTTGTGATATTGCCAGGAAAATTGGACTATTCGTAACCCTTGAGATTTGACATTCGAATGCCCCAAGTGATGGTGAGGGAGACTTGCCCCAGGTTCACTCTGCAATTGAGAGATTTTGTTGAAATCTTGACTGGACTGCCCCAGGTTAACTGAACTTTGAAAGATCTGTTGCAACCTTGACCGGACTGCCCCAGGTGAATTGGATGGTGACATGTCATGCCCCTTGTTGATGGGAGACTTTTGTAATGGAGGTGTCATCCTTTTGAAGCGATTTTACTCACTGAGAGTTTTCGTTCCTCCGAACATTCGCTGTATGAATTTCTTCACTGTTAAACAAATAGCCAAATACAAACAGTGATATTCAAGCAATGCAAGGTTTATGTTTGTCTCGAAGTTTTGAAAAATGCGTTTTTTAGCAGAAAACTTTTTATAAGACAAATCAACACAAGATTTTAGAGCAAAGCCTTACAGGAGTCAGGATACCTTTTGTAACAGTATGCTTTTGAACTAACCCATGCTTCAATTAGGACTTTTGAAGGGTTGTAACGTGGCTTGGTTCACGGTTTAAGAAACAAAGGATAAAGGCTCAAAGTATATTTGTACCCACCCGTTCCTCGTGATGTTCTTCAATCCTAAGCTCAGTTAATTATGCGTCGCACTCTGTTTGAGTTTGGAACGGCTTTTTGGGTGATGGTTCACCAATTGAATTTGGGAGACAGTCATCATCTCCTTTTTCTTTTGCAACATTTTTCATGTTGTTGAGGGTTTGTAATGACCTCTCTATTTTGATTTTGATTTGTTATCCCTAACTTTTGCCTAACTGTTCCCGTTTTCGAGATTACAGTCAGCGGGATGCCCCAGCTTTCTTAAGCCTCCTTTACAGGTTTTGGCTTGGTAGGCTTTTCTCTTTTGAGAGGTAATGACTGCCTATGTGATAGGGACCATCACTGTCTTTTGATTCCAAGGGAATGCTTTCCTTTGTCGTCGTTCGCTGTATTACGAACTGAGAGTTTGCGACTTCAATGCGCATTTTCTTTTGAATTAACTGAGATACTACCCTGCCCCAGGTTTATATCAAAGGTTTCGATTTGTTTAGAACAGAAAACTCCTACTTCTTTGGCTCGAAGGGGTTGACTAGGGATTATCTTCCTTATAACTCCAGTGTTTGAGAATTGAAAGAAATGCCTGTACATCATCAGCAAGGTCTGTTCAAAAGCATACTGTGTGAGATTACGGTATTGTTTCGTCATCCTCCCTCTAAAGGCTTGCAGCTTTTTATCAAGAGTGAAATATCATAAAGAAAGCATAAGAGTAGTGAAAACGAATGGATGAATTCAAGACAAACATATGCAATGCATTAATGAAACAGAGTTTAACATCAACAGATAATTGTTTGAATCAAAAGAAATTACAACTTTGAAAATTCAAATGAAGCAAAAGTCTCTCAGCTTGAGCTTTGTCACTTCAGGTGGAGAACTCCTTAACGGAAGATTTTCATCTCGCCGTCTGGCATGAACCTCAGTACTCCAATGTCAATCAGATCTTGAATCTTGTTCTTCAAGGCCCAACAGTCGTCGGTGTCGTGTCCCGGGCTGTAGGAGTGGTACACACAAAATGCGTCGGGGTGATAGTTAGGAGCGGAGGTATTGGGCTTCCGAATAGGATCCCTCAAAGCAGTCAGATTGACCTCTAACAAATGCTCTAGTATCAGAGATGACGGTATGTCAGTCTCTGTGAACTGTCTTCCCGAGGTCTCTTGCTTACGCCGATTACCTCGTTGACGTTGACGAGGTTGTTGATGGGCTTGTGACCCTGAAGCAAGCAAGGGAGCCTTCCCTTTGTCTTCTTGTCTGGATGGGGGTTGAGTGGTGACTTTCTCTTCAACCTCAGATGTTTGACCCAGTTGGTTGTTCTGAAGCAGTTGGTTGACGAGAACCCTGAGTTCCTCTTGTCTTTGAGACAAATCTTGGATGAGAGCCATCTGGCCCACCAGTTGCCCCGTCATTTGGATCCTCATTGTAGTCAGCTCAAACTGCAGTGCCTCCAACTGATCACTCCTGGCATTGTTTGAATTCCTCTGTACCAAGCCCTTTGTGAGGAGAGCTTTCATTTCTTCTTGCCCCAGAGACAGGTTCAAGAACATTTCCTGCAGTTGAGCAGTCTGGTCCTGGATATCCTTGACAGTCCTCTCTAGAGCCATCTCTTACTGAAATAAACAGTATGAGAGTAAGGAAACCTGAAAAAGGAAAAATCGTCAAGATGCAATGCATGATATGTGGATACATGCTTTCAAGGATCTCTCGGGGTAAACACAAGAGAATGTTAGAGGTTGAACTTTGATCTTTGATTGGAGATCTTTGCCCCGGTGGATGTCTTTCCACGAGAATCAAACTCACCATGTCAAGTGGGTCATAGCCTCTGATTCAAGTTGTTGCACTTGATCTTTGATTGGAGAACTCTGCACCGGTGGATGTCTTTCCACGAGAATCAAGCTCACCATGTCAAGTGGGTCATAGCCCCTGATTCAAGTTGTTGCACTTGAACTTTGATTGGAGAACTTGGCACCGGTGGATGTCTTTCCACGAGAATCAAGCTCACCATGTCGAGTGGGTCATAGCCCCTGATTCAAGTTGTTGCACTTGATCCTTGATGGCATTTGTTAGAGGAGAAACCTCTTGCCCTTTGGTAGACGTCTGGTTCAACGTAACCCTGCATCAAAAGAACCCTCGAGATCCTTGAAATGGTTATTGAAAAATGTTATGGTATGATGTCATGATGTTATGTACATGTATGCAAGAGCAAGTGAGTGAGTGTATATACAGACAATCATATTCACACAAAGCAAACAAGTCCTTAGGTTTAGGCTTGCATGGGGGTGTTGGTAAGTACCCTCTTGAAGTTAGTTGGCTCATCCTGTCCTAAGATAGAAATCGGGTTCTAAGGAGCTCAATATCATTGGATTGTTTTCTGTGTTCATTGCTTTGGTTTAGCCACTTCACTGGCGACCAAAATATTCCAAGAAAACAACCCTTAATGAGTGTAGTATCGAGTATCTACCAACTTCGGACTGCACCAAAGTCGGCCATCTCACTACCCCTAAAAAGGCTAAGATGGTCAATTAAGGTTCTAAGAGTTCGTTAGTGCTTCACGACATCACTCAGCGGCCCCGTACTCTCCTTGACTGAACTCAAGGGTTACCGGTACTCACAAACATGTCACACTAACATAGCTTACTGCTTCAACCGTGTCGGTATACCCCACACAGTTCCCTCACAGTTTTTTTTGCTATTTACCTAAAAAGGTGCCCCAAAATCCGGGTGTAGGATTTATAACAAACCCAAACAAGGACTCAAAAAGTAAGGCAATCAAAGTAAGAATGTAAAGGTGATCTAAACCTTAAGGTAACCCCACTTTTAGATTTGTCCCCAGCAGAGTCGTCAGTTCTGTGATACGGTGGGAGAACTGACTTGAGGTTTTGCGTTTGTTTTCACAAATGTTTCGGTTGAGCAAGAGTCGCCACCGACTTTTTATTTTATCCTAAGTAAAGGTTTAAAAGCACAGCAAAAACCTTTGAGATGTTTTCTTGGGTTCTGGGATTAGATTATAGAAAGGGAAGGTATTAGCACCCTTTCTATCCATGGTTATCCATAGGCTCTTAGTTACTTGCTTAGATCACTTGCCTTTGATTTTCAATTTCTTGAAATTGTGGTGTGTGTGTTTTGAAAATGTATTTGAAATAGACGCCTTGTCTAGGCAACCATTGTAATGACTCGTGTTTGAGTGTTTTACAAAGGTGTGTATCTTTTCGAAAATATGTTTCAAATGTTTTTTGGAAGTTTGTTTTTGAAAGTGTTTGTGGAGTGTGGTTTGAAAAGTAGGCAAGTGTTTTTGCAAGTTTGATCAAGTAACTAAGAGTTTGTCTACCCCTAAATTTACTCAAAGGTTTTTCTCATGTTTTAACCCTTTTAACCATTTTGTTCCACCATTGTATTTGGTGGACAATCTTGCGTTGAGGATGTTTAACGGGACAGGCGCGGGTCATCGTATGGACCATGAATGCAATGATGCCAAGTGTCTTTGGCAATTTTGTTTGAAGGGACTATGATCATTTTTTATTAGGCAACTTTCGAAAGCGTCATCGAGGGACTATGATCATTTTGATTTGTTTTGTTTTGCCAAAGAAACTCAATGTGCAAGCATGGCCCATTTTGGAAGGCAACAAGCGGGATTACCCTAGGGGTGCAAGTGTGATTGTGTATTTGATTTCATGTATTTGTATTTGTATTAGGTTATCTAGCATTTGATTTTATGTACATACAAACCCTAGGTCTAACCATGGTATATTTGAAAGCGATAAATTGCGGGAATGTAAAGTCTACGCTATTACAAATAAGTATCCGGGAGTGGGGGTACAATTATTTACAAATGGGGATGAGACTTTAATGAGAGAGTAGTGTCCAAATAATTTACAACCAAATCTAATTGCGATCAAATGTAAAAATGTATCAATGTACAAGAATAAAGGCAATGTAAAATGTACTAATGTATCAATATATTTGTGTAAGTGTAGGTGAATGTGATTTACTTACAAGGTGGAAATGTGAATTTTAATGTATTATTAAGTATTTTATTTATGTATTATTGTCCTTTTGTATTTTTGTTAATATGTACAAATAAGAAAATTTTAATAAAAGAAAAGAAAAGGTTTTAAGTTCCATTTTTTTTGTATTAATGCTCCTATGTATTTTAGTTAGCATTTTATGTACAAAGTTTTTTATTTAAAAAAAGAATATTCAACTTAAAAAACTATTTTTTATGTATTTTTATAAATGTTTTATACAAGATTTACATTTAAATAAAAAAGGTTTTAATAAAAGAAATAAAAGAAAGAAAAAGTTTTAAACTTCATAATGTTTAATATTTATGCATTTTAGTATAATAAAAAAAAGTATTAGTAATATTTTTCTTTATATGAGAAATTAGTTAAGTTATATAAAAGAAGAATAAAATAAAGGTTTTAGTTTGAATGAAATAGGAAAAAAAGAAAAAAGAGGTAAATGGGCTTGAAGGGGGTTTATGGATGGCCCAAAATGAATTGTGAAAGAGAGACAAAAGGGGGGGGGGGTGCGTTTGGATCATTGGGCTTCAGCGTTGTTTTTTTGTGGGGCAAGGCCCAGGTTTAACTCAACAATGTTTAGGGTTGCTGGAGTTTTATTTCAGAAAGGGAATTAGGGTTTCAGTGAGTTAAGAGCGGCGCTCTTCTTCGTTGCTGTCTTCTCCTCTTTGCTCGTTCTCATGCCAAGCGTATCTGAACAAAAACCTCCGTCCAGAGCCACCGAACGCCACCATCCATCCTCCTCCTCGCGTTTGCTCAAGCAACGATAAAAAAGGTAAGACTTTTATCCCAACGCATTTTTTGAGGGTTTCACGTTCATGTATGTTTTGATTCTTATATGTTCTGGTTTTTAAATGTTGTCGTTGTTTGCATGAGGTATGAGAAGAAGGGGTAGAAAAATACTACCTTTGTAGATATCGTGGCCTGGAGAGAAGGAGAGAGTTGGATTCGGAGGCGCTGTGGGCGGCCAAACGGAGGGATACGCGTGATGCTCTGAACCCTTGCTTCTTGGAATCTTTATTTTTGCCTTTTATTAGGTTTGATGATGAGCTTCTGAAAACCTTGTTTGATCACTTCTTTTCCTCTTTTGAACATTGGCTTTTGCTTCTGTATGTTGCTATGCTTGATACATTTTCAGTGTTGATTTATTTGAGATGTCTTGTATGTATACCTCTGAGATACTAAGTTGCCTTGATCTTGAATATTGCTTCTTTTCTTCTTCTCTTGTTAGCCTCGCCTTTGGAATAGCTTGCTTGATGCCTTTCAGTGATGATTTATCTGAGATGCCTTGAAATGTTTGATATATTTGCCTTTTCCTACTGTGTTGATAACAGTTTGTTTTATATATTTCTTTCTTCAAGCCTAAGCCCTGTAAGCCTGTACTTCTTTCACTCTCTCTTCAGATTTAAGCATATTATATTGCTTATGTACTATTTTCTGAAAAAGCAAATGGCCTTTGGAAAGTGATGTGATTTTGAATCTTTGCTTGCACTAGTTGCTTTGCATAATCCCTGCTTTCCTGCATACTTCTTATCCTGATTTTCTGCATATTGACAGCATTTTGTACTTTGATATCTTTCCATATCCTTTTGGACAGCTTTTGGATATCTTGGATAGTTTGAACTTGTGAATTTCAGTTTGCCTTTTGGTTTGGTTAGGCAATTCAGTTTGGACTTTTATAGTTGTACATGCTGTTGGAAACTTTTGGAATTATGCAGCTTTTTGAAAAACTTTGAATTTGTGCAATATTGTAATTTGTGCATTTCATATTTCATTGCAAGCATTATTTTCATCCCTCTTTGTGAACCAAGAGCAATCTTGTGATTTGCAGAGAGGGCGAACTGATTCCGGCCAGTTGCTTTTAATGATGATCTTTTTAACTGTCTACCTTTAATTATTTTATCTGCTTTGACTTTTCTTTTGTTTCTTGTTTTTTTGCAGATAAAATCAAATGAGCAGAGGGAGCATTGGATAGAAGATGAAGACTTAGGAATTAGGATGGAATTTTATTTCAATTTTAATCATTGTAACCATTATTATTATGAATACTTTGTAAATAAATACTGTATTCAAATAACAATTGTAACAAATAATTAAAGATGAATAAAATCCAATCTTGATCAGTTGATTCTTTTTATTTCTCTTTCAAATGTTTATTTAATTGTTTATAATCCTTAAATTATAATAAAATGGAAATAAATCCCAATTATTCTAATCTTAGAATAAATAAACAATTGATAAACACTGTGGTCTTGACATCAATCAATAATAAACCCGACGCTTCAAATATCCAAAGCAATGCACAGTTAATGAAATAAAACGTCCACATGTCCTTTTTTCACCGATTAAATCCAAACACTGCAAATTCTCAATCATCAGCCTTAGTCCATATCTCAGAGTAAATTGAAAAGAACTGTAGAATTAATTCTTTCTGAGAATGCGCGCACAAAAACCATGATTCTTGATTAAATGTCAAAGAAGCGTCCGCCTGATCAAAACCTGAGCCAAAATCAACCAAACCCTAAGCAAACTGTTTGAACTGTTCCAGAGCCATGAAAACCCTAATTTGGATAGACTGATAAGAAAAGGTCTGTTTGACTGATTCTTATGCCAATCTGAAAAATCAGGAAAAGCCTGAAGCTGTGATTTCTTGTGGAAAAATACAAGGGAAAATTTTGGGGTACAACACACATGTCGAAACATTCTCCAGCTTGGTTTCATTTATTCCATTTTTGGTCTAAAAGACCAATATATAGTAGGTGTCAAATTTAGGAGCCAACAAATTGCCCCCCAAGAATGTCTATTTCGACGCCAAAAGAAATAGCCATTCTTTGATATTTCTGTTTGACACCTGTCTCTCTTGCTGTCCACAAAGGCCTGACGTGCGCTTTTCGTCTTCCAACAGCTTCCGCTTTTGAAACCCATGATTACTATTTTTCCCAAGACATCTTTTTGGATTGCCGTTACCATGCTGCGATGATGACCATATTCTTAGAACCTAGGCAAGCATGTCAAAACGTTTTCCATCATATGCACGGTAACCGCTTCATGGTCTGCCACGTGCCCCACTACATCCATAGCATTAAATGGCTTTGATGAGACACATTCCTTTCTGAAGACTATAAATACTCTCGAGCCTCTTTATTTGTAACTTTCACAACACTAAGTATTTCCAAGTCTTCTGCATAAAACACCTTACATTGTCATCTTCGCTTCTTTCTAATCTGCAAAAATGGCTTTCCTTTCTAATGCACCCAACAAACCAAAACCTAAGAATGCTGCTGATATCCAACGCCAACCAGAGATCTTTCTTACCATCCCTTCTCCTGCTTCGACTGATGGGCCACAGTTCGTTTCTGAAACCACGACTAGTGAAAGGCGTGAGGTGTATGATTCCCAGCTTCTCATTCCTATTAGGTACTCTGAAGACATATACGCTATTTCTGGTCTTCTATCCACATGCATCGAGAATCCTATGAAGAATTGTGCCTTCTTCCCCACTCACCCAAGACTCAGACCTATAGATTATGCGAAGAAGCCTACGGACGATTCTGAGGATGCGACTCCAGCTAACCAGCAACACGCTCAGACCACAGAGGACATTAACCTTCAATTTATGAACAAAGGGACCAGGATCTCTCGATCGTGTCCTAACCTCTCTTTAGAGTATTCAGATTGGTTAAATAAGGTGGAGAAGGCACAAACCTCTGTCTGGAAAGAAATAGGGATTTACGATTTGGTGATGTTGTCGAAGACAGGATTGTCTTATTGTCCTCTTATGTTGGTGTCTTCACTATATTTATGGGATAGCGCCCACTTCATATTTCATCTTCCCTGTGGGATGGTGACCCCAACCCTCTTCGACATAGTAGCGATCACCGGTCTTCGACCGACTGGCGATTATTTTGACCCAGAGGACCTATCTGAAGATGTCATTGGGTTTTCAGCTACAAAGCCTACCTACACAACCTTCATCAACCACTTCCATGATAAATCCTCCAGTACCGTGTCGGAGGTGGAACATATAGATTTTCTGGCTATGTGGTTATCCCGTTTCGTCTTCTGCACCAAGTCGCTTCAGGTGACTAAGAAAATGCTCACGCTCGCAACGCAGCTTCATCATGGCTACCCCCTCTGTCTGGCCAAATTGATTTTGTCCAATCTATATGAGTCCATCAGCAATGGTGTGACTCAACTCAAGGTCATAGGAGATATGGCAAGCTTGCTTCTTTCTGGCCCTTTCTGGATTCTTCAACTTTGGCTTAATGCCACCTTTGAATCTATTCTTCCTCAGAAGAATAAGATCAATGAAGCGGCCCCAAAATCCTGAACAGGAGGGTCGAAGGTACCATACTTGCTTTGCTGACTCCCACTGACGAGGGTCAACAGTTTCAAAAGGCCTTCACAAGCTTTGTGATGATGTTTGCGGAGCGCAAATGTTTTGTTTCTACCATGGCTCCTTTTGCCAGTCGAAAAGTTGGCCCATAATGGTTTACTAGACCATTTCCTTTGACTGAAGAGGAAGACTTGGATGACAAATACGTGGGCATGTGGGAGTCGTTTCTTCGACCCGGAATCATGCCACTGAGATTTAAGAGCTCAAAGAATCAATTAAGTTTGATTGCTTACCAACCAAATCTTGTTTCTCGATAATTCAGAAATTTCCAGTCACTCCCATCACCTATTTATTCTCGAGAGAAACTGCTATTATTTTACAACGCAGACTACTCAGAGGATGCTGCTACCAAGCATATTGGTAGGTACGTTGGTCGAACCGTACTAACCATGTTCTACTTCAATCTCAATTTTTTGTGTTCTAGAAATTTTGAAGGGTGGTGGAGGCAGTATTATAATGAGGAGTTCTTCAATGAGAAGGATTTCGCCCACCACCTTTGTGAGGCGTTTAAACTGGTCCTTGGCAGGATCAAGAAAGGTATTACTTCTTTTCATTTTCTCTTTATCTCATATTTAGTCATTCGACGCTCGACTTATCTTCGTTTTTTGTATAGCTGTCAAGAGGACCACTACAAAGAAGGCTGCTGAAAGCACTAAAGGGGGAGACCCTTCCGTTAACCCTTCGCCCAAGGTATTTACTTTCTGCTATACCTTTATTCTTTACTATTATCTGATATGGATACTGATTTCTTCGACTTATATTTCTGGGTATTTAGAAAACTACTCCCAAGAAACGAAAGGTCCAGGAGATCGAGATCTCTAGTGACGAAGAAGAGGAGTCTCCTCCTATTCCTATGAAGAGACAATGGTTGAAGAAATCATCCCCTGTGCTTGAGCCTCATCCCAAAACAAAAATTAAGACTACTGCTACGAGGCCTCCTCCTATAGTTATCATAGATCCTACTGAGCAAGAATTAGCTGCCAGGTTAAACAATCCCAGTGAGAGCGACAATTCCAGCCCCGGTGCTGAAGTTCCAATTCAGGTATTTGCTTCGACAGACAATCACTTACTTCTTGAACTAATCCTTTTCTCTATGAGAATTCTGAAAAACAAACTTCTTTTAATCTTCAGGATACTGCTGGAACCTCCAACCAAGTCCCTACTCCTGTCGAAGGATCTGCCACTCTATTAAATAGTGAGGGAGAGCCTACTTATAGGCCTTCTTCAGCAAAAGGCTCCTTCGTGAGCTCAGCTGATGAAGTGAATCAAACTTCTGAACCTTAGTATGAGACCATAGAGGAAGTCAATTAAGAAGGCTCTATAGGAGATCATGATGAAATTAGAGCTCCGTTGGTTGACGTACAGGAAGTTGAAGAGGAGGAGGCCATCGATGTTGAAGCTGTGATAAAGAGGGAAAGCGTACTGGAGGTGGAGAATCAAGATGAAAGGATTCCAGAAACTGATGGCAGGGAAGGCTTTAATGAAGGGACCCAAAATCCTACAAACACTGAAGCTGCCCATATTCCAGCACAGGTAGCCAACGTGGTTGCTGCTGTTAATGAAGGTGTCCCTTCGACAGGGTCTCGAACAAAAGAGGACTTGGCCTTGCTGAAACATAAAAATCCTCTAGGCTATTTGACTGCCATTCTAGAAGGGCGAGAGAGTTCTTCTGACCATAGTGTCTCGACTGTGTCCAAAAAGTCTACTTCGACCTCTCCTCTTGATGAGGCACTTCAGAAGGTCAAGGCACAAATATTCAAAAGAGATTTAATGCTAACCCTAGAGGGAGAACCCACTGCTCCTTCTTTTCTGAAGACTACTATGAGGGCTGTCGATCTCCTCATTGCTTCTCCAGATGTGGCCAGTGTTATCTTGGATTTAATCTCCATTATTGACCAAGTGTCAGCGGACTATAATCGTCGAAGGACTCTTAATCGTGAAATTAAAGAGACCAACGGTCATGTAGCTGCTGCCTGGCACGCTGCTACCGAATCAGCCTCTAAAGTAAAAGAGATGTCGAAGGCCCAAGAGGCTAGGCAGAAAGAGGATGAGGAGATTGATCAAGACACTGCTAAAATGGGGGTGCAGATCAAAGAGTTGGAGGATAAAATTGCTGCCAATGATAAAAATAAAGAAGATTTCCTCGCCGTTAACAATGAGTCGGAAAGCCAAGAGGAACTGGCTGAAGGGTTAGAACACGCTGATCATGTCCAATAACTCGACGATAAGCTTGAAACCCTCCATCAGTCGAAGCCTTTGTGTGATCGGCACCTGGAATTACAAAGAATTAAATACCTTCAAATCAAGGCTAATCTCCCTTTTTGAATCCTGTTTCTTTTATCTGTATAATCACTCATTATAATGACTTCAAATCCATTTTGGCTATTTTTAATGAAATTTAAATTTCCATTTTGGCATTTTCTTTATTCCACTGTGACTATACATTAGTTATTTTGACCTCTTGAAGCATAGGTGTTGTACCCCAAAATTTTCCCTCTCATATTCTTCAAAGTTTGTCAAGAATCATCTTCAAATGGCTCAAGACTACTCAAGGGTTGCATAGTTCAAATGCCTCCTAAGCCAGTCAAAATTAGGGTTTTGGTTCTGTCAAGGAATTTGAGGTTTTCAGTGGTCCAATCAAGTCCCATGTGCCTATAAACATTGCCAAGCATCTACATATCAAGTCTCAAGGCTCACAGGGTCAAATTGCACAGTCAAAAGCCCTATTTGGTTCACAGTCAACTGCAGGGGCAAAATGGTCATTTTACAGTCAAAAGTCAAAAATTTTGGTCAACATCTTATTTTGAAGCCACAATAATCATTTGATCAAGTCTTGATCATGATTCCACAAGCATGGCTCAAAAATCATCAAGATGCAAAAGTTTCTATTTTTGGACAGTTGAAAAGTCAACTGTAACTTGACCAAGGCATAACTTTTTCATGGTTCATCAGAAAAATCCCATCCAATGCTCATTTTGAAGGGGATGACATTTCCTACAACTCATATTCACATTCCAAGACCAATAAATGCTCTCACAAAAAGTTATCAATTTCTACATTATAGGTCAATTTCAAAAGTCAACAAAAAGGCACTTTAAGTCAAAGACCATAACTTGAGATTGGTAAATCCAAATGACATGGGACCAAAGGAATTGGTTAGAGGACTTCAAGACCTTTCCAAAATGTCCAAGAACATGTTAATAGGATCAAAATTGAGCAAGATATGAATTGGAGAAGTTGGGAAATTTTTGGGAATTTGCAAAAGTCAACCTTGCTCAAAACACTTCATTTTTGCTAATGGGCCTCAAATTCCTTCTTGAAACATTGTCCAAGCCTATGCACGACCCATTGAGCTTAAATTGATTTATTTTCTTATTTTTAACTAATTAATTGAATTTTTTATTAATATTAATTCATTTAATTCATTTAATTGTAGGAAAATTCAAAAGATATGGCTTTCAAATCTTTTTGTGATGCAAATGAACTCAAGACAAGCTGAAGATCTCGTGTACACATCAAGGGGACAAAATCTCCCAATTTGGCAAGGTTTTTCAATCAAAACGATTGAAAAATATTTGATTGAAAATCAAAGATGCAAAACATAATGCCATGGATCTTTTGCCCAAAGATTTAACCTAATTCATTCTACTACATATACAGAACCTAAACCTAAGGCCTCACACCTGCAAGCTGCTGCAAAAAGCCATAAACTAATTCCAAAAAATCAAGAACAAAGTCAAAACTGAATTCAACCTTCCAGGCCAATTCAAACCCTTTTCTTGATTCCAACACCTTGCTGGGACATTCAGGAACGCATAGCAATAAAAAACAAGCCTTAAAGCTCAAGAACACGTTCTACACAGACCCACGGTTTGAACAAACTTTTCAAAATCATATACTTTGATTCATGCATATTTGACACTTTTTGTTAATTGTTTTGTGTTCATAAGGACTGTACGAAGCTTTTGGTACAATTTAATTACATTGAGATGCCCTGAAACGCAAATTTCCATTGAAGGATTCTAGGTTTTTTCAAGCTTCAAAATTAGGGCTTTTCACATCCGGTTAAATCAGAACCTCTCATGACCATGATTGAAACCGTCTAATCAAGACGAATATACTGGACACCTCGCGCCATATTTATATAGCTGGGATTTCTATTCGCTATTATTGGCAGTTTTACTTTGTGGGGGTTTAAAACCCCCGCTAATTGTTTTTGTTTTACAGGAAAAAGGATGAAGACGAAGGACGTGTTGGCTGGTGATTGGAGAGTTCAAATGAAACGCGCGTTTTTTCTCTTTCCAGCATAGTGTTTGTTTTTTCTTAATAATATATTTGTCTGTTATTATAATATCAAAGGCGCTCAATTGGCCTAGTGGAAGAGCAGGTGGTTGTGCATCATTAGGACCTGGGTTCGATTCCCAGGTCCCCCAAATATTTGTTTCATATTTTGTTTAACATGATTGCATGCATCGCTTTCCAGTGATGTCCACCATACATATCCAGATCCCAGACGCCAAGTGTCTTCCCACTCAAAACCAATGGCCAAAGATGAAAGGCTATGGTGTTCTCTAGTCAATGAACATGCACCTGATTCCAGAAGTCAACAAGGGCTTGATTCTTAATGGGCCAAATTGCTTCTTCAAACCTCCTATTTGGGTCCAACACCCCCACTGGTTTCTATTTCTTTTTTTATTTTCTTTCTTTTTTTCTTTTAATTATAATTCTTATTATTATTATTAAATAATAAATTATTTTTTATAATAAATTCAGATAATCAAAAGATGTAAATATTTTTATTATTTATTATTATTATTATTAACCTTCACCTTAATAATTATTTTTGTAAATAAATTATAATTAATTAATCTAGTTGTTTAATTAGGACTATTTTAATCTTTTTTCATAATAAATAAAATCAACTTAGAACTAGGTTTTTTTCTTGACTTTTAATTTCTTATTTTTATTAAAGACTTAAAAAACACAAAAAAAAACATTTTTCTTTTAATTAATTGATTAATTAGGTTTAAGTTTAATATTTAATTAAATGCAAAGGACCAAAATTGCTTTCTTTTCTCAAAAGGGTCAAAACCCTAAGGACGTCCCGATTTAATTTCTTTCGCACATTATTCTTATTTTGATTATTTATGTATCTGCTCAAAGGATGTAATAGTTAATTAGGATTTTACCGCTTTCTTTACTTTTTCGCATTTATTTTCCAAAACGGGTTATGTTTTTGGCGATGTATAGACCCGCGCCTTGTAATAGCGTAGATTTACCTTACCGCAATTTATTTTCCGCACTCTTAACTGTTAAAATGCATGAAAGACTTGTATGACAAATAAAAGCAATCTGTAGCTCACAAATGCATGATCAAAGATAAACATAAACTGAATTCAACACACAAGCACATGCCACTCCTAGGGTACGCCTCACTGGTTGCCTCGAACGTGGTCGTCAAGTATAGGGTGTTTTAGAGGTCGCCCTCCTGTCTAAGATCCAGTTGCCTCGAAACGCTTGCCTCGAATAAAAAGGATCTAGGACATTAGGGTTACCACTAAGGTGTCTTACTATTGCTTTGGTGACCACACTTGTCCCTTATAACCGAATTGACCCGAATACCTCCGACGACGGTGCTACCTACCTCTCAATGGTGGGATAACACTATCTAAAGGACTCTTACACAGCCTAATTCCTTAGAGTAGGTAGCTTTCTCTTAAGTACTTGCTCTCTCAAAAAACAAAAACAACTTTGCGCGCTCACACTTTCTAAAAGTTTTCAAATAAATTTTTCATACACTCTTGAGGACAGATACAAGAGTTACTTAAAAAATTTTCAAACGAAACTTTTTCAAAACCCACACACACTTGAAAAGCAAACAATTTTTGAAAACATAAGAGCAAGTACCTAAGAGCCCGTGGATAACCACGAATAGAAAGGGTGCTAACACCTTCCCTTTCTATAAATCTACCTCCCGAACCGAGAAACATTCTCAAAGAAGGAATTTTGCTGTGCTTTTGTCCTTTCCATGTTGGAGAACATAAAAGACGGTGGCGACTCTTGCTTACCACGATATACGCGAACCAGCATTAAAAAACAGTCAGTTCTATTTCCACCGATCACAGAACTGGCAACTCTGCTGGGGTATATTATTATAAAGTGAGGTGTACCTTAGGATTAGACCACTCTTATGTTTTCAATTGCTTGTTTTGATTGCTTTAAAATTGTGGGCTTGTTTTGGAGTTACATAGATCCTAACCCGGATCTGGGGATACCCTTTTAGGTAGCATAAGCTGTGAGGGACCTGTCCGGCGTAGACCGACACGGGTGAAGCAGTGGCTACGTTGGTGTGACACCTTGGTCTGTACCGATATCCCTTGTGTTGCAACGAGGAGAATATGGGTCTTCTGAGGAGTCATTAAGCACCAACTGACCTTAGAACCCTAAATTGACCCAACTTGGCCATAGAACAGTAGCAGTATGCTACACTCATTGAGGCTAAACTCTCGCGATGGTTCTGGCCGCAAGAAAAGATTACGATGCTGGAGTTATGACCGATTGAGGGTAGTCAATGATATTGAGATCCTCTAGAACCCAGTTACTATTTTCTAGGATAGGTCTTAACCAACGAAACTGAAAGAGGGTAGTACCTGAACTTCATGCTGGCCTAAACTCTAAGGGCTGTCTTGTGTGACTTGTGTGCCTTATCATGTGTGCCTTTGTGAATACTTGTGGTGTGCTTTATCATAACATCATGCCATCTGTTGTACCCCAAAATTTTCCCTCCCATTTCTCATTGATTTCTCATCACAAAGCCCTTGGAGCTCAAGATTCAGTTAGGGTTTCATCTGCTCAAGACTTCTCCTTGCACTGTTGACCCAAATTAGGGTTTGTGTTTGCACAAAGATGTTTTGACCAAAAATACCTAAGATGACTTTCATGCTTCATATTGGACTCCCAAGTTTATCCACACCAAGTTTCAAGTCTTGATTCCAAATGTTGCCCAGTCAATTGGACAGTTGACCTAGAAATCAACTGTATTGGGGAAAAAGTCAACTGTGGCCAATTGACAGTCAAACCTCATGGAAATTGACCCACATCAACATTATGAACTCACATGGACCATTTGATCAAGTTTTGATCACAATTCCACAAGAAATTTGATCAGATCACCAAAAGGGCAAAATGGTCATTTTTAGGGTTTTGACTGCACAAAGGCAATTTTTGACTGTTTGACCTAGACAATGGCAAACCAAGCTCACATATGGACTCAAGGACCCCATGGAATTGTCTTGACATGCTCAGCAAGTTCAAAAGATCCCAAATGCACAAGATTGACAGTTGAATTTCCCAGTCAATTGATCAATTTTGACTGTATACTGAAAAGTCAAACTTTGACTTTTTAGTCAAAATCAAGTGTCAAGATTCATTTTTCATCAAAACATGCCAAATCATGAAACTTGTTCATCAAGAAATCAAGAATTGCAAATTAGGGTTTGAAATGAAAACCAAGGCAAGTGGATCTAATCAAGTACCTAAGAGCCCATGGATAACCATGGATAGAAAGGGTGCTAATATCTTCCCTTTCTATAATCTACTCCCCGAACCCAAGAAAATATCTCAAAGGTTTTTGCTGTGCTTTTTAAACCTTTCCTTAGGATAAAATAAAAAGTCGGTGGTGACTCTTGCTCAACCGAAACATTTGCGAAAACAAACGTAAAACCACAGTCAGTTCTCCCACCGTATCACAGAACTGGCGACTCTGCTGGGGACAATTTTAAAAGTGGAGTAACCTTAGGGCTTAGATCACCCTCTTGCATGACTAATTGTTTGATTTGATTGCAACGACATCCTTTACAAACGAAGCCATGATTGTGTATTACTCCGATGCGTAGACAAAGCTGAAGCAGAGTTGATCATGACCGAGATACACAGCGGCACATTTGGCACTCACTTGAGCGGGCATACAATGGCTAAGAAGATCCTAAGGGCAGGCTATTACTGGTCTACCATGGAAGCTGACTGCCATCAGCATTCCCGTACTTGTCACAAATGTCAAGTCTATGCTGACAAGGTTCACATCCCTCCGGTTCCTCTCAACGTTCTGACCGCTCCTTGGCCATTTTCAATGTGGGGCATTGACATGATTGGAGAGATCAAGCCCACGGCTTCCAACGGACATCGCTTCATCCTAGTTGCCATTGACTATTTCACCAAATGGGTCGAAGCATCTTCCTTCGCCTCTGTTACTAAAAATGTGGTTGCCCGCTTCATCAAGCAAAATCTCATATGTCGGTATGGTGTTCCAGACAGGATCATCACAGACAACGGTACAAATCTGAATAACACGATGATCACCGCATTGTGCGAACAGTTCAAGATTTATCATCACAATTCATCTCCCTATCGGCCGAAGATGAACGGTGCTGTTGAAGCTGCGAACAAAAACATTAAGAAGATCATTCAGAAAATGACAGTCACTTACAAAGACTGGCATGAGATGTTACTGTTTGCTCTACATGGATACCGTACGACGGCACGTACTTCAACCGGGGCAACCCCATTTTCGTTGGTATATGGCATGGAAGCTGTCCTGCCTATGGAAGTTCAGATTCCTTCTCTAAGGATTATGAAGGAAACAGGTTTGAATGAAGATGATTGGATTCAGACCCGACTTGATCAACTCAATTTGATCGACGAGAAGCGACTCGCTGCTATATGCCATGGTCAGACGTATCAAAAACGGATGATCAAGGCCTTCAATAAGAAAGTCAGACGTCAGGTGTATCAAGTCGGAGATCTCGTAATCAAGCGGATTATCTTGCCGCAAAGTGATCCCAGGGGCAAATGGACTCCTACATATGAAGGACCATTTGTGATCAAGAGCATATTTTCTGGTGGTGCGATGATTCTAACCACCATAGTCAAAAGATACTACGCATAAAATAACCCGACAAGTCGAAAACCCGAAAGGGCGGCTTGGGCAAAAATGGGCATCCCGGTGAACCAAAAACCCGAGAGGGCGGTTCAGGCAAAAATTAGGGATAAAAAAAAAAATCTGTACACCCGGCAAGTTGAAAACCCGAAAGGGCGGCTTGGGCAAAAAAGGGGTTTCCCGGTGGATCGAAAACCCGAAAGGGTGATTCAGGCAAAAGTTAGGGAATTAAAGCGTATGACTATGTCTCGTCGGATCACTTCAGAGACAATCTCTTCATCAACCAGTTCCAGGTTTCTGATCAATCCAGTCATCGGCAAACGAAGCATTGGATGGACAGATATTCAGAGTTGTGAAGGCTATAGCGGAATGGAATCCCATGGAATTATTTCACATAGCCATCTTTATTTTGTATAAATCTTTCAATATTTACGACAAAATCCTCTTACTAGGATGATTGTCTCCTTTGTACAAATATACTCAGAGAAAGTTAATACAAATACTCTTCCCAGAAATTTGTGTCATTTCCTTTTTCTTTTTCTCTTGCACTAATTGTTTTATTTTGAGAAACGTCCAATGTTTTGTTAAATAGGCATATGCATTTGAACATAATCATTTCCTTATGAATCAAGAAAGAGGATTACTGATAGGTTGAAGGTGCAGTTGGATATCTTGATACCCTTTCAGAGGAAACCCCCAGGAGATTTGGAATCTATATCCCCAGCAAGTATTGAAGCTTATCCCCAGTAGATTCTGGAAGCTTATCCCATGCAGAGTACGGACGTCTCTCCCGAGCTTTATTCAAAGTTACTCCTCACAAGGGCTTATAACTGGGTTATCCTCAGCTTATTGCCACGGAAGATCGCACTCGGCAAATTTCTTCCTATCCCCAGCGAAGTTCATCAGAGTTCCCCAACATAACTTATCAATACAATCCCCAGAGGAGTTTATCTTTGTTATCCCCAGCCAGAGAATCCTCCAGAACTCAATTCCCCTCAGAGTTTAAGTTTCAGTATCCCCAGCAGAGCTAAAACCTCAAACTATCAATCCCCAGCAGAGCCAGACTAGTGAACCTTTTCCCCACAGAAATGCTTCTCACTAGACTAGAGATTCTCAGTCTTATCTCCCCAGCTTAAGTCTATCAGGTTCTAAAATCCCCAGTAGAAATCATCAGAAATTCTCTTACCCTGCAAGTCACCAAGGAAATTCCAAGTCCCCGCAGGTGGTTCTAAGGCCCCTCGACGTTTGAAGGTCTGGTATCCCCCAAGCAAATTTGAAGATTTTCAGTTTTCAATTCCTCATTGTATTTCGAAGATTCTCCAGTGAAGATCTCCTCAAGACAGGGATTCCCCAGAAGATTGGTATACAACCCAAGCTCCTTATTCCCCAGCAACAGCCCAGGAATTGTTCTTCCCGGCAGCAGTCAAGATGCTTTTATCTTCAGCTATCTCAGATTCATCTATCCTTCGCAAGACAGCTCTCCAGCTTACATGCGCATTCATTTACATTCATATCATATAATATATGTTGCATCATGCATCATGACATTGCATACAACTAACTCTTTACCTTTTCAGGTAAGATCAGTCGACAGACAGAAAATCATTATCTTCCGAGACACTTTTGAAAATAGTTTATGGATTCTTCCCAACAACGGATGCTGCTCCATTGCTTATTCAACTTCAAGATTTCTGAAAACAGTTCACGGGTTCTCCAAGTAACGGATGTTAACCTATCGCTTGTTCAGATTCTTCTCAAGACTTTTGAAAACAGTTTACGGACGCTTCCCAACAACGGATGCTGCTCTATTGCTTATTCAACTTCAAGATTTCTGAAAACAGTTCACGGGTTCTCCAAGTAACGGATGTTAACCTATCGCTTGTTCAGATTCTTCTCAAGACTTTTGAAAACAGTTTACAGACGCTTCCCAACAACGGATGCTGCTCTATTGCTTATTCAACTTCAAGATTTCTGAAAATAGTTCACGGGTTCTCCAAGTAACGGATGTTAACCTATCGCTTGTTCAGTTTCTTCTCAAGACTTCTGAAAACAGTTTATGGATTCTTCCCAACAACGGATGTTAATCTATCGCTTGTTCAGATGCAACTTTTGAAAACAGTTTACGGACACTTCCCGACAACGGATGCTGCTCTATTGCTTATTCAACTTCAAGATTTCTGAAAACAGTTCACGGGTTCTCCAAGTAACGGATGTTAACCTATCGCTTGTTCAGTTTCTTCTCAAGACTTCTGAAAACAGTTTATGGATTCTTCCCAACAACGGATCTTAATCTATCGCTTGTTCAGATGCAACTTTTGAAAACAGTTTACGGACGCTACCCAACAACGGATGTTGCTCTATTGCTTATTCAACTCCAAGATTTCTGAAAACAGTTCACGGATTCTCCAAGTAACGGATGTTAACCTATCGCTTGTTCAGTTTATTCTCAAGACTTCTGAAAACAGTTTATGGATTCTTCCCAACAACGGATGTTAATCTATCGCTTGTTCAGATGCAACTTTTGAAAACAGTTTACGGATACCTCCAGATACGGATGTCAATCTATTGCTTATTCAGACCCCAGTTCAGAGTTGGTCCTAAACACGGACACCTTTCTGATACTCATTCCAGATGGCATCTTTAAGCCCATCCCCGACAAGTTTCTGTCACTCCTCCCGATGGCATCGTTAAGCCCATCTCCAAATGGCATCTCTAAGCCCATTCCCGCATCCATTGCTTTGACGAGTGCAAATTTAAGGGCACTCTAGTGTCCAATCTTCTTTTACCCTCGAGTCGCGAAAGGCAAACTTGCCTATCTACCTCTTCGGATTCAAGAAGATTGAACAGGGGCAACTGTTGTACCCCAAAATTTGCCCTCCCATTTCTCATTGATTTCTCATCACAAAGCCCTTGGAGCTCAAGATCCAGTTAGGGTTTCATCTGCTCAAGACTTCTCCTTGCACTGTTGACCCAAATTAGGGTTTGTGTTTGCACAAAGATGTTTTGACCAAAAATACCTAAGATGACTTTCATGCTTCATATTGGACTCCCAAGTTTATCCACACCAAGTTTCAAGTCTTGATTCCAAATGTTGCCCAGTCAATTGGACAGTTGACCTAGAAATCAACTGTATTGGGGAAAAAGTCAACTGTGGCCAATTGACAGTCAAACCTCATGGAAATTGACCCACATCAACATTATGAACTCACATGGACCATTTGATCAAGTTTGGATCACAATTCCACAAGAAATTTGATCAGATCACCAAAAGGGCAAAATGGTCATTTTTAGGGTTTTGACTGCACAAAGGCAATTTTTGACTGTTTGACCTAGACAATGGCAAACCAAGCTCACATATGGACTCAAGGACCCCATGGAATTGTCTTGACATGCTCATCAAGTTCAAAAGATCCCAAATGCACAAGATTGACAGTTGAATTTCCCAGTCAATTGATCAATTTTGACTGTATACTGAAAAGTCAAACTTTGACTTTTTAGTCAAAATCAAGTGTCAAGATTCATTTTTCATCAAAACATGCCAAATCATGAAACTTGTTCATCAAGAAATCAAGAATTGCAAATTAGGGTTTGAAATGAAGATTTTTCATAACTTAGAATTTTTCTAAGTTAAGAAAAACCCTAATTTTTTCCTAACTTTGCCCCACTTTCTCACCAAGATTCATTTGGATTCAAGCAAAAGTCAAAACATGAAAGTTGTAGCCTATTGCAAAATATACAACTTTGATTCACAAAGTTTTCTCAAAAGAAGCTTGTAGCTCAAGTTACAATTTTTGGAACAAGGGTACCAAACCATTCTTAACTTAGAGAAAATTTGACCTATTTTAGGCAGGATTTTTACCTAACTTGAAGACCATTTTTCACATACTTCCACTTGGAATTTCAATTTGCACTTCAAAGATGGATTGAAGTAAACATTCCAAGCTTTCCAAAATGTCCAAGAACTCATCAAACAACCTCATGGTTTGAGAGAATCGAATTTTGTAATATGGGAAAAAACTCACTTTTGTTATGGCCAATTTCCATGTTCATACATTTGTGCCATTTTGAATTCAGCATGCTTTCCTTGATTACAGGTCTTTTATCTCAATTACACTCCTTAATTTAATGCCAATCCTTTGTGCCAAGGTGTTGTTCTATGAGTTTGGACATTGTATGCAAGTTTAATCCATTTTTAGATAAAGCATTATATCCATTTTGGAAAAGTGAACTTTATGTCAATATGTAAATCCAAGCAAGTACAGTTAAGATCTCTTTGGCACAAGTTTATGAGTTAATTACACTGATCAAGACTAAGTGGTTCAGCATAGAATGGGGGCCTGTACAGGCTAGAAACACCAAGTGGCCTTTTGTTGCTTAAAGTGTAAGAAACTTGCCATAACACACAACAACTCTCATTTCCTGTAAACCAAGCTTAAGCAAACTTGTCAAACACTTTCTAATCATCAAACCCAAGCTGAAACACGAGCTATCCACCTCCATTGCCCTCTCCAACACAGAATCACTCTCAAACTGTCCAAACAGAGCACCTGCTGCAGATTGAATCCCACAACTCATTTCCATCGTGCATTCTTGCTAAAACCACTTCAAACACCTTCCCTACCATCAATGCAAACTATCCAAAGCATTAGAAGTGGACTGTAACTCCTCTAATCAGTTTGGCCATTTTCATTTTCTTGTTTTGCAGGTGGAGTGCTATAACTCGATTCAGCTAGTTTCAAAGCAAAGTAAAACTTGGAATAACATCCCTGGACATCAAGGAAGCTGTACCAATCATCACCTTGCTCTGAAAGTACCTCCATCATCAGATACAACTTCAACTGAACAGGTAAGTTCATGAACTCGTATCTCTCTATCCAGGCATTGTTAGCTTTAGGTTTGTGAAGAAAATATGTCACGTTCATAGCCCTGAACATGCCCATGTAATTAGTTTTCATTTATGTTATGTGTGCTGTGAGAATTTGATGTCTGAACATGGAACAAAAACTAGGTCAGGATTTGGGAATGGAGAAATTCTCTCTCATTTCTGAGAGTTAAATCATGTTCTTTATATGTATGAATTCGTGATTTAATGCTCTACATTGTTTATGTTATGAGTTTTGGCTGAAAATCAAGGAATCAAGAGTTTGATGGAAGCATGGAAAACGCGCGTTTTTCTGTTTTGAATGGCTGAAGGTTGAAGACAACAGCCTTTGGGCTGGGCCTATTTTGCTATTTCTTTTCACACCCCATTTTTGCTTGTACACCTCTGTGGCCCATTGTGCTTATTTTCATGATTTTTTGACTTTTCTTTTTTTATTCTGACTTATTTATTTTTGCTAATAATATTAAAAATATAAAAAATATTTTTCACACCATTTTTGAATTTATAGGCATTTATTTGTTTAGAATAGTTTTTTTACATAAATAAATAAATAAACACTTTTATTTAAAAAATACCAAAAATAATGCAAACTTATTTTATTTCTGATTTTAATTTTATTTCTCTCTTGAAAATATTTGATATAAAACATACTTTTTTTTATAAATATTAAATATTATTATTTTTGTATATATAATACATATTTAGAAAATAATATAAATATATATATATACTTATTAGAATATTTAGGACAAAAATACAAAATATATACATTTTATTTTTTATTAATATTTAACATTAAAAAAATACCTTTTGACCAATATACTTCATTTTTATTTTATTTTTGTATATAATTATTAAATATTGTACATATTAAATAATTAATGCATTTACTTAATAAAATTAGGGTTTTGCCCTAAACATAAAAACTCCAAAAATTAATACTTTTTATTTTGTTTACTTGACATATAAAAATACTCTTTTCCATACACATAAAAACATTTTTTTTTTGCATCTTGCATATTTATTTTATTTCCATTTAATTTGTGCAATTAAATATCTTGTAAATAATTCCAAATTGATGTAATAGCTAGGTTTAAATTCCTTGTCAAATACCCCCCATTTGAACATTTGTACCCCCTTCCCATATTGTGTTGTAATAGCTTAGGAACTTTAATTTTCGCACTTTAAAGTTTTTCTAAATATACCATGATAGAATTAGGGTTTGTATGCGAATAAAAACAACAAAAATAGTTTGACCTAATTTCAAGATAAACAAGCATGAAAATCAACAACACTAATCACACTTGCACCCCTAGGGTATTCCACTTGTTGCCTTCAATAATGGGCCATATTGCATGTTAGGTCTCTTTGGGCAAAACAAACACAATTCAAATGATCATAGTCCCTCGATGACGCTTTCGAAAAGTTGCCTAAAAATGATCAAGTCCCTTAAAGGAAAATTGCCCAAAGATACTTGGCACCATTGCAATTATGGTCTAAACGATGACCCGCGCCCGTCCCTTTCACATCCTAACACAAGATTGTCCACCAAATGCAATGGTGGAACAAAATTGTTAAAAGGGTTAAAACATAGCAAAAATCTTTGAGAACTTTAGGGTAGATAGCTCTTAAGTACTTGTCAACTTGCAAAACAAAAACACTTGCCTATTTTTCAAACCACACTTTCAAAACAAACTTTCAAAAAACCTTGAAACATCTTTTCAAAAAGACAAACACCTTTTGTAAAACATTCGAGTAAAGAATTGTTACAAGGGTAGCCTAGACAAGGCATCTTTTTCAAAACATTTTCAAAACCACACACAAAGCACCATTTCAAACAATTGAAAACCAAGGCAAGTGGATCTAATCAAGTACCTAAGAGCCCATGGATAACCATGGATAGAAAGGGTGCTAATACCTTCCCTTTCTATAATCTACTCCCCGAACCCAAGAAAATATCTCAAAGGTTTTTGCTGTGCTTTTTAAACCTTTCCTTAGGATAAAATAAAAAGTCGGTGGCGACTCTTGCTCAACCGAAACATTTGCGAAAACAAACGCAAAACCACAGTCAGTTCTCCCACCGTATCACACCATCATAACATTACATGCATCCTGCATAAGGACTGACCCATTTCAAAGACAAGGGGGTTTCATCTTTGCTCTGTTTTGTAGGACATTATGATGCTTGTGCGAAGGAATACTATCCGGCTCAACTTTGTTCACCCACCTGATTTTCTTAAAGAATTGGTTGACAGAATTCCAAACACTACTTCCTTCATCCAGAGGCATGGTTCTCTTCTCGGTTTAGTCACTTCAAAGTGGGACCAACAACTGATGAGTGTCCTGACCCAGTTCTATGATCCCCTGTACCATTGCTTCACCTTTCAAGACTTCCAGCTGGTCCCTACCCTGGGAGAATTCTCTGATTTGCTTGGTGTCCCTGTTTTGGAGCAGACTCCCTTCACTGGTTGGGAAAAGACCCTTAGGCTTGAGGAGATTGCAGCAGCCCTTCCTCTGACCAACAAGGAGGTAATGGATAACTGGGTGACTAGAAGCGGAGTTAAGGGCTTTTTGGCTAAGTTCCTGATTGGTAAAGCTAACAGTTTCTGGAATGAATTAGACTTCAGGGCATCGAAGACATTCTGGCTCTCTTAATCTATGGTATGGTATTGTTTCCAAATCCTAATAACTTTATTAATGTCAATGCCATAAGGATCTTCATGTCTCGGAACCCTGTGCCCACTCTCTTGGGTGATATCTTGCAACAACTCTACGCTCGTACTGCTCGAAGACGGGGAACTTTGTGGTGTTGTGCTCCTTTGTTAGTGAGGTGGTTTATTTCGCACCTCCCTAAGTTTGTGCTGAAGAACAAAGAAGGAAGGGGCTGGGCTCATAGGTTAATGTCTCTCACCGATAATGACATCATTTGGACTCTCAGAGGTTTGGATGAGGTAGCTGTTATTGATCGTTGCGGAGAATATCCTAATGTTCCTTTGATTGGTACCCAGGGAGGAATCTCTTATAACCCGTGTTTAGCTCTCCGCCAGTTTGGAAGAGCCAGAAGAGCAGGACCTCATGAGATGTTGGTACCTCACATCAGTTTTAAGTTTCAGGTAGACAGTGACGAGCTACGTCGTAGATTCATCAAGGCTTGGGACAAAATTCACAAAGCAGACCCACAAGAGTTGGGACCAAAGACTTCTCTACCCATGGAATCCTACTACAGATGGGTCCGCATCCGTGCTCAGAAGTTAGGTATGCCATACGAAGCTGACAGGCCAATCATTCTTGAATTTCCTGATAGAGACGGGGTTCCTCCAACTGTCCTCCCTCCTCAGATACCTACTGATGTTGATACACTAAAGAGGTCTTGGGCGCAACTACAGGAAGAACAGGATTCTTATCGGGAAAGGTTCAATGAACAGGAACAGAAGATCCAGAAGCTGACCAAGCAATTGGAGAATGAGCGGGTCCTGAATGACTACATCCGTACCGAGAAGAGGAGACCATGGGAGCACTGATGGGCCTTGGATATTTCTTTTACAGCTTTCATTTCCTTTTCAGTATTTTCATTTATGTAACGCCTAAGGGCAATTGCTTGAACAATTTAAAGTTTGAATCTAATAAAGTGTGTTCCCTTTTTGTCTACAAAGTTGAATCCCGATTGTCTTTGAAAACATAAATCATACGCATTCCATTCATCATATGCATAGCAGGTGTTTTTTTTACAGGTTGCTTAATCTTCTTCGCTGTTTATTTCAGCAGTCATCATGAATCCTGAGTCATCCAACGAACAAGCTATCAAGGCCCTCCAGGCCCAGAACGCCCAGTTTCAAGAGCTGGTCATGAGCTTAGCCCAGGGTCAACAGGAATTGAAGACTCTGCTTTTGAAGAAGAAGAAGAAGAGGACTGTGCTGTTCAACACTGGATGGAGGTTTGGGAATACACTGCAAAATGAGGCTGATCAAGCTACTTCCTCTGTAGGGAAAGACAGTCCCCAAGGGGGAAGGGTTCCTAGTCCTGTGGTCTCCGACAACGAGACAGATTTCAATGATGAACAATACCCTCCTGCTGAGGACAGGTACAAGCAACTAGAGGATCGTCTGAGCGCGATGGAAATTTAACATGTGCCTGGGTTGGATTTTGGAGATTCTGGTTTATCTTCTGGGGTGGTGATCCCACACAAGTTCAAGGCACCTTCTTTTGCGAAGTATGACGGGGCTTCCCGCCCTAAGCTGCATCTCCGTTCTTACGTAAGGAAGATCCAACCTTACACTGCAGACAAGAACCTATGGATCCATTTCTTCCAGGATAGCCTTTCAGGGGCTCAACTCAAGTGGTTCTATCAGCTGGATGGAACCAGCATTCGTAACTGGGAGGACTTGGCTACTGCATTTTATAAGCAGTATCAGTATAATGCCGACCTCGCTCTTACACGTACCCAACTCCAGGGTATGTCACTAGGATCGGGTGAAGGTTTTAAGGAGTACGCGCAAAAGTGGAGAGACTTGGCTGGAAGGGTGCGGCCACCGTTGACTGACCGTGAGCCCGTCGACATGTTCTTGGGGACCCTGTCTGGTCCATTCTTTAACCACCTGATTGGTAATTCTTCTGCTGGGTTCACAAATTTGATCTTAACTGGTGAGAGGATAGAAGCTGGTATTAAGTCGGGGAAGATACAAAAAGGTGCCTCCTCAAGTTCTGAAAAGAAGCCCTTCAAGAAAGAATCTAGTGTTGTTTTTGGGTCAAGAAAACAGAATAAACCGGAACGCCGCCAAGCTATCAACGCGGTGGTAATTTCAAATCCTGCTGCTGCTCCTCAGCAATATAACCAACCAAGGGGTGAGAGGCCCAAAAGGCAGTACACTCGGCTCAACATGACCCTGTCTCAGATATTGCCGCAACTACTGTCAACCAATCTGGTAACTGTCAAAGAAGCTCCGAAGGTAGTGAATACAACCTCTCCAAAGTACAACCCCAACGCCCGTTGCGCTTATCACTCTGATAGCCCGGAGCATACTACGGATGATTGTTGGGCTCTGAGGAATAAGGTTCAAGACCTTATTGATGCTAAAGAAATACAGTTCGAGGCGCCCGAAAGGCCCAATGTTGTGACTGCTCCCATGCCCCAGCATGGAGTGAATGCTGTGGAAGAAGACCCGTATGTAGCCTCTGTGGATGAGATTGTTACTCCGTTGTTGACTGTCAAAAGGAACCTGTTGCTAGCCGGTTTATTTCCGGGATGTAGTAAAGGTTGCCATTTATGTGTTGTTTCACCTGCTGGTTGTCCCTTGCTGAAGTCAGGCGTCCAAAACCTGATGGATAGCAAAGAGATCTTGTTCAAGAAGATTGTTGTTCCTGATGTCCCTGCTGAAGAAGTGACCATTGTTACTATTTTCAACAACCCTCCTAAGGCTCCCTCAAAGAAGCCTGTCAAAATCATGTCTACTCAGAAGATTGCTCCCATCATCATTACTGTTCCGGGGCCCATCCCTTATAAATCAGACAAAGCTGTCCCTTGGCACTATGGGGAAGATGTTTATGTTCTTGGAGTAAAACAAGAGTTTGATACTAGTGCCGACATCAGTAACATCACCGGGCCTGCCAAAGTCACTCGCAGTGGAAGGCTTTTCTCACCAGATATTGCACCTCCAGCTATTCAGAGACCCCTTGTCATCACACCTGCAAGTGTGCCTACTCCTCTGCCTGACCAAGTTCCTATTTCTACCCCTGCTGCCGAGTCATCTGACGCTCTGGGAAAAGGGATTGCTACTGATGTGCCTGCCCAGACGGAGGCACCAAAGACCGTCAATGTCGAAGCTTCCAAGCAAGAGATGGAAGAGATTCTCAAGATCATTAAGAAAAGTGATTTCAATGTAGTTGAGCAGCTGGGGAACACCCCCTCTAAAATTTCTATGCTATCACTGTTGTTGTGTTCAGAGGCCCATGCCAAGGCCCTGATTTCCTTCCTGAAGATGACCCATGTACCACAAGAAACGTCTGCTGATCAATTTACCGATTGTGTGGCCAACTTGACTGCTGATAATGGGTTGGGTTTCTTTGACGCCGATCTGACTGCCAAAGGAAAGAACCATAACGACGCCCTGCATGTCTCCATTGAATGCAGGGGCACTACTCTTGCCCATGTGTTGGTAGACACCGGTTCTTCGTTGAACGTATTGCCTAAGAAGGCCCTAGACAGGTTGGATTGTGAGGGTTTAGAGCTCAAGCCTAGTAACATTGTTGTCTGGGCCTTTGACGGTTCGAAAAGGATGGTACATGGCGAAGTTGACATTCCAATCAGGGTTGGTTCTCAAGTTTTTTATTCTACTTTCTATGTGATGGACATCCGACCATCCTATTCTTGTCTACTGGGTCGTCCTTGGATGCACAAGGCTGGAGCTGTGACCTCCACATTACATCAGAAGCTTAAGTACCCGGTCAGAGGGAAGATTGTTACAGTGCAGGGGGAGGAAGAGTATATGGTCAGCCACCTCAACTCGTTCCGGTACATAGAGATGGACGGGGAGTTCATTGAGACCCCCTTTCAACATTTTGAAGAGGTGCCTCAGACACTAGCATCAGCAGAGACTGTGACTGAAGAAGATTCTCCTTTGAAGATGGCTTCCTTAAAGGATGCCCGGGCTGTGATTGAGAAGGGTGAGTGCGCAAACTGGGGCCGACTTCCTAATTTTACTCCAAAGACTGACAAGTTTGGTTTGGGTTTCACTACAGAAGCTCAGAGGGCTGTTCGTAAAGCAGGGATTGGAAGACCTCCTGTGTTAATCACCAACCCGGGAGTGAATGCTATTGAAGACGACATGGAGGAATTCGAATTCGACAGCTGGATCTACCCAACGACCAACGGTGGACCAAGCAACTGGACTGCCAAAGATTTCATACCTATTACTTTTGTCACTCAGTAATGAACTCCTTTGTTTTGAATTTGTAACGAACAATAATTTGAAACTTTATGGCCCGGTGTCTTACCCGGGGCACCGTGGCTTCATTTGTGAGGGCTTATTATTTGTCATTTTCATATATCATGAATAAAAACATTGGACGTTTTTCGCATTTCAAATCTTGTGCTCCCTTTCTTTCTTTATATATTGCAAAACAGCTATATTTACACACACTCACCTATACAGGTTCCAATCCACTCTGGATCTCACTGGTAACGACTCTGCTACTGCCAGTTATGACTTCGAAAATCCGATCAACTTAGCCGAAGACGAAGGTGAAGATGATTGCGAAGTGCCTGGTGAGCTTGCAAGATTGCTACTCCAGGAAGAGAGGGCCATTCAGCCACATGAAGAGCCAGTGGAAACGGTAAATCTGGGTACTGAGACAGACAAAAAGGAAGTCAAGATTGGGGCCAATCTGGAGGCCAGTGTGAAACAATGGTTGATTCAGATGTTACATGATTATGTGGAAATCTTTGCCTGGTCTACGAAGACATGCCTGGGTTGGATACTGACATTGTGGTTCGTCACCTTCCTACCAAGGAAGAATGCCCTCCGGTAAAACAGAAGGTCCGCCGTATGCGTCCAGAGATGTCCGAGAAAATCAAAGATGAGGTTATGAAACAATTTGATGTCGGGTTTCTAGCAGTGACTTCTTACCCTCAGTGGGTTACCAATGTGGTTCCAGTGCCGAAGAAAGATGGTAAGGTCCGAATGTGTGTTGATTACAGGGATTTGAACAGGGCGAGCCCTAAGGATGATTTCCCTCTGCCTCACATCAACGTTCTGGTTGACAACACTGCTCAGCATAAGGTATTCTCCTTCATGGACGGGTTCTCAGGTTATAATCAGATCAAGATGGCTCCTGAAGACATGGAGAAGACCACTTTTGTTACTCAGTGGGGCACCTTTTGCTACAAGGTCATGCCATTTGGGTTAAAAAATGCTGGGGCAACCTACCAACGTGCCATGGTTGCTTTATTTCATGACATGATCCACCATGAGATCGAAGTGTATGTCGACGATATGATTGCAAGGTCCCAAATTGAGGAGGAACACCTTGACCATCTGCAGAAGCTGTTTAACCGTCTGAAGTTGTACAAGCTGAGGTTGAACCCAAACAAGTGCACCTTTGGGGTAAGATCTGGAAAACTGCTAGGCTTCGTCGTGAGCGACAAAGGTATTCAAGTGGACCCTGCCAAAGTGAAAGCCATACAAGAGATGCCAACTCCCAAGACAGAGAAAGAAGTCAGAGGATTTCTAGGACGGCTGAAATATATTGCCCGATTCATCTCACATCTAACTGCTACCTGTGAACCAATCTTCAAGCTACTGAAGAAAGATCAAGTAGTACGTTGGAACGATGAATGTCAGGCCGCTTTCGACAGAATCAAAGAGTATCTCCAAGAACCACCCATTCTTATGCCACCGGTTGAAGGGAGACCTCTAATACTATACTTGACAGTACTTGACAACTCAATGGGGTGTGTGCTGGGGCAGCATGACGAGTCTGGCCGAAAAGAGCATGCTATTTATTACCTTAGCAAAAAGTTTACCAACTGTGAGACCCGATACTCACTGCTCGAGAAAACTTGTTGCGCTTTGGTATGGGCTGCTCGCCGGCTGAGACAATATATGTTGGCTCACACTACTCTGTTGATTTCAAAAATGGGTCCAATCAAGTACATATTCGAAAAGCCTGCCTTGTCTAAAAGAATAGCAAGATGGCAGATGATCTTGGCAGAATACGACATCCATTACATAACTCAAAAAGCAATCAAGGGAAGTGTATTGGCAGACCATTTGGCACACCAGGCAGTGGATGACTACCGGTCCATGAACTTTGAATTTCCAAACGAGAATATCATGGTAGTGACTGATTGTGAAGTACCTGGACCGGATGAAGGACCTGAGGAAGGATCCCGATGGTCTATGCACTTTGACGGAGCCTCAAATGCTTTGGGTAACGGTATTGGCGCTATGATCATATCCCCTAAAGGCACTCATACTCCACTCACTGCCCGACTATGTTTCAACTGCACCAACAACATGGCCGAGTATGAGGCATGCATCATGGGTATTCAAGCTGCAATTGACCTAAGGATCAAGTTTCTGAGTGTCTTCGGAGATTCCGCTCTCGTGATTAGTCAGATCAAAGGCGAGTGGGATACGAAACACCCAAATCTTATTCCTTACAAAGAGTATGTGTTGACATTGATCCCCCATTTCACGAAGATAACTTTTGAACACTTCCCAAGAGAGGAGAATCAGTTGGCGGACGCGCTGGCTACGATGTCTTCTATGTTCAAAGTCAAATGGGACAACGAGGCTCCCCGGATCATTATCTGGAAATTGGACGAACCTGCATATTACTGTGATCTTGAGGCTGAAGAGGTAACTGAAAAACCTTGGTATCATAAAGTGAAGAGGTACTTGGAAGCCCAAGAATATCCCGAGGGTGCATCTGTTAACGACAAGAAGTTTCTGAGAAGGTTCGCGACAAAGTTCTTCCTCAGCAACGGCATTCTCTACAAGCGAAACCATGATTCCACCTTACTGCGTTGTATGGATAAGACTGAAGCAGAAAGGATCATGGCAGAGCTACATGAAGGTACCTTCGGAACGCATTCCAGTGGATATACCATGGCAAAGAAAATCCTTCGGGCAGGATATTTCTGGTCCACAATGGAAGCCAACTGTTACCGACACTCTCGGACGTGTCACAAATGCCAGATCTATGCTGATAAGGTGCACGTTACTCCAGTTCCTCTGAACATTTTGACAGCACCTTGGCCTTTTGCAATATGGGGCATTGATATGATCGGCGAGATCAGACCTACGGCATCCAACGGGCATCGCTTCATCCTGGTAGCGATTGATTACTTCACAAAGTGGGTTGAAGCAGCTTCCTATGCCACCGTAACCAAGAATGTCGTGGCACGGTTCATTCGGAATAACTTGATCTGTCGATACGGCGTCCCAGAAAGGATCATTACGGACAATGGTACCAATCTCAACAACAAGATGATCACTGAGCTCTGCGAGCAATTCAAGATACAGCACCACAACTCTTCTCCTTACCGACCGAAGATGAATGGGGCTGTAGAAGCAGCAAATAAGAATATCAAAAAGATTGTGCAGAAGATGACATTGACCTACAAAGATTGGCACAAGATGTTACCGTTTGCTCTTCATAGGTACCGTACCTCAGCACAGACGTCAACAGGGCAACTCCCTTTTCCTTGGTCTATGGCATGGAAGCAGACTTGCCTATTGAAGTCCAGATACCCTCTCTCCGGATAATGAAGGATGCAGGTTTGAGCAAAGATGACTGGATCCAGACTCGGCTTGATAAATTAAATCTAATTGACGAAAAAAGACTCACTGCTATTTGTCATGGTCAGACGTACCAAAAACGAATGATCAGGGCATTTAACAAGAAAGTCAAACGACAAGAGTATCAAGTCGGAGACCTGGTAATCAAGCGCATCATTCTTCCTCAAAGTGATCCCAAGGGAAAATGGAACCCTACGTACGAAGGGCCATTTGTGGTTAAACATATCTTCTCAGGAGTAGCTATGATTCTAACCACCATGTACGTCAGCCTCTTGTACAAAAACGCCTATTTACAGGAAAATTCAAAATCAATACAAATCCACTTTTTCAGACAAATTGCCAGTTGTTTTTCCTTTTTCTGTTTTGTCTTGCGAAGAACGTCCAATGTTCATTTTTGATATATGCATTTGACATTAATTGCTAACTCATAAATATTTGCATGCGAAACAAAGGACTAATTACAGGTGACATCAGAAACAGGGGCAATAATGAGTTGTCTAAGCGATCTAGTTGCTCTGTCCACCAAGGTACCAAGGTAGGTTCGGTTGAAGAACATGACCAAGATACCTTCACTCCCCGTAGAGTAAGACAAGACTCAACAATTCTCTCCAAGCAGAGTTGATCTCCCGTCAGCCCTAAAAAGGCACAGTATCCCTAGCAAGTCAGCAACACTCTCCCCAAGCAGAGTTAGTCTACTGTCAGCCTTAAGGAAGTTGCGTATCCCCAGAAGATCTCAATATTCCCCAGCGGAGTATACAGATGTTCCTAAGCAAGCATCCCCGGCAGTCTTAGTATAGGATTGTTCCCCGGAGGAATACCAGACACCCCAGTGGAGCCATTTCCCCAGTGCAGTCCAAAAAGTTTCCCCAGGAGAGTTGAACCATCTCCCCAGTAGATTCTGGAAGCTTGTCCCCTGCAGAGTACGAATATCTCTCCCAGCCATATTCAGAGGTTATCCCCACCAGAGTCTAACTGGGTTATCCTCAATAAATTGCAACGAAAAGATCATCCTCAACAAAGTTCTTCCTATCCCCAGCGGAGTTCATCAAAATCCCCAGCAGAGCTTATCAACGGAGTCCCCAATGGAATTATCGTGAAAATCTCAGCAGAACATCTCTTCCCCACAGAGTAATTCCCCGCAGAGTAATCTCTTCGCCAGGTTTATTCCCCAACGGAGTCATCTTCTCCTACCGGTTTATTCTTGCAATTATCTTTGTTCATCATCCCCAGCGGAGACGAAGAACTCTACTCTTCAACATCAGCCTAGGATTCAACAAGCTCCCGGCATTCGTCAAGGATTTATTTTCCTAGACGAAAATACATTCATAAACATTTCACATTTTATACATCCTGCTTACATACATGATACGCATCATATCATATAATCTCATTTTTGAACATCATGACATCATGCATCTCATACATCATGACATTGCATACAACTGATATTTTGCCTTTTTAGGAAAAAGGTCAATCCAAAGATGATTACTATCAACTGTCGCAATTCCGGATTCAATTCCTGTATCTAGCCAGGGCATATCTGTGAGTGACTGATTGTAGATTCGATTCCTGTATCTAGCCAGGGCATGTCTGCATGAAGAGTTTAGAGATTTGATTCTTGTATCCAGCCAGGGCACATCTGTAGACGACCAATTCCAGATTCGATTCTTGTATCTGGCCAGGGCATATCTGTGAGTAACTGATTGTAGATTCGATTCTTGTATCCAGCCAGGGCATGTCTGCATGAAAAGTTTAGAGATTCGACTCCTGTATCCAGCCAGGGCATATCTGTAGACGATTAATTCCAGATTTGATTCTTGTATCTAGCCAGGGCATATCTGTGAGTGATTTGATTGTAGATTCGATACCTGCATCTAGCCAGGGCATGTCTGCATGAAGAGTTTAGAGATTCGATTCTTGTATCCAGCCAGGGCATATCTGTAGACGACTAATTCCAGATTCGATACATGTATCTAGCCAGGGCATATCTGCGAGTGATTGATTGTAGATTCGATACCTGTATCCAGCCAGGGCATTTCTGCATGAAGAGTTTAGAGATTCGATACCTGTATCCAGCCAGGGCACGTCTGTAAGCAACCTTTTGAAGTTCCGGATTCGATTCCTGTATCTAGCCAGGGCATATCTGTGAGCAATTGATTGTGGATTCGATACCTGTATCTAGCCAGGGCATATCTACATGAAGAGTTTGAATATGAACCCCTGTAACAGGCTAGGTAATTATCTTTCTTTCTCAGGTACGCAAGTTCTCGCTAAGGAATCTCTTACGCGATCGACACTTCCAAATGGCATCTATAAGCCCATTCCCGACAAGGTTCTGTCACATCTCCAAATGGCATCTATAATCCCATCTTCCTATCCACCATCTCTCCAAATGGCATCTGTAAGCCCATTCCCGCTGTCACATTGCTGACATTCTACTATGTGAGTGCAAATTTCTGGGCACTCTAAGTGTTCAATCATCTTCCACTTTCGGATCACGAAAGGCACGCAAGCCAATCTACATCCTCAGGTCTAAGAAGATTGAACAGGGGCAACTGTTGTACCCCAAAATTTGCCCTCCCATATTCTTCAAAGTTTGTCAAGAATCATCTTCAAATGGATCAAGACTACTCAAGGGTTGCACAGTTCAAATGCCTCCTAAGCCAGTCAAAATTAGGGTTTTGGTTCTGTCAAGGAATTTGAGGTTTTCAGTGGTCCAATCAAGTCCCATGTGCCTATAAACATTGCCAAGCATCTACATATCAAGTCTCAAGGCTCACAGGGTCAAATTGCACAGTCAACTGCAGGGGTAAAATGGTCATTTTACAGTCAAAAGTCAAAAATTTTGGTCAACATCTTATTTTGAAGCCACAATCATCATTTTATCAAGTCTTGATCATGATTCCACAAGCATGGCTCAAAAATCATCAAGATGCAAAAGTTTCTATTTTTGGACAGCTGAAAAGTCAACTGTAACTTGACCAAGGCATAACTTTTTCATGGTTCATCAGAAAAATCCCATCCAATGCTCATTTTGAAGGGGATGACATTTCCTACAACTCATCTTCACATTCCAAGACCAAGAAATTCTCTCACAAAAAGTTATCAATTTCTACATTATAGGTCAATTTCAAAAGTCAACAAAAAGGCACTTTAAGTCAAAGACCATAACTTGAGATTGGTAAATCCAAATGACATAGGACCAAAGGCATTGGTTAGAGGACTTCACGACCTTTCCAAAATGTCCAAGAACATGTTCATAGGATCAAAATTGAGCAAGATATGCATTAGAGAAGTTGGGAAATTTTTGGGAATTTGCAAAAGTCAACCTTGCTCAAAACACTTCATTTTTGCTAATGGGCCTCAAATTCCTTCTTGAAACATTGTCCAAGGCCTATGCACGACCCATTGAGCTTAAATTGATTTATTTTCTTATTTTTAACTAATTAATTGAATTTTTTTATTAATATTAATTCATTTAATTGTAGGAAAATTCAAAAGATATGGCTTTCAAATCTTTTTGTGATGCAAATGAACTCAAGACAAGCTGAAGATCTCGTGTACACATCAAGGGGACAAAATCTCCCAATTTGGCAAGGTTTTTCAATCAAAAAGATTGAAAAATATTTGATTGAAAATCAAAGATGTAAAACATAATGCCATGGATCTTTTGCCCAAAGATTTAATCTAATTCATTCTACTACATATACAGAACCTAAACCTAATGCCTCACACGTGCAAGCTGCTGCAAAAAGCCATAAACTAATTCCAAAAAATCAAGAACAAAGTCAAAACTGAATTCAACCTTCCAGGCCAATTCAAACCCTTTTCTTGATTCCAACACCTTGCTGGGACATTCAGGAACGCATAGCAATAAAAAACAAGCCTTAAAGCTCAAGAACACGTTCTACAAAGACCTACGGTTTGAACAAATTTTTCAAAATCATATACTTTGATTCATGCATATTTGACACTTTTTGTTAATTGTTTTGTGTTCATAAGGACTGTACGAAGCTTTTGGTACAATTTAATTGCATTGAGATGCCCTGAAACGCAAATTGCCATTGAAGGATTCTAGGTTTTTTCAAGCTTCAAAATTAGGGCTTTTCACATCCGGTTAAATCAGAACCTCATATTTTGTTTAACATGATTGCATGCATCGCTTTCCAGTGACGTCCACCATACATATCCAGATCCCAGACGCCAAGTGTCTTCCCACTCAAAACCAATGGCCAAAGATGAAAGGCTATGGTGTTCTCTAGTCAATGAACATGCACCTGATTCCAGAAGTCAACAAGGGCTTGATTCTTAATGGGCCAAATTGCTTCTTCAAACCTCCTATTTGGGTCCAACACCCCCACTGGTTTCTATTTCTTTTTTTTTATTTTCTTTCTTTTTTTCTTTTAATTATAATTCTTATTATTATTATTAACTAATAAATTATTTTTTATAATAAATTCAGATAATCAAAAGATGTAAATATTTTTATTATTTATTATTATTATTATTATTAACCTTCACCTTAATAATTATTTTTGTAAATAAATTATAATTAATTAATCTAGTTGTTTAATTAGGACTATTTTAATCTTTTTTCATAATAAATAAAATCAACTTAGAACTAGGTTTTTTTCTTGACTTTTAATTTCTTATTTTTATTTTTATTAAAGAGTTAAAAAACACAAAAAAACATTTTTCTTTTAATTAATTGATTAATTAGGTTTAAGTTTAATATTTAATTAAATGCAAAGGACCAAAATTGCTTTCTTTTCTCAAAAGGGTCAAAACCCTAAGGACGTCACGATTTAATTTCTTTCGCACATTATTCTTATTTTGATTATTTATGTATCTGCTCAAAGGATGTAATAGTTAATTAGGATTTTACCGCTTTCTTTACTTTTTCGCATTTATTTTCCAAAACGGGTTATGTTTTTGGCGATGTATAGACTCGCGCCTTGTAATAGCGTAGATTTACCTTTCCGCAATTTATTTTCCGCACTCTTAACTGTTAAAATGCATGAAAGACTTGTATGACAAATAAAAGCAATCCGTAGCTCACAAATGCATGATCAAAGATAAACATAAACTGAATTCAACACACAAGCACATGCCACTCCTAGGGTACGCCTCAATGGTTGCCTCGAAAGTGGTCGTCAAGTATAGGGTGTTTTAGAGGTTGCCCTCCTGTCTAAGATCCAGTTGCCTCGAAACGGTTTCCTCGGATAAAAAGGATCTAGGACATTAGGGTTACCACTAAGGTGTCCTACTATTGCTTTGGTGACCACACTTGTCCCTTATAACCGAATTGACCCGAATACCTCCGAAGACGGTGCTACCTACCTCTCAATGGTGGGATAGCACTATCTAAAGGACTCTTACACAGCCTAATTCCTTAGAGTAGGTAGATTTCTCTTAAGTACTTGCTCTCTCAAAAAACAAAAACAACTTTGTGCACTCACACTTTCTAAAAGTTTTCAAACAAATGTTTCATACACTCTTGAGGACAGATACAAGAGTTACTTAGAAATTTTTCAAACGAAACTTTTTCAAAACCCACACACACTTGAAAAGCAAACAATTTTTGAAAACATAAGAGCAAGTACCTAAGAGCCCGTGGATAACCACAGATAGAAAGGGTGCTAACACCTTCCCTTTCTATAAATCTACCTCCCGAACCGAGAAACATTCTCAAAGAAGGAATTTTGCTGTGCTTTTGTCCTTTCTATGTTGGAGAACATAAAAGACGGTGGCGACTCTTGCTTACCGCGACATACGCGAACCAGCATTAAAAAACAGTCAGTTCTATTTCCACCGATCACAATAGGTCTATACTTTTCAAGTATTTACCTTTCACTCTCAGAAGTATTTGATCTTCATTTAACTCCTCAATCTCGTAGGCTCCACCAGAGAAAGTTTGGATGATCATGAAAGGTCCTTCCCACTTAGGGGACCATTTTCCCAAATTTCTATCTTTTCGATCCATTAGAAGAATTACCTTCCATACTAGATCCTCAGGAAGAAATGTCTTAGGTTTTACTTTTCGATTATAGGATTTCTCAACCCGTTTCTTTTGTAATCTCAAAAGATCCAAAGCTTTCAACCTTTCTTCGTCCAGGTCAACTAGTTCGTCTAACATCATATCCCAATAGACTTCATAAGGGATATCCTGATGTTTCTGAATCCTCGTTGACTGTAGGAAGATTTCCACTGGCAACACTGCATCATGACCATAAGTTAGGCAAAATGGTGTTGTTCCCGTAGCCTCTTTAGGACAGGTTCGACAAGCCCATAAAACTTTATCTAGCGTCTTGTGCCAGTTTCTAGGTTTCTTTCCCACGTGTTTATTTATTAAACTGATTACTACTTTGTTTGCTCCTTTGACTTGGCCATTAGCTTTCACATAGTAAGGTGAAGATGTTAACAGTTTGAACCCCATTTATGTAGCAAAGTCTTGCATCTTTCGACCAGTAAAGACTGATCCTTGATCTGTTGTTATTGTTTCAGGGATTCCAAATCTATATATAATGTACTTTTGAATAAATTCAATGATACTCTCTTGGTCTACATTGACTAAAGGGATTGCTTCAGTCCACTTAGTAAAATAATCAATGCCCACCAATATGTATTTCTGGCTTTTAGAAGACGCTGGTCGAATCTCTCCAATAAGATCTAAAGCCCATCCTCTAAAAGGCAAAGGTTTCACGATCGAGTGAAGTTCGCTCGCCGACACATGCTGAATACCTGTATGTACTTGACATTCTTGGCATCCTTTTGAAAATTCAACACAATCTTTTAACATAGTGGGCCAATATAGTCCTTGTCGAAACAACATCCATTTCATCTTATGGCCTACTTGGTGTGCTCCACACGCCCCAGCGTGCGTGGCGGAAAGAGCTATATACGATTCTGTTTCACTTAGGCATTTCAGTAGCACGCATTCAGGTGTTTTCTTGAATAATTCATTTCCTATTAATATATAGCTCAGTGCCCTATATTTTATTTTTCGTTCTGTCGAAGCCATTGGATTATGTAAATAATCTACTACAGGCTTTCTCCAATCTTGTTCTGTTAGATTGTCTATGAACGAAATTTCAAAATTTTCGTGATCAGTGCATCCCAACGTTGTGGTCTTCAAATCCATTGGAGACAACTTAGTGGATTCCACTCTTCCTCTAACTTCGATCGCTTGTTGTAGTTTGTCTTTCAAAACATTATACCCAGAAGCGATATGCGCTAAATCATTAGCCACTTGATTTTCCAATCTAGGTACATGTCGAATGTTAACTACTTCAAAGTTCTTCAACAACCGCCTGGCTATTACGAAATACATGATAAGATTTTCCTTTATGCATTTGTATTCTTTCGTAACTTGTTTTAGGACTAACTCTGAGTCTCCCATTATTTCGACTTGAGTTTCCCCCAATTCCAACAAGATTTCAAGGCCTATGATTAAAGCTTCGTATTCAGCCTCATTATTTGAACAATCCCCTTCTATCTTATACTTAAATGTTGTTGGAATTTTGTTTGGAGAAATAATGAGAACCCCGACTCCAGTTCCATCTTTATAACTAGAACCATCAAAGTATAACTTCTAAGGTTAAATCTCCAAATAATTCAGTGATTCCTCTTTTATAGAGTGGTCGACTATAAAGTCTGCTACCACTTGACCTTTCACGGCTTTGAGAGGCATAAAGGTTAATGAATACTCAGTTAATGCAAGTTCCCATTTTCCAATTCTACTGTGCAAAATAGGTTTCGACAACATATATTTGAAAACATCAAAATGAGATGAAACATAAACATCAACTGGTTTTATATATTGCTGGAGTTTTGTACATGAGAAATAAAGACATAAACATAGTTTCTCAACCTCGTTATATCTAATTTCTGCATCATTTAAAACTCTACTGAGGTAATAGATGGGCCTTTCAACACCATTCTCATCCTCTTGAGCCAACATGCTCCCTAAATTTTTATTAGATGCAGCTATGTATAATCTCATACTTTTACTTCTACAAGGAGGTACCAGAATAGGTGGCTTGGTGAGGTACTCTTTGATTTTGTCGAAGGCCTCTTGTTGTTCTTTCCCCCATTTAAATCCTCCTTTGCTGAGTCGAAGTAGTGGTGATAAGGCTTGCGTTTTCCCACTGAGGATGGATATAAATCTCCTTAAGAAATTTATCTTCCCAAGTAGAGAATGAAATTCCTTCTTGTTAGTTGGCGCTTTGGCTTCCAAAATAGCTTTGGTCTTGTTCTAGTTTATCTCGATTCCCTTTTTATGGACCACAAATTCTAAGAAGTCTCCTGCTTTGACACCAAAAGCGTACTTTAGAGGATTCATCTTCAGACCATAGCGTCTCATCCTCTCGAAAGATTGTCGAAGATGGTCCATGTGAGTCTTCCCTGAAACAGATTTGACAACAATATCATCAATATAAATCTGCATAAAAGTTTTAATAAAATCATGGAAGATCGAATTCATGGCTCTTTGATATGTTGCCCCTGCATTTTTTAGGCCAAAGGGCATCACTACCCATTCGTAAGTGCCTAAGTCCCCAGGACAACTGAATGCTGTTTTCGACACATCCTCTTCAGCAATAAAAATTTGATTATTGTTGTACCCCAAAATTTGCCCTCCCATATTCTTCAAAGATTTGCCAAGACAAGCTTCAAAATTCCCCAAGGGTTGCACAGTGTAAGGGCCTCCTAAGCAGTCAAAATTAGGGTTTTGGTTCTGATCAAGAAAATGAGGTTTCCAAAGGTTCAATCAAGTCCCACATGCCTATAAACATGGTCAAGCATCCTCATACCAAGTTTCAAGACTTTCAGCACAAAATTGCACAGTCAAAAACCCTAATTGCACTACAGTCAACTGTAGGGGCAAAATGGTCATTTGACAGTCAAAAGTTCAAATTTTTGGTCAACATCTCATTTTGAAGCCACAAACATCATTTGATCAATGCTTGATCATGATTCTCAAAGCTTGGCTCAAAAATCATCAAGATGCAAAAGTTTCCTTATTTGGACAGCTGAAAAAGTCAACTGTAAATTGACCAGGGCATAACTTTCACATGGATTATCAGAAAAATTCCATCCAAAGCTCATTTTGAAGATAAAGACATTTCCTACAACTCCTCTTCATACTTCAAGTCCAAGAAATGCTCTCACAAAAAGTTATCAACTTCAACATTATAGGTCATTTTCAAAAGTCAACAAAAAGGGACTTTAAGTCAAAGGCCATAACTTGAGATTGGTAAATCAAAATGACATGGGACCAAAGGCATTGGTTAGAGGACTCAAAGACCTTTCCAAAATGTCCAAGAACATGAGCAAAGCTTAAAAATTGAGCAAGTTATGCCTTGTGGAAGTTGGGAAAATTTTGGATATTTTGAAAAGTCAACATTGATTCAAATGACCTAAAATTGCTAATGGGCCTCTTTTTCTTCCACAATTCATTATCCAAAGCATGTGCACGACCACTTGGCCCAAAGGGAAGTTTTTATTCATTTTTTATTTATTTATTTGGATTTTTATTATTAATAATTCATTTAAATTAATTAAATACATGGAAAATACTAAACCTAATTTATCAAATCTTTTTGTACATGTAATAGGTTCAAAAATTCGTGCATAATCAAATATGGAAAGAATTGAAGAGAATTGGTCATGATTGGTACAAAATAGCATGGAAAATATTAAAAAAAGATCTTGAAAAATCAAATCTTCCAAACCATGAATGCCAAGGATTTTGATTGTTTTCTTTGACCTAATTCACTCATACATAAGTATAGAACACAACCCTAATGCCATTAACCCCTAAGCTGCGCAAAAACCCCATTATCAAACTCAAGCTTTTTTGGCAAAAATTCCAATTCTGAAAACCTAGTTCTAGGGCGATTCAAGGCGAGATTTTGATCTCATTAGCTTGCTAAGGCTTCATAGAAGGGATTTGCATCAAAAACTTCAAGTTTCCGTGCCCAGAAACGTGAGAACGATCTCACCTGTACACAACAAAATTCATAATCTTGCATCTCGATTCATGCACTTTTAACAATTTTTGATGCTTGATTCATGTTCATTATAAGATTCTGAAGCTAACCATACAAATCAATTGCGTTTTTGTGCGATATACATGATTCTACCATTGATGCAGGCTAGGTTTTCTTGAAATCCAAATTAGGGGTTTCTTGATACTGTAAAATTAAGAGACCTCAATGCCATAACCATGTTCAACTCGCTTAGACGAAAAGAATGGCATGCTCGCGCTTAATTTATATACCAAGAGGACCTAATCGCTATTATCAGAATAAGCATGTTTTGAGGGGGTTCAAAACCCCCGTTAAATGTTTGTTATTTTTCAGGAAAACAAATCAGAGGAAGACGATGCAGTGGCAAGTGTTGATTGGCTCGTTCAAAAATTCGCGCCAGAAATCCATTAATTATTATGTGCGCTTATATTATTTTTTTATTATGTAATATACAAACGCGTTGAGTGGAGCAGTTGGTAGAGTGCATCGCTGGTAACGTTCATGACCTAGGTTCGAGCCCCAGGTCCTCATTATTTCCATGTTATTTTTCAATCAATATTCCCATGCAGTTTCAATGCTGAAGCGTCTCATGCGCCTTCAAAATCAAGCGTCCACGCGTCCCAGGGTATGCAATCAAAGGCCAGGATTTCAAGAACATGATGTACGCTGGTCAATGCTTGGGTACATGAGCACAAAAGTCAACCAGGCCAAAGAATAAATGGGCCTCAAATTGCTGGGCTATACCTCCACTTTGGGGACAGATACCCCCCTAGGTTTGCCAATTTTTTACTTTCTTTATTATTTTTATTATTTATACTTTCTTTTAATTATGGTTTTATTAATTAATTTCATATTTTCATCAAAAACACATAAAAAATCAGAAAAGAGAAAAAATATAATAAATATTTTATTTTAGTATTTTTATAAATAAATTGCATTAATTAAATTTAGTTATTAAATTAGGTTTAATAGTAATGTTTTCTTAAATTAAATTAAAATTTGTAGAACTAGGGTTTATGATAATTTTTATTCCTTTTTATTTTTCTTTCATAATAATTAAAATATTAAATATTTATTTTTGTAATTAAATTGCATGTAAATAATTAGGTTAAATATTAGGTCAAAATTTAATTTTTTCTTAATAAATTAAAAGCAACTAGAATTAGGGTTAGCACGTTATTGTAATTAATTCTTTTTTCATTAAAACCAAAAAATACCAAAAAAACAATTTCCTTTCTTTTTTAATTAATTAATTTCGTCATTAATTTAATTTTGCAAAAAAAGGGTCCAACGCCCTCGTTTAATTCTTATTTAATTCGCGTGTTTATTTCTTTTTCGTTTAAAATTTATGTATCTCTCCCAAGGCCTTGTAAATTATTTCTCGCACTTTTAATTCTTTACTTTTCTTTTAATTCTTTATTTTTCTGTCAAATCGGATTCAAGAAAATTTTGGCGATGTGGACCCGCGCCTTTTGTAATAGCTTAGAATCTTTACTCTTCTCACAATTTTTAACTGTTAATCAAGGCATGAAAGAATGAATGGATAAAAATAAAAACAAATGCTAGATCACCAATAACATGACAAAAGACAAAAATATCTGAAAACGACACACAAATCACACACCACCCCTAGGGTACGCCTCACTGTTGCCTTGCCTCGAAAGGTGATCGTCGAGTAGAGGATGTCTTAGTAAGTCCTCATGATCCGGGAACCTGGCATGAGGGTAGCTTCTAAGGTGTCTTCCCATTGCTCTGGTGATCACCATGTCCCGAACCTCGAATTGACCCGAACACCTCCAACGGTGGTGCTACCTACCTCTCAATGGTGGGATGGCACTACTTTAAAGGACATCTACACAGACGAATTCCTTAGGGTAGGTAGACGACTCTAGATACTTGCTCTAAATTCAAAACAAATTCAAAAATACTTTTCACACCGACACCTTTTCAAAAAGCTTTCGAAAGCAATTTTTCAAACACTCTTGAGGACCGATGCAAGAGTCGAACTGGAATTTTCAAAGAAACTTTTTTTAAAAACCCACAGTTGAAAAGCAAACAAACCATTTTGAAAACACAAATGAGCAAGTATCTAAGAGCCCATGGATAACCATGGATAGAAAGGGTGCTAACACCTTCCCTTTCTATAACCTACCTCCCGAACCGAGAGCAATCTCTTTAAGGAATTTTTCTGTGCTTTTGTCCTTTCCATTTGGAGAAAATAAAAGACGGTGGCGACTCTTGCTTCCACGACATTTCGCAAACCAGCGTTAAACAGTCAGTTCCAGATCCACCGATCACAGAACTGGCGACTCTGCTGGGGACTTAACTTAAAGTGAGGTGTACCTTAGGGCTAGTTCATAACTGTGTTTTCAATTGTTTTCCTTGTGTGCTTTAAATTGTGGGTTGCTTGGGAGTTCTATAGATCCTAACCCGGATATGGGGGATACCTTCTTAGAAAGTAGCAACAAGGCTGTGAGGGAACTGTGCGGGGTATACCGACATGGTTGAAACAGTCTGCTACGTTGATGTGGCACTTTGGTGTGTACCGGTAACCCTTGAGTTCAGTCAAGGAGAGTACGGGGCCTCCGCGTGGTGTCGTGAAGCATCAACAGACCTTAGGAACCTTAATTGAACTATCTTGGCCTCTTTAGGGTAGTGAGATAACTGACTTTGGTGCAGTCCGAGGTTGGTTGATACTCGATACTACACTCAATTGAGGGTTGCTTTCCTGGAATATTTCGGTCGCCAGTTCAGTGGCTAAATCGAAACGATGAACAATGAAAGCAATCCCGTGATATTGGGACCCTTAGAACCCGGTTACTTTGATAGGACAGGTTGAACCCACCAACTTCAAGAGGGTACTACCCAGACCCCATGCTGGCCTTAAACCCTAAGGGCTTGTCTTGTGTGCCTTGTGTGCCTTACATGTTTGTCTTTGTAAATATCTGTGGTGTGTTTAATCATAGCATCATGACATCATCCAGCATCATACGCATTGACTAACCATTTCAGGGGTTCGAATTTTCATCTTTGTTCTTGTTTTGTAGGACATGGAAACCGTTCGCAGGAAGACAATCCAAGTCGGTCTTGTAAGGATCCCTCCTCAGCTTAAGGAGCTTATATCCAGGATTCCTGAGAACTCTTCATTCAGTGAAAGACATGGAAGTCTCATCAGCTTGGTCAATACCAACATTGAGGAAGATATGATAAAGGTCCTGTTCCAGTTCTTTGACCCTCTGCATCACTGTTTCACCTTCTTGGACTATCAGCTGGTACCTACATTGGAGGAGTTCTCCCGGCTCCTGAAGATCCCTATCCTTGATCAGCTACCCTTCAACGGTACGGAAAAGGAACCCAAGCTCGAAGAGATTGCTAAAGCCTTGCACCTACAGTCATCTGACCTCAAGGGACATTGGGAAGTTAGAAGTGGTATCAAAGGGTTCTTAGCCAGGTTTCTATTTGAAAAGGCCCATGAATGTTGGAACTCCCTTGACTTGCAAGCTTTTGAAGAAGTTGTGGCCCTCCTCGTCTATGGTTTGGTGTTGTTCCCTAACCCAGATCAGCTTATAGATATCAGTGCTGTCCAGATCTTTATGTCCAGGAATCCTATACCTACGTTGCTGGGGGACATCCTTCACTCATGTTACACTCGAACCATGAGAAAAAGAGGTGTCCTTATATGTTGCACTCCTCTCCTGGGAAGGTGGTTTATTTCGCACCTTCCACAATCAGTTTTGAAGAATGAGCGGGGTTTGAGATGGTCACAACGGTTGATGACTCTTACACATGCGGATATACATTGGTGCCCTAGGTCCAGAGAAGATGTCACTATCATTGATCGTTGCGGGGAGTACCCTAATGTTCCTTTACTGGGAATCAGAGGAGGTATTACTTACAGCCCATGCCTGGCTTGGAGACAGTTTGGTTATGCTCGGAGGGATGGTCCTCATCACATGTTAATTCCTGACATAGTTTTTGACTTCGACAACGATACTCAAGGACTTCGCCAGAGATTTATCAGAGCTTGGAGGATGCCAAGTAGGATAGACAGTAAGACACTGGGGCATAGGAACTCCATCCCGTTGGAACCTTATCTCAAGTGGGTACGAGCCCGCTCCCAGAAGTTGGTAATGCCTTATCCTCATATGCTCCCAGTAATCAAAGAGCCAGTCTTGGAAGGAGAAGTGTCCTACACTATTCAACACCCTGATATGCCCACATCCTGGGAAGAGATGCAAAAGAGCTGGATCCAGCTTAAAGAAGAACGGAATTCTCTTGAGACCAGTCTGCATGCCAGTGAAAAGAAGGTCTTGGAGCTCACCCGCCTGTTGCATGAGGAGAGGAATCTCAACACTTACATAGCTCCAAAGAGGATGCGCAGTGTATTTTGGGATTGATTTACTTTTGTATTATTTTGCCCATGAGGCTTTGATGTATTGAACAATTACTTCCTTAATGATAACGTGTGTTCTTTTTTGTCTACAACAAATTTGAACTTTCGAACCCTTGAATGCATTGCATAAACACATATCATTCATCATGTGCATAGCAGGTTTTCCTCTTTTCAGGTTGCTTACAGTTCTTCGCTGTTTATTTCAGCATCATGAATCCTGACTCGTCATCAACTGAGACATCCATCAAGGCTCTTCAGGCACAGAATGCGCAATTTCAGGAATTAATCAAGGGTTTGGCTCAAGGCCAAGAAGAGCTGAAGGCTCTGCTCCTGAAGAAGGAGAAGAAGAAGAAGAGAAGAACTGTTTTGTTCAACTCGGGCCGAAGGTTTGGCAATGCTCTGCAGCATGAAGAGGCTGGTTCTTCTGTTGGCAAGAGTACTCCTCAGACAGAAAAGGGTCCTAGTCCGGTAGTCTCCGACAACGAGACTGATTTTGATGAAGAGCAGTACCCTCCGGCAGAAGACCGTTACAAGCAGCTGGAGGATAGGCTGAATGCTATGGAGATACAACAGGTACCTGGGCTGGATTTTGGAGATTTGGGTTTGTCTACTGGTGTGATTATTCCTCGGAAGTTCAAAGCACCATCTTTCACTAAGTACGACGGGGCGTCTTGTCCCAAACTACATCTCAGGTCCTATGTTCGGAAAATTCAACCGTACTCAGTGGATAAGAATTTGTGGATCCACTTCTTCCAGGAGAGTCTTTCAGGGACTCATCTCGAATGGTTCTATCAGCTGGATGGGACCAAGGTTCGTAACTGGGAGGAGTTGGCTACTGCTTTCTACAAGCAGTATCAATATAATGCCGACCTTGCCCCTACACGTACCCAACTCCAGGGTATGTCGTTAGGTTCAAGTGAAGGTTTTAAGGAGTACGCTCAGAAGTGGAGAGACCTGGCTGGTAGGGTGCAGCCTCCGTTGACTGATCGAGAGTTGGTAGACATGTTCTTGGGGACCCTATCTGGGCCATTTTTCAACCATCTTATTGGGAACTCGTCTGCAGGGTTCACTGATCTGATTCTGACTGGAGAGAGAATTGAGGCTGGGTTGAAGTCTGGTAAGATTCCGAAGGGTGCATCGTCTAGTTCTGAGAAGAAACCCTTCAAGAAGGAGGCTAGTGCTGTATATGGCTCCCGGAGATCAGAAAGATTTGAGCGCCGCCAATCTGTCAGTGCGGTAACGATTGCCAAGCCTGCTGCCGCTCCTCGGCCAACCAATCCTCAAAGGGCTGAAAGACCCCGGAGAGAGTTCACCCGGTTGAGTATGACCCTATCGCAGATCTTGCCACAATTGCTATCCACCAATTTAGTGACTGTCCGAGAGGCTCCGAAGTTTCCAAATACTACATCTCCTAAGTACAATCCAAATGCCCGCTGTGCGTACCATTCTGATAGCCCGAGGCATTCCACTGATGACTGTTGGGCCTTAAGGAGCAAGCTGCAGGACCTTATTGACGCCAAAGAAGTACAGTTTGAGGCATCTGAGAAGCCTAATGTAGTGACAACTCCCCTGCCCGCTCATGGAGTGAATGCTATTGGGGACGAAGATGAAGTGGATGAAGCCGAGTTTGATAGCTGGATCTACCCGGCCGCCGACAGTGGGCTTAACAATTGGAGTGCAAAGGACAATCTATCTGTTTCTCTTGTTACTAAGTAATGAATTCCTATGTTTTTGGTATTTGTAATAAACAATAAATTGAACTTTATGGCCCGGTGTCTTACCCGAGGCACCGTGGTTTCGTTTGTGAGGGCATATAAATTGTCATTTCATATATCATAAATGAAAATCTTGGACGTTTTCTCGCATTGCAAATCTTATGCTCCTTTTCTATCTTTCTTTCCTTTACATATATTTCAAAACAGCTGTATTTACACACACACACTCACTCATACAGGTTTCAATCCACTCTGGATCTCACTGATAACGACCCTGCTACTGCCAGTTATGACTTCGAAAATCCGATCAACTTAGCCGAAGACGAAGGTGAAGATGATTGTGAAGTGCCTGGCGAGCTTGCAAGACTGTTGCTTCAGGAAGAGAGGGAAATTCAACCCCATGAAGAGCCAGTGGAAACAATAAACTTGGGTACTGAGGCAGACATGAAAGAGGTAAAGATTGGTGCCAACCTAGAGCTCAGCGTGAAGCAACGGTTGACTCAAATGCTGCATGATTATATGGAGCTTGCCAACCAAGGAAGACTGCCCTCCGGTTAAGCAAAAGGTCCGCCGTATGCGTCCAGAAATGTCTGAGAAGATTAAAGCCGAGGTTATGAAACAGTTTGATGTCGGGTTCCTTGCAGTGACTTCTTACCCTCAGTGGGTTGCTAATGTGGTGCCGGTACCTAAGAAAGATGGAAAGGTCAGAATGTGTGTCGATTACAGGGATCTGAACAGGGCCACCCCCAAGGATGACTTCCCCCTACCTCACATTGATGTCCTTGTTGATAATACAGCTCAGCATAAGGTGTTCTCTTTCATGGATGGTTTCTCAGGTTACAATCAGATCAAGATGGCGCCCGAAGACATGGAAAAAACTACCTTTGTTACTCAGTGGGGAACCTTCTGTTACAAGGTCATGCCATTCGGGTTGAAGAACGCTGGGGCAACCTACCAACGTGCCATGGTTGCTTTATTTCATGACATGATCCATCATGAGATAGAAGTGTATGTTGACGACATGATCGCAAGGTCCCAGACTGAGGAGGAGCACCTAGATCATCTGCAGAAGTTGTTTGACCGGTTGAAACTATACAAGCTGAGGTTGAACCCGAACAAGTGCACCTTCAGGGTAAGATCGGGAAAGTTGCTAGGCTTCGTGGTAAGTGACAAGGGCATTCAAGTGGACCCCGCCAAGGTCAAAGCTATTCAAGAGATGCCAGTTCCCAGGACAGAGAAAAAAGTCAGAGGCTTTTTAGGACGCCTGAATTACATTGCTCGCTTCATCTCACACCTGACTGCTACCTGTGAACCAATCTTCAAGCTGCTGAAGAAAGATCAGGTAGTACGTTGGAACAATGAATGTCAGGCTGCTTTCGACAGAATCAAAGAGTATCTCTAAGAACCACCTATCCTTATGCCACCGGTTGAAGGGAGACCTCTGATACTATATCTGACAGTACTTGACAACTCAATGGGGGGTGTGCTGGGGCAGCATGACGAGTCTGGCCGAAAAGAGCATGCCATTTATTACCTTAGCAAAAAGTTTACCGACTGTGAGACCCGATACTCACTGCTTGAGAAAACTTGCTGCGCTTTGGTATGGGCTGCTCGCCGGCTGAGACAGTATATGCTGACTCACACCACCTTGTTGATCTCAAAGATGGATCCTATAAAGTACATATTCGAAAAGCCTGCTCTGTCTGGGAGAATTGCAAGATGGCAAATGATCTTGACGGAATACGACATTCAGTACACGACCCAGAAAGCCATCAAGGGAAGTGTATTGGCAGACCACTTGGCACATCAGGCCGTAGATGACTATCAATCAATGAACTTCGAGTTTCCGGATGAAAGCATCATGATAGTAACAGATTGTGAAGTACCTGGACCGGATGAAGGACCTGAGGAAGGATCCCGATGGTCTATGCACTTTGACGGAGCCTCCAATGCTTTGGGTAACGGTATCGGTGCCATAATCATATCTCCTCAAGGTACTCATACTCCGCTAACTGCCCGGCTATGTTTCAACTGTACCAACAACATGGCGGAGTATGAGGCGTGCATCATGGGTCTTCAAGCTGCGATCGACCTAAGAATCAAGTTTCTGAGTGTCTTCGGAGATTCCGCTCTCGTGATCAATCAGATCAAAGGAGAGTGGGATACGAAACATCCAAACCTGATTCCTTACAGAGAATGTGTGTTGACCTTGATCCCCCACTTCACAGAGGTAACCTTTGAACACTTTCCAAGAGAGGAGAATCAGCTGGCGGACGCGTTAGCTACAATGTCTTCAATGTTCAAGGTCAAATGGGATAATGAGGCTCCCCGGGTCATCATCTGGAAACTGGACGAACCGGCGTACTGTTGCGATCTCGAAACTGAATTGGTGACTGAGAAGCCTTGGTACCATGAGGTGAAGAGATATTTGGAAGCTCAGGAATACCCTGAAGGTGCCTCTATCAATGATAAGAAGTTCCTGAGGAGGTTCGCGGCAAAGTTCTTCCTTAGCAACGGCATCTTGTACAAGCGAAACCATGATTCAACCCTACTGCGTTGTGTGGATAAAACTGAAGCAGAAAGGATCATGGAAGAGCTACATGAAGGGACCTTTGGTACACATTCCAGTGGACATACAATGGCAAAGAAGATCCTTCGGGCAAGGTATTACTGGTCCACAATGGAAGCTGACTGCTACCAACATTCTAGGACATGCCATAAGTGCCAGATTTATGCAGACAAGGTGCATGTTCCTCCAGTTCCCCTGAATGTTCTGACTGCGCCTTGGCCGTTTGCAATGTGGGGCATAGACATGATCGGCGAGATTAAACCTACGGCATCTAATGGGCATCGCTTCATCCTAGTGGCGATTGATTATTTTATAAAGTGGGTGGAAGCAGCCTCCTATGCTACGGTAACCAAGACTGTTGTGGCACGGTTCATTCGGCATAACCTGATCTGTCGGTACGACGTCCCAGAAAGAATTATTACAGACAACGGTACCAATCTGAATAACAAGATGATCACTGAGCTCTGCGAGCAGTTCAAGATACAGCACCACAATTCTTCTCCTTACAGACCGAAGATGAATGGGGCTGTAGAAGCAGCGAATAAAAATATCAAGAAAATCGTGCAGAAGATGACAGTGACTTATAAGGATTGGCACGAGATGTTACCGTTCGCTCTACATGGGTACCGTACCTCAGCTAGGACGTCAACCGGGGCAACTCCTTTCTCTTTGGTTTATGGTATGGAGGCAGTCTTACCGATCGAAGTGCAAATACCCTCTCTCCGGATAATGAAGGATGCAAATCTGAACGAGGATGATTGGATCCAGACACGACTTGATCAGCTCAACCTTATTGACGAAAAGAGACTTGCTGCTATCTGTCATGGTCAAACGTATCAGAAACGGATGATCAGGGCATTTAACAAAAAGGTCAGACCACAGGAATATCAAGTTGGGGATCTGGTAATCAAGCGAATCATCCTTCCTCAAAGATATCCAAGGGGCAAATGGACCCCTACGTACGAAGGGCCATTTGTGGTCAAGCATGTGTTCTCAGGAGGAGCCATGATTTTGACCAACATGGATGGTGACGACCTTCCTCACCCCGCCAATGCAGACATAGTAAAAAAATATTACGCATGAAAAAGACCCGCTAGGCTGACATGCCTAGGCAAAAATTAGGGCTTCCCGGCGAACCAAAAGGGTTCGGGCAAAATGAAGGGATGAAATGAAAAAAATCTGTACACCCGGCAAGTCAAAAACCTGAAAAGGCGGCTTGGGCAAAAATGGGTATCCCGGTGGACTGAAAACCCGAAAGGGCGGTCCAGGTAAAAATTAGGGATAAAAGCGTAATACTATGTCTCATTGATCACTTTGCATCCAGAATCCGGTATCTACATCAAGTTCAGACGGCATCGATCAGTCAGCTTCACCTTCAACCAAGGTCATCAAGTGATGAGACGCTCGGAGTTATAAAGGCAATAGCAGAGTTGAAACCCAGTGGGATCATTCATTTCACACAGCTGTTTTATTTTCTTTTGTACAAAATTTGTATAAACTCTTTTGTTCGGCGGTGTTCTCTTACTAGGACGTCAGCCTCTTGTACACAAAACGCCTATTTTCAGGCCATTCAAAAATCAATACAAATATACATTTCAGTTAAAAGTGCCAATTGTTTTTCTTTTTCTGTTTTGTTTTGCGAAGAACGTCCAAGGTTCAATTTGTGATATATGCATTGACCATAATTTGCTAACTCATGAATATTTGCATACGAAACAAAGGATTTATTACAGGTAACATTAGAAACAGGGGCAATAAAGAGTTGTCTAAGAAATCTAATTGTTCTGTCCGCCAAGTTATCAAGGTAGGTTCACCTAAAGAACATAACCGGCATATCTCAATACACTCTCTCCAAGCAAAGTTATCAATCTTAAGGAAGTTGGGTATCCTCCAGCAGATCTCAACACCTCCCCAACAGCATATGTATTCTTAACAAGCATCCCCGGCAGTCTTGGTCTAAAGATTGTTCCCCGGCGGTATGTCAAACATCCAATGGAGTCACTTCCCCAGTACATTTCAAAACTTCCCCAGGAGAGTCCAGCCCAGTTTCCCCAGGAAAGTTGGAATCCATATTTCCAAGCAGTAAGCTTATCCCCAGTAGATTCTGGAAGCTTATCCTCGCAGAACACGAACGCATCGTCCGGCTTTATTCAAAGAGTTATTTCCTTAACAGGATATAACTGGGTTATCCTCAGCCAAAAGCCATGGAAAGATCGTCGTCGACAAAGTCTTCTTACCCTAGCGAAGTCTATCAAAACTTCCAATACAGCGAAGATATCCCCAGCAAGGTATTATCAACACTCAACAAAGTATCTCTCTCCCCACAGAGTATTGCTCCCCAGCAAGATCGTCAGAGTACTTTCCTCCCTGCAGAGTTATTCCATTCGCCAAGTTTATTCCCCAACGGAGTTATCTTCTCCCACCGGTATTCTTGCAGCTATCACCCCCAGCGGAAGCAAAAATCTACTCTTCAACATCAGCCCAGGAGTGACTTCCTGGCACCCGTCAAGGATTTACTTTCCTAGACGAAAACATACATTCCTAAAACATCACATACATCATTATAGCATGCATATACGCATCATATCTTACAAATCTCATTTATGTTGAGAACATCATCGCTTGATCCATATCATGCATTGCATATGACTAACCTTTACCTTTCAGGAAAGATTCAGTGAAATCCTCAATCATATTTCAAGACCTAGACCGGTTCAGCTAATCGACTCCAAAGATTTCTTATCCAGTCCAAGGCCTTCTCTAGTCCAGCTAAATCGACCCCAAACAGATTTTTCTGATGAAGACTCAGTAGAAGTTATCAAAGGTTTTTCTCAAACGTCCGCTTTTGAGATTATAATGTCCTATGGTTCTCTCCCCGATCCTGCGGAGACGATAATTCCATTCCAGGTTTTTCTCAAACGTCCGCTTTTGAGATTATAATGTCCTATGGTTCTCTCCCAATGTTGCAGAGATGATAATTCCATTCCAGGTTTTTCTCAAACGTCCGCTTTTGAGATTATAATTTCCTATGGTTCTCTCCCCAATGTTGCGGAGACGATAATTCCATTCCAGGTTTTTCTCAAACGTCCGCTTTTGAGATTATAATTTCCTATGGTTCTCTCCCCAATGCTGCGGAGACGATAATTCCATTCCAGGTTTTTCTCAAACGTCCGCTTTTGAGATTATAATTTCCTATGGTTCTCTCCCCAATGCTGCGGAGACGATAATTCCATTCCAGGTTTTTCTCAAACGTCCGCTTTTGAGATTATAATTGCCTATTGGTTCTCTCCCCAATGCTGCGGAGACGATAATTCCACTCTAGGTTTTTCTCAAACGTCCGCTTTTGAGATTATAATTGCCTATGGTTCTCTCCCCGATCCTGCGGAGATGGTAATTCCCACCAAGATTTTCTCAACGTTTGCTGTTGAAGTTGAAGTCACCCAAGGTTCTCTCACCATTCCCGTTGAGGTAGTAACCACCCCTGGTTCATTCATAATCTTTTGAAGATCCAGACTCAGCTCCTGTAACCAGTCAGGACACATCTATACCAAGCATCTGAAGACCAGCTCCTGCAACATGTCAGGTACTCATTTTTCTTTTTGCAGGTACGCAAACTCTCGCTAAGGAATCTCTTATGCGATCAACATCCAGATGGAATCTATAAGCCCATCATCCTATCCATCAATCTCTAAATGGCATCTATAAGCCCATTTCCATCACACTGCTACTATGCGAGCGCAAATTTCTGGGCACTCTAGTGTTCAATCATCTTCCACCTTCGGATCACGAAAGGCACGTCAGCCAATCTACATCCTCAGGTCTAAGAAGATTGAACAGTGGCAACTGTTGTACCCCAAAATTTGCCCTCCCATATTCTTCAAAGATTTGCCAAGACAAGCTTCAAAATTCCCCAAGGGTTGCACAGTGTAAGGGCCTCATAAGCAGTCAAAATTAGGGTTTTGGTTCTGATCAAGAAAATGAGGTTTCCAAAGGTCCAATCAAGTCCCACATGCCTATAAACATGGTCAAGCATCCTCATACCAAGTTTCAAGATTTTCAGCACAAAATTGCACAGTCAAAAACCCTAATTGCACTACAGTCAACTGTAGGGGCAAAATGGTCATTTGACAGTCAAAAGTTCAAATTTTTGGTCAACATCTCATTTTAAAGCCACAAACATCATTTGATCAATGCTTGATCATGATTCTCAAAGCTTGGCTCAAAAATCATCAAGATGCAAAAGTTTCCTTATTTGGACAGTTGAAAAAGTCAACTGTAAATTGACCAGGGCATAACTTTCACATGGATTATCAGAAAAATTCCATCCAAAGCTCATTTTGAAGATAAAGACATTTCCTAAAACTCCTCTTCATACTTCAAGTCCAAGAAATGCTCTTACAAAAAGTTATCAACTTCAACATTATAGGTCATTTTCAAAAGTCAACAAAAAGGGACTTTAAGTCAAAGGCCATAACTTGAGATTGGTAAATCCAAATGACATGGGACCAAAGGCATTGGTTAGAGGACTCAAAGACCTTTCCAAAATGTCCAAGAACATGAGCAAAGCTTAAACATTGAGCAAGTTATGCCTTGTGGAAGTTGGGAAATTTTTGGATATTTTGAAAAGTCAACATTGATTCAAATGACCTAAAATTGCTAATGGGCCTCTTTTTCTTCCACAATTCATTATCCAAGGCATGTGCACGACCACTTGGCCCAAAGGGAAGTTTTTATTCATTTTTTATTTATTTATTTGGATTTTTATTATTAATAATTCATTTAAATTAATTAAATACATGGAAAATACTAAACCTAATTTATCAAATCTTTTTGTACATGTAATAGGTTCAAAAATTCGTGCATAATCAAATATGGAAAGAACTGAAGAGAATTGGTCATGATTGGTACAAAATAGCATGGAAAATATTGAAAAAAGATCTTGAAAAATCAAATCTTCCAAACCATGAATGCCAAGGATTTTGATTGTTTTCTTTGACCTAATTCACTCATACATAAGTATAGAACACAACCCTAATGCCATTAACCCCTAAGCTGCGCAAAAACCCCATTATCAAACTCAAGCTTTTTTGGCAAAAATTCCAATTCTGAAAACCTAGTTCTAGGGCGATTCAAGGCGAGATTTTGATCTCATTAGCTTGCTAAGGCTTCATAGAAGGGATTTGCATCAAAAACTTCAAGTTTTCGTGCCCAGAAACGTGAGAACGATCTCACCTGTACACAAAAAAATTCATAATCTTGCATCTCGATTCATGCACTTTTAACAATTTTTGATGCTTGATTCATGTTCATTATAAGATTCTGAAGCTAACCATACAAATCAATTGCATTTTTGTGCGATATACATGATTCTACCATTGATGCAGGCTAGGTTTTCTTGAAATCCAAATTAGGGGTTTCTTGATACTGTAAAATTAAGAGACCTCAATGCCATAACCATATTCAGCTCGCTTAGACGAAAAGAATGGCATGCTCGCGCTTAATTTATATACCAAGAGGACCTAATCGCTATTATCAGAATAAGCATGTTTTGAGGGGGTTCAAAACCCCCATTAAATGTTTGTTATTTTTCAGGAAAACAAATCAATGAGGAAGACGATGCAGTGGCAAGTGTTGATTGGCTCGTTCAAAAATTCGCGCCAGAAATCCATTAATTATTATGTGCGCTTATATTATTTGTTTATTATGTAATATACAAACGCGTTGAGTGGAGCAGTTGGTAGAGTGCATCGCTGGTAACGTTCATGACCTGGGTTCGAGCCCCAGGTCCTCATTATTTCCATGTTATTTTTCAATCAATATTCCCATGCAGTTTCAATGCTGAAGCGTCTCATGCGCCTTCAAAATCAAGCGTCCACGCGTCCCAGGGTATGCAATCAAAGGCCAGGATTTCAAGAACATGATGTACGCTGGTCAATGCTTGGGTACGTGAGCACAAAAGTCAACCAGGCCAAAGAATAAATGGGCCTCAAATTGTTGGGCTATACCTCCACTTTGGGGACAGATACCCCCCTAGGTTTGCCAATTTTTTACTTTCTTTATTATTTTTATTATTTATACTTTCTTTTAATTATGGTTTTATTAATTAATTTCATATTTTCATCAAAAACACATAAAAAATCAGAAAAGAGAAAAAATATAATAAATATTTTATTTTAGTATTTTTATAAATAAATTGCATTAATTAAATTTAGTTATTAAATTAGGTTTAATAGTAATGTTTTCTTAAATTAAATTAAAATTTGTAGAACTAGGGTTTATGATAATTTTTATTCCTTTTTATTTTTCTTTCATAATAATTAAAATATTAAATATTTATTTTTGTAATTAAATTGCATGTAAATAATTAGGTTAAATATTAGGTCAAAATTTAATTTTTTCTTAATAAATTAAAAGCAACTAGAATTAGGGTTAGCACGTTATTGTAATTAATTATTTTTTCATTAAAACCAAAAAATACCAAAAAAACAATTTCCTTTCTTTTTTAATTAATTAATTCCGTCATTAATTTAATTTTGCAAAAAAAGGGTCCAACGCCCTCGTTTAATTCTTATTTAATTCGCGTGTTTATTTCTTTTTCGTTTAAAATTTATGTATCTCTCCCAAGGCCTTGTAAATTATTTCTCGCACTTTTAATTCTTTACTTTTCTTTTAATTCTTTATTTTTCTGTCAAATGGGATTCAAGAAAATTTTGGCGATGTGGACCTGCGCCTTTTGTAATAGCTTAGAATCTTTACTCTTCTCGCAATTTTTAACTGTTAATCAAGGCATGAAAGAATGAATGGATAAAAATAAAAACAAACGCTAGATCACCAATAACATGACAAAAGACAAAAATATCTGAAAACGACACACAAATCACACACCACCCCTAGGGTACGCCTCACTGTTGCCTTGCCTCGAAAGGTGATCGTCGAGTAGAGGATGTCTTAGTAAGTCCTCATGATCCGGGAACCTGGCATGAGGGTAGCTTCTAAGGTGTCTTCCCATTGCTCTGGTGATCACCATGTCCCGAACCTCGAATTGACCCGAACACCTCCAACGGTGGTGCTACCTACCTCTCAATGGTGGGATGGCACTACTTTAAAGGACATCTACACAGACGAATTCCTTAGGGTAGGTAGACGACTCTAGATACTTGCTCTAAATTCAAAACAAATTCAAAAATACTTTTCACACCGACACCTTTTCAAAAAGCTTTCGAAAGCAATTTTTCAAACACTCTTGAGGACCGATGCAAGAGTCGAACTGGAATTTTCAAAGAAACTTTTTTTAAAAACCCACAGTTGAAAAGCAAACAAACCATTTTGAAAACACAAATGAGCAAGTATCTAAGAGCCCATGGATAACCATGGATAGAAAGGGTGCTAACACCTTCCCTTTCTATAACCTACCTCCCGAACCGAGAGCAATCTCTTTAAGGAATTTTTCTGTGCTTTTGTCCTTTCCATTTGGAGAAAATAAAAGACGGTGGCGACTCTTGCTTCCGCGACATTTCGCGAACCAGCGTTAAACAGTCAGTTCCAGATCCACCGATCACAATTATATTCAGAGTACCCATCAAGCATACTCATGTACTCGAAACTAGTGGCATAATCGACAAGCATTTTCGCCACCGGTATTGGATATTCATCTTTGGGTGTTGCAACACTCAGATATCTGAAATCAATGCACACCCTTAAGGTACCATTTTTCTTTATAACAGGTACTATATTGAAATCCATTCGACATACCTAGTCGTTCGGATGAACTTGTATCTCAGCAGTCGTTCGACTTCCATTTTGATTTTCGACAGAATCTCTGGTGCAAAGCGCCTTGGAGTTTGCTTGACGGGCTTCTTTCCAGGCTTTATTGGCAATTGCAGTTCCACCAAACTTCTGTCGAGACCAGACATTTCGTCATAATCCCACGCAAAGCAATCCTTGAACTCTTTTAGCAATTTGATCATTTCGACCCTGAGTCTAGATCTATCTTTGCGCGGATGTACGTTGGATTTTTTACAGGACCTTCGCCTAGGTTTACTTCCTCCAAAGGGTCTTGTGCTAACATTTTAACATTGTTCGCCAACGGGTCCTTTTCGAAACCTAGAGGTTCATCATCATAGATGGCGTCTAACTTCTGATCTCGTAGGTCTTTTACTTCCAAGTCGGGAGGTTCTGGGTCAAAATATTTCCCAGGGCCTTTTTGAGAAGAGACCTAATTATTGGATTCAAGAGCCATATACTTAACCTCAGCCTCCAAGGCCACAATCATTCTATTTTTGGCTACATATGCCAAAATCTTTTGCAAAGTTTGTGACTCTGTCATCGTCACCAAACTCACTTCCCCAGCCTGTTGTCCGTATATCATCAACTCCTTCATAGTCGATGTTTGACAAGTCTTATCTATCCCACTGAAAATCGTAGTCAGAGTGTAGATACAGAGAGCAGAAGGCGTTAGGTGATGGAGTCAGATCGAATTCAGGGGGGTTACATGGCCCTATATGAGCCAAATTTCTGTCGAAACTATTCTTTTCGACGCTATTGATTTCGCCTAAGTAATAACTTTTATCTGCCTAAACGTTTTCCACGATACCATCGGGACGCTATATTGTGACCCTCTGATGCATCCAGGATGGAACTGCACTGATGCCATGTATCCACTCTCGACCCAAAAGCAGATTATAGTTTGGTTTTGCTGAGATCACCATGAACATGGTGGGTCGAGGGATTGATCCCACTTTGAGATATAGTTGTATGACTCCCATTGTGGTTCCAATGCCTCCTTAATAATTGGACAGGACCATGTTATGGGGTTTGATGTCAGCATCTCCCTTTCCTAGTTTTCCCAGCATGAATTGTGTAATTATGTTTAGGGTCGCCCCACAATCGACCATGATTTTGTTTATAGTCACTTCCCCTATCTTCGCTCTGATGAAAAGGGGCTTGAGGTGATTTTTCATCGCCTCCATTGGTGGCTCGAAGAAAGCGTTATGTTCTTCCACGTAGCCATTATTCATTACATAGTAACATATTGGTCTGTGTCTGGCCATCTCTTGCTCGACCATCAAGTCAGTTTCCTTAACTTCGACCTGACGGTTGTATTCTCTAGGCAGCAATGATATGACATTCACCATGATGTCTAAAGTGTCGTCAGATTCGAAGTCACCCTCATCATTCGACCCACATTCTTCTGGCCATGCCAAAGGTTTCCTCTCTAGAGGTTTCCTTTATTTTCTTTACACATTGGTGCTAGCCTCTGGATGAGGCTCTGCTGCCTCTTTTTAGGCTTTTTGCCGTCTTTGGAATCTTCTCCATTGTGAATGGGACATAGGGTTTTTCCCTTTGTAATTACTCGATATATGAGCCATTTTATTTGATGTAGATGCATGGTACTCTTTTCTGTAGTCCAAAGAGGAACCTCTTGGCACGTTGAACGTCTGCCATCTCTCTTCATTGGGCCTCTTTCTGCCCATGGTGTTAAGCCAAGTATCTATAGGTACATTAGTTTGAGGCCGAAAATTTGGTGGCCTCTTTACCTGACTCATGGATCCTTTTTGATGTCCCCTTCTGGGGTCGAATCTGACTCCTGTACCCATTTTTGGTTGGGCATTGATGCCCTGTTTCGCTTTCACAACTCCCATACCTTGTATGTGTTCTGCGGCTTTCTTGTCGAAAATAGATCTGCATCTAGGGCACATCATCACTTCCGATTTTTTTCTTCTGGCATCTATGTAGAAAGTCTGCCAGATCTTCGTTGTCCTTTGGAAATTCCGTTTTATTCACTTCCTCCTGTCGCATAGCTTCTTCTGAAGCCTTGGCATCAGAGACTTCGACCATGTTGACCTCCATGTTACTCTTGGCAACGAGATTCATTTTCTGCATTTTGGCCTCTAAGTTCCCTGTCGAACCTTTCACAGTAGCCAAGTAAGAACCTGTGGTGGTTCTTTTGTTGGAGTTCTCAGCAACTCCTTTGTTTCTGTGTGGGTCTTCAGTAACCCTTTTACTCGAGCCTTCAACAACCCCTTTATTCAGTTTCAGGCTTTCAGTGGCCTTTTTGTTTGAGCCTTGGGCAACTCCTTTGTTCAGATCTAGGTCTTCAGTGGCCTTTCTCACTCCTTCAATAGTTTTCCTGGATACGTTTCCAGTAAAACTTCCAAAGATGGGCTTAGTAATGAAGTCTTCAGAAACTTCCACCATGTGAATACCGACTGGCTCAGCATAATGCGCCTCCATCTGTAGTGGGTTTGCATCAATTTTCATCACTGGCTTATCAGCAAATTTTAGCCTTCCTTCTTTAAGTGCTTGTTGAACAAGATCCCTGAAAAGGAAACATTGTGAGGTTTTATGGCCCAAAAAATTATGGTATTTACAAAAACCTCTTTTCTTTCTTTGTTCTAAAGGAGGCAACTTTTCCACTGGGGGAACTATCATTTGGCCATCTTTAACTAATAAATCGAATATTTAATCACATTTGGATATGTCAAAACTATAAGTTTTCTTAGGGAATTTGTCGCTGTTTTTCTCAGACTCTACAGGGTTTTTCCCATTTGATGGCACTAGCAATTTACAAGAATATGGCGGTCCTTGTTTTAATTTTGCTAAATCTATCTCGCCTTCTTCAACATCTATAGGATCACTAGAAGTCTCTGGATCGTCATCATCCATTTCGACATAAGCTACCCTTTCTCTTTGATGAGTTTTGGTAGCTTTAGCTTTCTCAGCTTTAAGGCATTCTACCTGTCGAACTCTATCAGCCAGTTGGGCCATGTCTCTCAAGTATTGGGTATATAACTTTTTCCTAATTGAATAATCCAGGCCCCCTGCTGCCATTTCGACCAATTCATGCTCAGGCCCTTGGGTAAAGTATATGGCTTTAAGTAATCGAAACCTATTTAGATACTCATCGATCGGCTCAGTGAATCTTCTCTTCACACTAGCCAATTCTTTTAGACTTATTTTGGTCTGTCCCATGTAAAATTGTTCATGTAACAATCTTTCCAATTGATTCTAATTGTGGATCAAATAGGCTGGGAGGGTAGTGAACCAAGTGAAAGCATTCTTTGTTAGGGAACTTGGGAAATACTTGATCCTAAGGTTTTCATTGTTCGCTATTTCCCCAGCCTCTATCAAATATCTAGCCACATGTTCGATAGTAGATTCTGTCGTATCCCCTGAAAATTTGGTAAACTTGGGAACCTTTCCCCTAGGGGGTAAGTCTGTTTGCAGAATATATTCTGACAATGGGGATGTGAAGTTTGGTCTGTGAAAACCAACGTTCATCCCATTCTGAATCATAATCCTTTCGATCATGGCAGTCAAATAATTGTCTGTTCCATAATTTAGGTGTCGAACTTGCTGTATCAATTCATCAGCATTTTGGTTTCTATTCACCATAATCACTCCTTGATCGATTTCTCTAGGGATTGGTGGGGGATTTCGAGGTATTTCGACCCTAGGTTGTTCCATTTCTACTCTAGGGATCTGAGGATTTTGATTAACAGTCAAATCCTCTTCCATGATTACCCCTTGGTTTACTCTTATTGGTATTCTTTGGGGTTGTCGAATAGTTTGGGGTACCCCAAAGAATTCAGCCATGCGCGTCATTTGCGCTGTAATTTGTTGGTTTGACTGGGTAGTATTTTGAATGAGGGGGTTTAGCAATGTACTTAGAGTTTGTGCCAACATTTGCACCATATCATGATTACTTTCGTCCATCTGTTGCCTCAAAATTGTTGTAGAAGCATTTGTGAGGCTTGGTATTGTATGAGATGGCCCTCCTAAAACTTGGTTTCTACCCAAATTTGCCATTCTGGCTCCAGATCCCTGTAATGGCGATGATGCACTCACCAAAGGTTCTGAAAAAGTAGAAGCAACGTTCATAAGGCTAGCCATTTTGGTGGTTGGCATGCCATATGGTTGTTCTCGACCCATCCAGGCTGTCGAAAATCCTGGGGGCACGAACAGTCGAGATCCTGGATTTGCCCTTGGTGGGGGAGTTCCTAATGGACCTCTTGGACCCACATACGAAAGTAAGGGTCCTGTTTGATTTGCGGTTAGTGTTGGTATTGAGCCAACGGAAGTTGAGATATTTTCTCTGACAGTGGTAATAACCGTTGTTCCAGTAGTATTTGGTGGAGGTATTTCTCCATGATTTGGCTCGTTAGCCATGCTACTCTCGCTATTTTTCTTCCTAACAGTACACTCGTTGGTTATTCTACCATTTCTTAATAACATGCAACATTATAAACGTACAAAAAAAAGCAATAACATGAACAAGATATTTAATAAAAATTAGCAACGTCCCACCAGGTGTGCCAATTTGTTTACCGTGGTTTTTGGTAAACAATCGCTGATCCTCCAAAAAGGAAAGTCCTTTTGGTTACTCGCGGGATCGATCAGATTGATCCCAGAACATATGCTAACTTTCATACTGGGTTGATGTAAAATAAAAAAGAAATCCAGGAAGAACGCACGTTCGACCAAAGACAAGATACTTGTGGTTTTGGAAAGTAAGAAAGTTAATAGAAATGCAGGTAAAGATACAGGAAAAGTAACTTTGCAAAATAAGATTAAAGCAATGTAAAAAAGACTTTATTAATGAAAAGTGGTGTTTCCAACGTACATTTCTCAGTTTATCCTTTCTCACACAGCGGGTACTTGGACAATATTTGAGTAACTAGCACAATAGGTTGAACACCCGGAAAAACTACACAGATTTCCTATTTTATACTAAAAACTATGTAATCGTCGAGAGGTGTTTTTGCTCTGAAATGAGGACAAGTTTCCTCTGCATGTCCCTCGACCTCTAGCTTCCAGCCACATTGCTTTCCTTTAACTGCTGGCGAAACCGTCTTTCCCTCCAATAATTCAAATTCAAATGTCCCTCGCCTTTGGTGTCGATGCGAAGGTATTTTCTTCTAGTCGAAGGTCATAAGACCTTCTTAGTCGAAATCTTGATAGTGAGTCCTGGTCGAAGACTAATATGTAACTTAGATATTTTCTCTAAGTTATTTCACACGTCAAAACATTCTCCAGCTTGGTTTCATTTATTCCAACAGAGGGTTCCTCGGGCGCTTGAATTATATTTCCATATTCATTTCCCACATGACTGCAACATGTGAACCAATTTTAAGTTGTTAAAGAAAGATCAAGGTTATGTGTGGACGGATGACTGCCAAAGGGCATTTGAAATTATTAAAGAATATCTGCTTGAACCTACTATCTTGCTCCCTCCTGTCGAAGGAAGACCGTTGATTATGTATCTGACAGTGTTAGATAAATCCATGGGTTGTACTCTGGGACAACAGGATGAAACAGGGAAGAAGGAGTTCGCCATTTATTATCTCAATAAAAAGTTCTAATTGCTCCTCCTATGTAAGAAGAGAAACACATTAGTTCTCAGATATTCAAATCATTACTTATTCATAACCACTTTTCACTTTCATATTGCCTCGAGTGTTATTGTGCTAACCATGCATGTGAACCTCTACTCCGCGATATTAAAAGCATATAACCATTGTAAAAACCTCTATATTCTCATTTTACAATGTGATTCCACTTTTATACATTGGTGTAGACGTGTTACAGAGGTTTGACTAATTGAATTGAATATTTTTATGTTATATTTAGTGATAGATTGAGTATGATCCAATCGAGATAATAAATTTCAATAAGCATCATAATTAAAGTAGTAGGGAAGTATATGTATTTTTGATGAGATAGTGACGACACCTCAATTGGGGAAATTAAACCAATCTTTTTAGTATGACCTTGTTTTAAGTTGACTTTGTAATATATATATATATATATATATATATATATATATATATATATATATATATATATATATATATATATATATATATATATATATGGTGGTGAACTATATGTTTTTTTTATAACAAAAATAGAATAGTTATAGTCGCGTTGAGTTAACACGTTACACGTAAACCGTTGTGAGTAGCAGGTGAAGGTAGCATGGAAACAACGTGGAAGCAAGAAAAACTAAGACAACAAGCAAACTATTCATCATTATATGATACTATAAATAGAAGATGATCCATCCCTTTATGCATCAATCAATTAATATCCACATATTTAGACTTATTAAACCAGCCTTCTTCAACATGTCACTGAAACAACGTCGATCCGACAAGCAATCTGCAGAAGCAGAAGACAACAACATCAATGGTGCTGGTGCGGGTGGAACATCATCGGCAGCAGCACATAGAATCACTTCACCTTCATTATCGAAACGGGCAGTGACTGTAACCCTAACCGCGGCAGCCAACTTGACAAAACTCCTTCCAACTGGAACCGTCTTGGTATTCCAGGCTCTGATTCCAGTGTTCACAAACAAAGGATCTTGTGACTCCGTCACACACATCCTCACACTCGGACTCCTTCTCTTGCTAGCCTTCTCTTGCATCCTCGCATGTTTCACTGACACAGTCAAGTCATCAAACGGAAAAAGAATCTACCACGGCATAGCAACCTTCAAGGGTCTGTGGCTACTTGACTACTCGCCAATTGTTGACACATCAACCTTACCCGATTTGGCAAAGTATAAGATTAACCTGATGGACTTTGTTCATGCCTTTTTATCTGTACTTGTCTTCTTTGCAGTTGCATTGACTGACAAGAATGTGTTGGCATGTTATTACCCGAAACCAGGAACTGAAACTAAGGAGCTTCTGTATATTATTCCTCTTGGAGTTGGAACTCTATGCAGTTCGCTATTTACTGTGTTTCCAACCACCAGACATGGGATTGGCTACCCTCTTACATCTGATCCAAAATAGTTTCTCATTTTCTAGTTACTTTGTTCATGTAGTAGAAAAACATTGATCTGCCATGCACTGTTTTTCTATTCCTCTTATGTTTTGTTCATTACTACTATCATCCATTGAATTGAATTGAGGTTTGGTTTGTTTATTAGACTCCCGCACGATACTACTATCATAATGACTTGGAGTGGTGGAATCAATTTCTCACTCTTTCTTCTAATTTACAACAACCTACAATATCTTTTTTTTTTCCCTTCAAAGGACATATATTTTTAAATTTGTTATGTATATGATGTATATTGATTGACTTTGGGGGACACGACAACTTCGATCATGCTTCTTTCATCAAAGAAGATTTTACTAAATTAATCGAGTATTTAAAATGACATTCCAACAAAATATTTAACAAAAGAGATTAAAAGATGGAATTAATTAAAAATAAAGTTACAAACACAACTGAATTTTATAAGCAAAAACTAAAAAACGGATTAATTTGTTTTTATTAGGTTTAAGTGCACTTTTATCTGCGCTTTTGATAAAATTGGAGTTTTCCTTATTTGTAAATTTAATTTTTTATATATATATTAGAGATTAAAGGTTGTGCATGATCACTGTAGACTTGTTTTACACGATTATTCAATAGAATTATAACATCATGTCATATAATGTCAGTATTTTTAAATTGAAAGTGTGATTTGGTTGGATACACGTCTCTGATTGATAGGACAGTTGTAAAAATATTTTACAATTGTCAATGAATATTCCTTTTTCTCTAAGTAAACAAGTTTTAGAGTGACAAAAATGTACATTCATCTAATTAAAATCCGCAAGGAAAAGAGATAAGATGGTATTAACAAAGTAAAGGGTATGCATGCTAGAAACTTTGACTCGTTTCAAAAAAACAATGACGGACTAAACTATTTAGTTCAACCTTCATTTGCATTCATGTGAGAAGTAGCTTTGGCAACTATGTACCACTGCACTGATCATCAAGAAGAGTTATATATAAAATATACAGTGCAACTTCAATGTTAGTTGTCGCATATGATGACATCCATGAATTATGAGGCTTAAAAATGAGGAATTCCTGACTAGCGCCAAGAAGAAAATGGATTTCTACTAATTTAGTGTTATTGGGTACAGACACAGTGGCGTGGCCCAAAGTTTCCATGTTGTAGCCTATGGTGGAAAAAATCCACTGTTGTTATTGGGACAAAAATGATAACTATTATCGATATTGTGATCGGCCGATGCAACCTTTGTCTCAATCTTTACCAAGACCACCACGACTGTTGCCTCTAACGTGGTTTATATAGCCGTGGATAATGTGATAGTTGATGTCTTATTTGCTCTTGTAATTTCCTCCAAAGTGATCATTAAAGGGACTTTGTAGAAAGACAAAAGTATATCTCCATGTCGAAATTTGTGATCCGACAATGGCTTAAAATCAATCATTCTAGAAATAAGTTGGAGTACCAATCACTCGTTTGATACACCAACACTAGCATTGGATAGTTGATCAAAGACAAATTTTAAATGTTGACAATATGATGAAGCATTAGATAATCGTTCCATTTGCACTCGTAAAAATTTCAGATAGAGTTCGCTTGAATTCTTGTTGTAAAAAAATTTCAATTAATTGGGTCTAAGTAAATTCAATTGTTGAATCATGCTCACTGAATGTGTTAAGAAAACCACTAGATATAGTTCGTAGATCTATTGTAAGACAACTGCATCAATACACAACCAAAGTTTAAGACTCATTTCTTTGAGAGAGATTAGTTAATCGTATCATCCATACATGAAGGAATGATATGGTAAATGACTTGGTAAGTTCTGGCATGGATATTAAAGAGTTACCATAATGCATTATATTGACTTGTTTCCACATCTAGCCTAACTTTGATGAAGTTGGTGATATTAGGGATAATGAAGGCATGATGAGTGACATGACTATGAATTTGAGTAAGGACTAGAGAGGATTTCGGTTGTGAGGAAGCAATTAGAGAGGGGGGGTCAGATTCACTCCATGAGGTAAAGGAAAAGAAGGGAAAAAGAGATTCTCGACAAAGAAAGTAAAGAGTTAGAGTTAGGAAAATAAAGTTTTTTTGATACCATGTGTACGTGCTAAAAAGTAGAATGAGATAGTCATGTGTTTGTAGGGATTGTTTTATGTGTCCTAGGATATTCGAACAACATGTAGGGCTTGCTCACCTAGAGATGTGAGAAGCTTCATATTAGTGTTTTTTTAATGAAAAATTAGATT